>OY856415.1:408305686-408905686 GCA_963693085.1 Alisma plantago-aquatica | reverse complement strand
CCGATCGGACTACTTCTCCTTCTTCTATCTCAGGGGATTTCTCAGGGAGTTGTTTGTCTGTCGCCTTTGGTTTCCAGGTCTTCTTGTCCGGTTGAAAACCATCATCTTGCTGATCTGAAACTGGCGCCTTAGGTTTCATGGGACAATCCTCCTTGCCGTGTCCAAAAACACAGCAAGAAGCACACTTTGCTGGGATATGTTCGTAATGGATTTTGAAGGGTTGTTCCCCCTTCCCGGGAATGCTTAACCAGACTGTATCTGGTTGATCCTCCTCCACCAATAAATCAACAAGTACACAAGCTTCATCTGTGTCGGGTCCCTCCATAGCTCTGGTTTCGATATGGAGGACCGTTCCTACACCCGCGTGTATATATGTATGTATGTATGTATGTATGTATGTATGTATATATTATCCCAAACATAGCTAGAATGGAGATTCAATAAGTTCAAGGAAGCAATGAAGAAGCCACATGTTGATATTCCCTTCCTTGACGCTCTGGATGAGATCCCCTCATGGACCAAGTTCTTTTATACTCTCCTCACCCATAATTACTTAACTAAGGAATTTGAGACCGTGAAGCTAGTTCGGACGATGCCAAACATCATCAAGAGTATATGCCTAAAACCTCAAACATCCGAGATCTTTTGGAATCTATTACTTTGTTGGAGACACCACTAGTTGGAAGGGTATGTACAACCTAGAGGAAATCATTTCTACCATTCCCTATAACTTATATAAATGACTAGGCTACACAACCGACATCCTTCCCACTGGCATTGTGATTCAACTTATAGATTTCTAAGATCCCTAAACTTGGTGAAAGTGTTGAACAAGTTTAATTATCATAATTGGATGCTTATAACCTTCTTATAACCTTGGGATATGATTTGGAAGCATAAGGCAGACTTAAGTTTCAAATTTGGTCCAATTTGGACATTGTTTGGGCAAGTTATGCAATTTTATGTACATTTTGGACTTTTCTGCGATTTACCCAATTGATAGGTTTTCTTTGCAATTTGTCACATGAATTATGTTTCTAAGATTTTA
The DNA here is from genome assembly GCA_963693085.1 of Alisma plantago-aquatica. Taxonomy (NCBI): domain Eukaryota; kingdom Viridiplantae; phylum Streptophyta; class Magnoliopsida; order Alismatales; family Alismataceae; genus Alisma; species Alisma plantago-aquatica. The sequence continues at coordinate 408,904,638 of OY856415.1, read as the reverse complement.
TTTTATCATACTTGAGCTTTTTGAGTCATGAGTTTCTCAATTGTACCTTGGTTTAGAGGTGATTCCTTTCTATGTTGAATTAGGGTTTACCCCCCCCCCCCATGGATGAGCTACCTTCAATGCTATCAAATGATGGTTCCACTAGTTTGGGCAACATCCGGTGTCCAACAACCTATGTAAATATGGTGTTCATCACTAGAAGGATCTAGGTTAATGGTTCAAGCTGGTTTGGTTCACTTGAACCCATGGTTCACTTAAAAGGATGATCAATTGATGGTTCAACCATCTTTTGACCTAAACCATGAACAAACGATTGTACCTTAGACCAACAGAAGGTGGATGGCCTGAGAGAACATCAATCAATGGCCCATCATTCCCCAATAGCCGGTGTACCTGCTTCTTGCTCATCCATGGAAGCTTTAAGCCATGGACACATGGAGATATGCTTGTACACCTCATGCTTCTTCTCTACCTTCTCCTCCAAGCTTTATATATTTATCCTTAAGATCCCAAATGAAACTTGTGATATCTATAACTTCCCTCCTAAGAACCTCATTCCCTCTCTATTTAGCTGCGAGGACTTGTCCAAGGTAGAAGAAGAAGGCGATCTTCTTGGTGGAAGATCCTAGGGTTTCGTTTTGCTTCCTTTAGGGTTTCTAAAGCACCTTATTGGTGATCTTAACTTAAACGAGTAAGTATCCCCTCCTTCCCTCCATTTCTTTCTTTGTTCTTCTTCCTCCTACCATTCTTCAGGTTAGAACCTTGTTGTTCCATGGTACAAGTTTCTCTAGGACTCAAGAATCTACCTTTCTTGCTTCTTGTTCTTCTTCTAGGGTTTTGCTTCTTTGTGGAGAAGGGTGCCTAATTTGCCGAGTTCGATATAAAACATGGGTTTTATTTCCTTCTTTACTCGAGTTTCTTGCTGATAGAAGTTTTTTCTTCTTAGTAGAGGCCAGTTTTATAACCCTCTTTACTTATATTGCTTACTATAAGCTTGTTGGCTCATGTACTTGCCTAAAAATGGTGATTTAAGCCTTAAGAAGCTAAGCTTGCTTGATATTTTGATGTTTATGGTGTTTCCTATTCTATTTTCAGTTCTAGATGGACCTGTAATCTTGTACACATACTGCCTAAGGTAGAAGATGACTTGGTTCAGGTTGTTCTAACAACTGATGGTGCTAAGCACCTAACAACCGATGGTCAAAATTAGGGTTTTCAAGCTATTTCCTTAACAATCACATGACCCAATGGTGATACTATGCAACAACCGATGGTGTTGTTATCATGACAATCGATGTTGGTGACCAAGGGTGTCAACCAATGGTGACAACCGATGGTCACCCCTTAGGTCAGATTTTGGCTTAATTGGAAGCTTAATGGTCAGCCACTACGTACCCTAATGATGCTATCTATCAATAGTGACATTAGGTCATCACCCGATGGTGAAAAATGATAGTAGTGTTGATCCTACCAATCAACGGTGACCCAAGATGTCACAATTGATAGTGGATCAGACCACTACAACCGATGGTGAGTCAAGCTCTTAAATGTATCTTCATTTCAGCCCTAAACTAATGATCTCTTGGTCTAATAGATCTAATGATTGAACCTATACCCTAATTGATGATTTTGAATAATGAACTCGATACAATGAATGAGACTAGATGCTTCAACATTCCATGGATTAAAATGAATACCATAGTCTTATAAGTGGTTATTAATAATGAGAATTCGATGGTACAACACCATTTAACTTATAGTCTTACCTTTTCCCATGTATGGATATATTTGATGAATCACCATAACAAGTGGATGTGTACCCTTAATGAAACATGGCTTGTTACACCAACTCTAATATAACTAAATGATGGTGATTGGTTATAATAAGACCTCTTAGATGATTAATGTGACAATGTATTACACTCTCCTTGTGTTAAAACCTCAATGTAGTGCTAATTGAATATCATAGTGCCTTGCCATGTTAAAACCTATGGGATACATATATGTTGATGATCTTATGAGCATTGTTTAAGGCCTAGAATGATAATGATGATCTTACAGGGATTAATGTGATGGTCCTAATGACCTTTGGTCATGTTGAGCCCTAATTGAGTGAAATCCTTTTCATGTTCCAATAAGGGTTGAAACTCTAGAATTTGTGAAAAGAAATGGATATCTTGAAATGGTATGATGACAAATGTGGTTCATTGCAATGCAATGAATGATAGCATGTGGTAATGTGATTAAGATTAAGACCTCAAACGTTTTATATCTTCCAAAGTTTCAATGCTTATACACTTGATAGAAATGAATTAGGGTTTGTATGTCCATTTGTATGATGAAGCCTTAATTCACTCAATTGGAAATAACTAATCAAGTGTAACCTTAATCATGTAGTTTCATGTGCCATAGATCCATCTAAGTGTTAGAATTTTCCAGATGGTGAAACGAGTATTCCTAAGGGAAACTCAGAGCGCATACTATTGAGTATGTGGGGTTCTTGTCATCCCGACTCCAAGTGTTTGGGAGGATGACTGTGGTCATACCTCAGTAGGAGAACGGCTACGGCCGTGTCTCAGATATGTGTATATGATGAGATTTGAGGAAAGCTGTGGTTGTACCTTAGATGGTAGGGTTTGCATACCCACCTCCTACCACTAGTGTCATGACTTGTACTAAGGATGGACTAGGTTGTTAGTAGCTTGACGATGTGTCATTGTGGTGGACTCGTACTAACCGAGGGTAGAGAAGATCTTAGGAATCTGATTCTCCTAGATCTTGTATGGCACTACTTTGTCTTAGTAGAGGTCAGTTGGGACTTGAGTGGTATTCCTCAAACCCCTTAGGGCAACATAATAAAAGATGTAATACAAGTCCTGTAGTATATTTGTTAGGGTTAAATATGTTTAACATTGATTAATTAGCCCTTGCCTTGTTTTTATACTACACAGTGCTTACAAGATTCTATCCTATAAAATCTGAGTAGTTATACTATTTCTAAGTTTACTTGCTTAACTTGCTTAGTTTGCTTAAATTGTTCAATATACTCAATTGCTTATTCAGTACCTCAATTGTCTAGTTTAATTAATCTAGGGTAATCTATATCTGTTGAAGATAGTTATATCTCTTGCTGGGACTAGGTCTCCCCCGTGGGTCACCACATCTTTTTAGATGGTTGCAAACAACATGGTCGAGGTCGTGTTGTGGAAGAAGAGAAGTCTAGTGCTCAATAATCTCATAAGGTTGGATAGTTGTAGATATTAGTAGTGGAGTCCTAGTTTCATCCATGTACTCTCAGGTCTAGGTATGGGATGTGTTTTCTAGAACATATGCTTGTATTGACACAAGATTTTAGCAATATGCCAATGTTTGTAAATATGACATGGACATGTGAAATATCTTTTGTATACAGGATGTGGATGAGGCCATTGGACACAGATGTAATTACCTATCACTGTATATGAGAATCAGAAGATGGACCTTTATGAAAATGTTCTAGAGTTTGATTACATTGTTCAAATTAGTTTTAATTATTATGCATTTTTTACTATGTGATTAATTAGTAGTTTATCGTGTTTTGTGTTTTGAGTAATCTCGTTTAGCTTGGTGAGGTGTCACAGTTAAGTTGGTATCATAGCTGTTCAGTAAGTCTACAGGGACATGGGACTTAGGTTTAAGTCTATTCTTATGAATCCAATGTATCTGACGATAGCTTATGCTTATGTAGATATGTCTGGAGGATATGAAGAACATGCAAAGGGTAGCTACGTTTCACCACGAGGAGGTGCAAGGAGGCAGGCACACAATAAGAGAGTGCCAGAGACAGGGTCAGAGCAGCCTGCAATTCCTTAGATGGACCCAACAATGATGGCCAATCTAGAGTTTCAGTCTATGTTTAGACAGATGATGGCCATGATTATGCATATAGCAGAGAGAACACCAACACCTCAAGCTAGGGCAATTATCCCTAATGTGGAATCCTAAGGTGTCGGGAAGACATTTGAACGTCTTAGGCATGTTGGGGTGATCAAATATGCTGGTACTTTTGATCTAGCAGATGCCGACATGTGGCTAACTGAGCTCGAGAAGGCGTTTAAGATTCTGAATATCCTTGAAGAATACAAATTAAAGCATAGCCACTGGTGGGCCATAGAAAAAGAGAAAAAGCCAGGAGTGGTGATAGGTTGGGAGGAATTTTGGTGAGAGTTTGTCAGTTGATACTTCCCACAAACATACCTAGATGAGAAAATCTCTTAGTTTGAGAAGATTCATCAGGGATCTATGACTACTCAATGAGTATGAATCAAAGTTTAGGGAGCTTCTAAGGTTCTGCCCGCACATGGAAGAGGTTCTTCCCGTACATGGAAGCTAAAAACAAGGAAAGGATTTGTAGGTATGAGAAGGGCCTAAGTACAGAGTTGACTATACTGGCTTCAACCTTGGAGAATAGGGAAAGGTTTTCCACCTTTGTGGAATCTGTAAGGTGGATTTAGAGGTTTGTCATAGAGAAGTGTGAAGCTAATACTAATAAGTGACCTACTCAGATCCAAGGACAATCATTTGGAGGCTTTAAGAAGCTGAGGTTTTTCCCACCACTATCACAACCAAGGTCAACCTTCACTGAACCAAGATCACATGCACCATCACAGTGAACCCCAAGTAGGGGTAGAGCTCATAGTTTTCCACCTACAAGACCTCATAGCTCATCATCGGTCTCAAATATAGGGCCATTTAGACCACAAAGTGATAATCGAGTGTGTCATCAATGTGGGGAGACAGATCATATTAGATGGAATTTCCCTATGAAGGTTGAGGAGGTGACTCAACATCTAAGGCAGAGTCAACAATGATCAAAACAATGATAGTTTGGTTCTAGTAGTGGTAGATAATGTGGTCAAGCGTCACTGATAAGTTCCTATAGACAGGTTAGTAGAGGACGTAGGCAGGAGCATGTGGCGGATAGGTTCTATGCTATGAGCCAGCCAGAAGCAGTGGTCAATCCACGAGTTATGAGATGTCAGATAGAGTTATTTCATTCTAATTTGTATGCTTCTTGTTTTGTATCTGTGTTAGTAGACATGGGTGTGACACACTCCTTTATCATTAGAGAGGTGATAGATAGTTGTTATCTCCATGCTAATTGTAGATCGGATAGTCTTTGACTGGAGACTCCTTTGGTTGTTTCCATAGAATTGTAGGAAGTATGTTCCTCTTGAATTCTTTTGTTCTCAGGATGCAACATCCAAGTGGATCTTTTGCCACTTTACATGCATGGTTTTGATGTGATCTTAGGAATGGATACCTTGGAGAAGTACAAGGTAATGATGGACTATAGTTCCAAGATAGCAATATTTCATGGTGGAGATGTCTCGTGGATCTTTCAAGGTGATAGGAAGATTCTTCCCACGTGTTTGATCTTAGCTATGATAGTGGAGTGATTGATGAGACAAGGATGTGAGGATTTCTTAGCTCATGATGTGGACACCAAGGAGAGAGGTCTTAATATCTAGGAGGTACCATTGGTATGGGAGTTTGAGGATGTCTTTCTTGTGGAATTTCCCAGAGTTCCCCCTCCTAGAGATATTGATTTTGAGATCAATCTAGTTCCTGGAACGCAACCCATAGCACAGTCACCATGTAGGATGGCACCGACAGAGATGCATGAGTTAAAGAAACAGTTGTAGGAATTGTTAAAGAAGGGTTTCATCAGGATGAGCACTTCCCCTTGGGGTGCATCCATGTTGTTTGTCAAAAAAAGGACGGTTTGATGTGGTTATGTATGGACTATAGACTATAGATAGTTAAACAAGGTGACAATAAAGAATAAGTATCCTTTGCCAAGTATTGATGATCTTTTTTATCAGTTGAGAGGTGCCACCATGTTTGCAAAGATAGACCTCAGGTCAAACTACCATCAATTGAGGATTAATGTGGATGATATACCTAAGTCAACTTTTAGGACTAGGTATGATCATTATGAGTTTTTTGTTATGCCATTTGGGCTAACCAATGCACTTGCAGCTTTTATGGACCTGATGAATAGGGTGTTTAGACCTTATCTTGATTAGTGCATGTTTATAGATGAAATCCTAATATATTCTAAGGATAGTCAACATCATGAGAAACACCTTCTCCAGTCATTGACTTTGTTAAGGGAGTACAAGCTATATGCTAAATTTAGCAAGTGTGAGTTCAGGTTGTCAGAGGTGTCTTTTCTAGGACATGTTACATTAGCTAAAGGTGTTTGTGTGGACCCTAAGAAGGTTGAATTTTTACTTGAGTGGAAATAGCCCAAGACACCAACAGAGATACGTAGTTTCGTAGGTTTGGCAGGTTACTACATGAGGTTCAGCAAGGACCTCAATTTTGTAGCATTACCCTTAACTAGGTTAACCATGAAGGATGTTCCTTTTTTCTTGAAATGACATATGGAAATGTTCTTTTCATCTGTTGAAAGAAAGGTTGACCAATGCACCAGTGTTAGTGCTTCCAGAGCAAGGGAAAGGCTACATTGTCTTCTGTGATGCTTTGAAGAATGGGTTGGGATGTGTGGTGATGCATGATAAAAATGTGATTTCTTTTGCTTTACTACAGATTAAGAAATACAAGGAGAACTACCCAACATGTGATATGGATCTTTCAGCGGTGGTCTATGCCTTAAAGATATGGAGACACTACCTCTATGGAGAAAGGTGTCAGATCTTCACCAAGTACAAGAATCTACAGTATATGTTTTCAAAGCAGGAGTTGAAAATGAGTCAAAGGAGATGGATGGAGCTGATTGGACCTTGATTGCACAATAGATTACCACCTAGGCAAAGGGAATGTGGTAGTTGATGCTTTGAGTAGGAAGTTGTCTTTACCATCAATATTAGATAACACAAAGTTATATTGATTGGTGTGCCATAAAAGAGATATGACAGTGTCTCTTGGTCAGATGAATGTACAACTTGAAGTTTCTTTGATGGCAGGTCTTTTGGCACAGCTACAGGTTAAACCTTCCTTGAGACAATAGATTCATGATGCACAGTAGAACGATACTGCAATATAGAATATTCGATTAGGGATTGGTAGTGAAAAGTATGATGCCTTCCATGAGGTGGATGATGGTACATTTTTTTACCACAATAGGATAGTAGTTCTTAATGTCAATGGATTAAGGAAGATGGTACTTGAGGAGGCTTACTCATCTATGTATGTAATGCATCCTGGAAGAACCAAGATGTACCATAACCTAAAAGGGTTATATTGTTGGCTAGTTCTAAAGCGTGATGTGGTAGATTTGTTGCAAGATGTCCAGTTTTTCAGTAGGTGAAGGTTGAGCATTAGATTCCTACAGGGACATTACAACCTTTGCCCATACCACTGTGGAAATGGGATCATATTACCATGGATTTTGTGGTTGGTCTTCCTAGGACACCCAAGGTTCATGATTCTATATGGGCGATAATAGACAGATTGACTAAGTCAGCTCACTTTCTATCGGTAAAGACGATGTTTACAATAGAGAAGTTGGCACAAGTATATGTTCATGAGATAGTGTGTCTGCATGGCATTCCAGTGACTATACTTTTTTATAGAGGTCCACAATTCACAAGTCGCTTATGAGAACGTCTACATTTAACAATCGTAACATAGCTAAGGTTCAACACAGTTTTTCATCCGCCGACAGATGGTCAGACTAAAAGAACTATTCATACTTTGGATGATCTCTTGAGAGCACCTGTCGTACAGTTTCTAGGTAGTTGGTTTATACACCTGAGTCTAATAGAGTTTGCCTATAATAATTGATATTAGAGAAGTATAGATTTGTCTCCTTATGAGTCTTTGTATGTGATTAAATGTCGGTCTCCTCTTTGCTGGTATGAGACATGTGAACATCAACTCTTGGGTCCTGAGCTAGTACAACACACTTCTAAGAAGATCAAAGTAATACAACATCAGTTGAAAGCAGCCCAGGACAGACAAAAGTCTTATGTAGATAATTGATGCTGACCATTTGAGTTCCAAGTGGGAGACAGAGTATATCTCAAAGTCTCTCTTTGGAAAGGTGTGCTGAGGTTTGAAAAGAAGGGTAAGTTGGCTCCAAGATTTATGGGACCATACCTTATTTGAGCTCATGTTGGAAAGGTGGCGTACAGGTTGGAGCTACCACTAGAGCTACATAGGCTACATAGTGTTTTTCACATCTCCATTGTGAGTAAATGCCATCCATATACAGAGCAGAGGATCCAAATAGTAGAGGTTCAGTTAGATGAGAATATTTTCTACGTTGAGGGTCCTGTGTTGATCCTAAATAGAAGGGTGAAAAAGTTGAAGAAGAAAGATACAATGTTAGTAAAGGTTTTATGGCATCACCATGGCATAGAAGAAGACACTTGGGATCTAGAAGATGAGATGCATCATAAGTAAGAAGCCACTTGGGATCTAGAAGATGAGATGTGTAGGAAGTACCCATCTCTCTTTGTGTAGGATTTCGGTGGAAAAATCCTTGATAGGGATTTATAGCTGTAAGGCCCCTGAACTTGCTGAAAGTTTTAAAAAATATAAATTATCATAATTGTATGCTTAGAACCCTAATCTAACCTTTTTATGTGCTTTGTAATCATAAGACAAGCTTAAGTTTTAAATTTGGTCCAAATTCAACATTATTTGAGCAACTTGTGCAATTTTATGTATATTTTGGAGTTTATGTAATTTTACCCAATTGAGAGGTTTTATTTTCCATTTTCATATAAATTATGTTCCGTAGATGTTTTCTTATCATACATGATCTTTTTTATCCATGGGGTGCTCAATTTTACCTTGGTTTGGAGGAGATTCTTTTCCATGATGAATTAGGGTTTACCCCCTGGATGAACTACCTTCAAGGCTATCAAATGATGGTTCCACTGGTTTGGGAAACATCTGGGGACAAAAACCTATGTAACATCTGATGTTCATAACTAGAAGGCTCTAGATTGATGGTTCAAGCTGGTTTGGTTTACTTGAACCCAAGGTTCACTTAAAAGGATGATCAACTGATGGTTCAACCATCTTTTGACCTAAACCATGAACAAACGATGATACCTTCGACCAACAGATAGTAGATGGCATGGGTGACCATCAATCAATGGTACAATAGTTCCCAAAATCTAGTGGACCTACTGCTTTCTCGTCCATGGAAGCTTTAAGCCATGGATACATGGAGAGATGCTTGTACACATCATACTTCTTCTCTACATTGTCCTCCAAGCTTTATATACTTATTCTTAAGCTCCCAAATGAAACTTTTGACCTCTATCACTTCCATTCTTCTAATAACCTCATTCCCTCTCTATTTATCTATGGATGACCTATCCAAGGTAGAAGAAGAAGGCGATCTTCTTGGTGGAAGCTCCTAGGGTTTTGTTTTGCTTCCTTTAGGATTTCTAAAGCTCCTTCTTGGTGATCTTAACCTAAATGAGTAAGTATCCCCTCCTTGCTTCTATTTATTTCTATTTTCTTCTTCCTCCTACCTTTCTCTAGGTCAGAACCTTACTGCTTCATGGTATAAGTTGCTCTAGAACTCGAGAATCTACCTTTCTTGCTTCTTCTTCTAGGGTTTTGCTTCCTTGTGGAGAGGGGTGCCTACTTGGCTGAGTTCCGATCTAAAACTGGGTTTTCTTGCCTTCTTTTCTTGAGTTTCTTTCTTCTAGAAGTACTTTCTTCTCAGTGGAGGCTATTTTTATAACCCTGTTTACTTATATTGCTTACTATAAACTTGTTAGCTCATGTACTTGCCTAAAAATCATGATTTAAGCCTTAAGAAGCTAAGCTTGCTTGAGATTTCGACTTTTATGGTGTTTCTTGTTCTATTTTCAGTTCTAGATGAGCTTGTAATCTTGTACACATACTGCCTAAGGTATTAGATGACTTGATTCAGACTGTTCAGACAATCGATTGTCGAAATTAGGGTTTTCAACCTATTTCCTTCACAACCACATGACATGATGGTGATACTATGCAATAATTGATTGTGTTGTTGTGACCAAGGGTGTCAACCAATGGTGATGACCGATGGTCACCCCTTATTTCAGATTTTGGCTTAAGAAGAATCTTAATGATCAACCACTAAGTATCCTAATGATGTTATCAATCAATAGTGACATTAGGTCATCACCCGATGGTGAAAATGATAGTAGTGTCGATCCTGCCAATCAATGGTGACCCAAGATGTCACAAATGATGGTGGATGAGTCCACCACAATCGATGGTGAGTCAATCTCTTAAATGTAGCTTCACTTCATCCCTAAACTAATGATCTCTTGGACTAATAGATCTAATGATTGGACCTATACCCTAATTGATGATTTCGAATAATGAACCCGATCCAATGAATGAGATTGGATGATTCTACATTCCATGGATTAGAATGGATATCATAGTCTTATTAGTGGTTTCTAATCATGATAATCCTATGGTATAACACCATTTAACTTATAGTATTACCTTTTCCCTTATATAAATATATTTGATAAATCACCATAACAAGTGGATGTGTACCCTTAATGAAACATGGCTTGTTACACCCACTCTAATATAACTAAATGATGGTGATTGGTTATAATTAGACATCTTGAATGATTAATGTGACAATGTATTATATTCTCCTTGTGTTGAAACCTCAATGTAGTGATAATTGAATATCTTAGTGCCTTGCCATATTAAAAATTTATGGGATACATATATGTTGATGATATTTTGAGCCTTGTTTAAGGCCTAGAATGATAATGATGATCCTATAGGGATTAATATGATGGTCTTAATGACCTTTAGGTATGTTGAGCCCTGATTGAAGTGAAATCCTTTTCATGTTCCAGTAAGGGTTGAAATCCTAGAACTTGTGATAAGAAATGGATATCTTGAAATGGTATGATGACAAATGTGGTTCAGTACAACACAATGAGTGATAGCATGTGGTAATGTGATTAAGATTCATACATCAAACATTTTATATCTTCTGAAGTTGCAACGCTTATGCACTTGATAGAAATGAATTAGGGTTTGTATGTCCATTTGTATGATGAAGCCTTAATTCACTCAATTGGCAATAACTAATCAATTGTAACCCTAATCATGTAGTGCCCTATGCCATAGATCCATTTGAGTGTCAGGATTTGCCAGATGGTGAAACGAGTATTCCTAAGGTAAACTCAGAGTGCATACTATTGAGTATGTGGGTTTCTTGTCATCCTGACTCCAAGTGTTTGGGAGGATGACTGCGGTCATACCTTGATAGGAGAACATCTACAGTCGTGTCTCAAATATGTGTATATGATGATATTTGAGGACAACTACGGTTGTACCCCAGATGGTAGTGTTTGCATACCCACCACCGATCACTAGTGTCCTGACATGTACCAATAATGGACTAAGTTGTTAGTAGCTTGACCTGATGTGTCATTGTGGAAGACTCGTACTGACTGAGACTGGAGAAGATCTTAGGAATCCAGTTCTCCTAGATCTTGTAAGCCACTGATTTTGACTTAGTAGTGGTCAGTTGGGACTTGAGTGGTAATCCTCAAATCCCTTAGGGAAACATAATAAAAGATGTAATACAAGTCATGTAGTATTTTTGTTTTGGGTTAAATATGTCTCACATTGATTGATTAGCCCTTGTCTTGTCTTTATACTACACAGTTCTTACAAGATGCTATCCTATAAAATATGAGTAGTTATACTTATTGCTAAGTCTACTTGCTTAACTTGCTTAGTATGCTTAAACTATTCAATTTACTCAATTGCTTATTTAGTATTTCAATTTTCCAGTTTACTTATTATTAATTAATCTAGTGTAATCAATATCTGTTGGAGAGAGTTATATCTTTCGTTGGGACTAGGTCTCACCCATGGGTCACCACATCTTTTTAGGTGGTCGCGGACAATGTGGTCGAGGTCGTGTTGTGGAAGAAGAGCATTCTAGTGCTCAGTAATCTCTGAAGGTCGGACAACTATATATATTTGTAGTAGAGTCCTAGTGTCGTCTGTGTACTTTAGGTCTGAGTATGAGATGTGTTTTCTATAAGATATTCTTGTAGCGACACGAGATTTTGGCAGTATGCCAGTGTTTGTACATATGGCATGTACATGTGAAATATCTTTTATATATAGGATGTGGCCGAGGCCATTAGACACAGATGTAATTACCTGTTACAACATATGAGAATGGGAAGATGGACCTTTCTGTAATGTTATAGAGTTTTATTACATTGTTGTAATTGGTTTTAATTATTCTGCATTTTTTTACTATGTTATTAATTAGTAGTTGATCGTGTTTTGTGTTTTGAGTAATTTCATTTAGCATGATGAGGTGTCATAAGATTCTTCTATGACTACCCCTATGTGCATAGTAGAGGAGGTACCTATGAGAGTGAGTCCAAAATAATATTTCCCATGTGACTTTGTCATCATGGACATCAAGAAGGATCTACGATATCCTCTCATTTTTTGTTGTTCTTTTCTTACAACCGCTTGTGCAACATCAACGTTCAAGATGAAATCTTAGAAGTGAGGATCAGGAGATATACGATCGACTTTAAAGTCTTTGAGAGTCTCAAAGAAACCTCTTTATATGAACAATGTTATCCTAATTGACTAAGTTGACAAAACGACACAACTTCTACTGGAGGATCCTATTTATGAGGACCCTCTAGAGATGGCTCTCGTCAACTGCAATTCTCACGAACCAAATGACGAACGGGTGGAGCATTTTCTCTTCCGCCTAGACAATGTTGAGTAAGACCCTAAAGAAGAGTTTGAAGAGCTTAAATATGTATGAATACATTGAAGAAGAAGACAAGGAGCCTACTACACTCAAAATGAATCCTATGATTGATGGGATAAAATATGTCTTCAAAGATGATAAGAAATTTTGTTCGGTCATTACCAATTTAGGTCACATGGCTGAACAAAAAGACAAGTCATTGATAGAACTGAGAAAGAGAAAAAGGGCACTAGGCTACAAAATGATTGATCTAACTAGAGTGAGTCATTCCCTATGCATGTACGACATTAATATGGTTGACAATTACAAGCCCTCCACTAAGGCTCAATGCAAGTTGAACCCAGTTCTGTAGGAGGTGGTGCATAAGGAGGTAATCAAATTACTACTTTCTGGGATCACCTATCCCATTTGTGACTCACCATGGGTGAGTCCTATGTAATTTTTTCCAAAGAAAGGAGGCACTACAGTTTTTTTAGATGATAAAATGAGTCTATTCCCACCAACATTGCGGTGGAGAATGTGCATAGGTTTTCACAAGCTCAATAATGCAACTCTAAAGGACCACTTCCCCCTTCTCTTTCTTGATCAAGTCTTGGAGAGGCTTGCACACCAGGAGTTCTTTTGTTACCTAGATGGGTACTCTAGTTTCTAAATGATGCCCATTCATACTAGCAATTAAGAAAAGACTATCATTATGTGTCCCATTAGCATGTATGCTTTTTGTCAGATGCCCTTCAGACTACACAAATGCACCTACCATGCTGCAACATTACATTTCTGTCATCTTTTTTGGCCACAGTGAAACCACAATGGAAATCTTCATGGATGACTTCTCAGTCTATGAATATTTTTTTGAATCATGTCTACACCATCTTTCTCCAGTCCTCGAATGTTGTGAAGAATCACCTCTTGTGCTTAATTAGGAAAAGTGCCACTTCATGGAGAAGCAGAGCAGTGTCCTAAGACACAATGTTAGCTCTAGGGGTATAGAGGTTGATAAAGAAAAGATAGAAGTGATCACTAATCTATATGTGCCAACTACCATCAAAGAGTTTTGGACATTCGTAGGACACAGTGGATTTTATAGGAGGTTCATATGTGATTTTATAAAAATCTACAAGCCTCTTACAAATCTTCTTCAGAAGGAGGTGGACTTTATCTTTGACTCTAAATGCATGAAGAGATTCAACACTCTAAAGGAAGCTCTCATCTCAATCCCCATCCTTTGGGCCCCAGATTGGTCTCTTCCTTTTGAGATCATGTGTGATGTATGTTGTGGGTGCAATTCTGGAGCAGCATATTGACAAGAAACACTGTTTCATCTGCTAGATGCTAGATGATGTGCAAAACAATTATGCTATTATAGAAAGGCAATGTATTGCCATTGTCTTTGCCTTCAAAAAATTTTGCTCCTATCGAATAGGTTCACAAGTGACTGTCTAGACTGATCATGTTGCTATCAAGTATTTGATGTCAAACAAGGATGCAAAACCAAGATTGATCAGGTGGGTTGTATTATTACAAAAGTTTGATATAAAAATCAAATACAAGAAGGCAATTGAGAATGTTGATGATCACCTCATTTTATTGCATATTGAGGATCCTGACACAATCCCCATCAATGACTCTTTACTTGTTGACCACTTGTTTAAGGTATTTGCATTCACCCCGTTGTATGCTAATTTTATGTGAACTACTAGCGATGAGAGTCCTTCACCCAGATTGCTTGGTGAATGTAATGAAGAAATTCATGTCTTACATTTGTCATTACTATTGGGATGAGACTTATTTCTTCCAATAATGTTCAGATGGCTTTTATCATCGATGCATATCCTAAGAGGAAGCCCCTCTTATTCTTGAACAATGTCATTCAAGACCAACTGGGGCCACCTGATCTCTAACAAGAATGCATTTATCCTCCAATGTGGATTCTTCTAGCCTATGTCGTCAAGGATGCTCATAGATGTGTCAAGTCTTGTGAATATTGCCAACTATCTCATAGACTACGAGGGATGAGATGCCCCTCAATCTTTGGAAAGAAGTGTATAATTGTTTTTCTTTCGGGTGTGAACTACTTGGGTCCATTCCCCTCGTCTTATGACTTCTCCTACATTCTAGTAGTTTCCAGTCATGTTTCTAAATGGGTTGAAGCCATCCCCACAAAGTCTAGCAACTCTAAGCCAGTCATAAAGCTTTTCAAGGGCATCACTTCCCATGCTTTGAGTCTCGTACACTATCATTTCTGACGAGGTATCAAACTTTCTTCAATGTAGCTTTAAAGCACTCCTCCACAAATATGGCATCTCTCATTGTTTGGCTACTCTATGCCACCCTCAAATGAGTGGTCATGTGGTATTTTTTGACTACCAAATCAAGGCCATTCTCGAGAAGGCAGTAGGTAGGAGAAGGCAAGACTTGGTTCACAAGCTGAATGACGCACTATGGGCACATAAAATTACATACAAGTCTCCCCTCAGTACTACACCTTTTTATCTCATGTATAGTAAGTCTTGTCACCTACCAGTAGAACTTGGTCACAAAGCTCAATCGGCCATCAAGCAGCTCTACTTCAACCTCTATGCAACAAAGGAAAATTGACTACTTCAGCTGCAAGATATAGAAGAATTTCGGGTGACTTCTTATGAACATGCAAACATCTACAAGCACTACTACAGAAACAACATTCAATGTCGCTTCTCTGGGCGTCGGTTATTTAGGAAAACCGATGCCTATAACATTCAACGTCAGTGATTTAGGAAACCCGACGTCTATATTCAAAGGCCAGCTAGACATGGGTATCACTTTGTATTCAGCATCGGCTGGGTAAAACAAAACTGACGCCTAAAATTGCCCGCGAAATCCAATTTTTGAGCGAAAAAAATTGGCCCCAAAGTGTCACATACAGCGTCGGTTTTTTAACTTCTAACCGATGTCTATATAAGATGAAAATACGCGCAAAAAGTTCCAATTTTGGTGTCGGTTATCCTTTGATAACCGACGCCGATAATGGCTCCCGCCAAATAATTTAGGTTTTTATGAAAATACGCGCAAAAACTTCTAACCGATGTCTATAATTGGACATCGGTTTTTATGAAACAACCGACGTCGAAGAGTTTAGGTGTCATTTTTTTTTATAACCGACGTTGTTTACCAACTTAATAGACCTACGAACAGAAACTGTTCCCCTTTCTTCTGTTTCATCGTGAAGCCTTTCTCTACTCTTGCTACGTCACCACCCGCCCGCCCGCTGCTGCTCGCCGCCTGCTGCTGGCCGTCGACGCCACTGCTTCTCGCTTGCCACCGACACTGCCTGCTGCTCTTGCTTCCTACTGCTTGCTCGCCTTCGATGCCGCTGCTGCTGCTCTACGTCGCCTGCTGGTCGACGCCACTTGCTGGTCTCTTCCGCCGTCTACTGGTCGCTGCCGCCTGCTGGTCGCCGCCGCTACCTCCTGCTTCCACTCTGCTCTCCGCCGTCGCCTTTTCGTCTGCTTCCACTAGCTGCGGCACAGGTAAACTTGATATTTCGTCTGCTTCCACTAGCTGTGTCGCCGCTGCCTCCTGCTTCCACTAGCCGCCGCCTTTTCATCCTACCCTCCTCCCGTCTGCTGCACGGCCGTGGTCAAGCCATCACTGCCTGATCAAGCCTCTGCCTTGATTTTACTGATTTCCATCAACTAATTAGTATTTATACTGATTTGTATCTACTGATTTGTATTTATTATCTACTGGTTTTTATTCATTTATCTACTGATTAGTAATAATGTACTATTTTAACTTTTCTAATTCTCATGCTTGACCTAATTCAATTAATTTTTATGCATGTTGAAATAAGATTCAAACATGTCCATTCTATCATCCTAATTTGATTTGATTATGTGCATTGAACCCTTGAAACATGCGTGTTAAAGATACATTGATGTTAAATGTCACGATTAACTCACACGTGGGTCTTCTAAATGATTATGTGAACTCCTAAATCAGTAACATATATTATTCTTTGTGCACCCCAATACCTTGTGAATCATGTATGCGCCATAAGGTGATTAAATGCCTAAATATTGACTTGAAATATGACCTGGTATGTATGTTGATATATGGAGCTCTAGTTAAAACTTCAAGATTGACCCTGATTCAAATCTTTGATATATGGAATCAAGGTTTAATTATTTACTGTCTAGCATTTACTAACAAGCATGATTAATGATGTTACACAAAACTTAGGATATGAATGATGAAATTAAGTTTGTAGGTATAAGATGATAACATACATGTATTTATTGTCTTAGAAACCCGTCCAAGATTTACTCATTAGGAGTAAATCTTAGATAGTCCCTGGTTTGGGACTGTTCTTGAACACCTAATCTCACTTAGGATGTAAGTGTATAATGTGTATTGGGTTTTTGAGAAAATTTTGGCAGCATTTCCCTGTTCGTTCTCTAAGTACATATGTACTTAGAGAATAACAGGGAAATGCTGCCGAAATTTTCTTGAAAACCCAATACACATTATACACTTACTGGTGAGATTAGGTGTTCAAGGATGGGATAGGTGGTACACATTTATTATATATAAGAATGACATCACATATATTTGTTGGCCTAGAAACCCGTCCAAAATTTACTCATTAGGAGTAAATAATCTTGGATAGTCCCCGGTTTCAGAATGTTCTTGAACACCTAATCTCCTTTAGGATGTTTTAACCATTAATTATATATAAGACCTTAAACCCTAAAGTTTTAACCATAAACTCTAATTTTTTAACCGTAGACCCTAATCTTGTCCTAATATATACTTGTTTTCTCTTTGATCATAGAATGGATAGATCATGGATGTCCATTCACAATCGCTGCACCCCAGAGTTTATATATGGTCTTGATCAGTTTATTATATTTTCCGAGGAACATAGGAAAGAACTTGGAGATAGGTTCTATTGTCCATGTAGGAATTGCGATAACAACTTGAAAGTCAGCATTGGTGACGAAATCAAAAGTCATGTCATGTGCAACGGGATTGTACAAGGCTATACAGAATGGCACTAGCATGGAGAGATTTCAAACTCAAAACTAGTGGATAACACCAAAGGAGTTATAGTGGATGAATTGGGTTACTTATATATATTATTACTTATATTATTACTTATATATATACATCATTCTCTTTGCAGGTGTTTAAAACTGACCACACTATAGGTAAACCCTTAAAAGATGTACATGCTCCATATACGATGGAAGTGTTAAATGAAGTAAGAGAAGAATGGGCAAGAGCCATACAAACAGTGGGGACTGTAAGATATAATTGGGATGCTGATAGCGATGTTGAATGATATTTTGTAAATGAATATTTCTGAATGTTTATACATGTCTGAATGTTTCTTCATGTATTTGATTGTTTCAACATGTGTGAATGTGAGAATTGAATTGATGTCTGAACGTATCTACTTGTGTGAAAAGTATATTTGTTGATTTTGCAGGTTTGTGGCCTGTTTGTTGGCTAATATCAATGGATGTCGTAAACCTGTAGTTCAAAACTGAACTGCAGGTTCTCATCCTGTTGATCAGCCACAGCAGGCCTACAAACTGATAAAAAAAAATTAAAACATAGGCGTCGGTTATTTATAGAAAACCATCATCAAAGGCTTACAACGTCGGTTATTGGATAAAAACTGCCGCCTAATGTGACAAACAACCAGACCGTGTAGGAAAGTACGACCGTGGTGGAAATGGCGTCGGTTATTCGTATAAAACTGATGCCTATAGTACTAAACACGGTCGTGCAGGGAAGCACGACCGTGGCGTCTGGGAATATGGCGTTGGTTTTTTAGTTGCAAACCGACGTAGATAGTGTCCTAGATGGCGCCCTTTTTGTGGCGTGAAGCCTTTTGGCGTCGGCTTACTATAAATAACTGACGCCTATCGGTGCCCTGCTGGCGCATTTTCGGTGGCACGAACCCTTTTGGCGTCTTTTATAAAACCGACACCGAAGAGTTTGACCTTTAGCGGCGCCTACATAGACGTCGCTATAGAACCGTCACTAAAAGGGCATAAAAACCCGACGCCAAAGGCCTGTTCTGTAGTAGTGAAGGAGCACACAAAGATGTTACATGATGGACACATAAAGAGGAAAGATCTACAAGTCCAATATTATGTTATCGTACAATTTTCGTATTCGACTATTTCTAAGAAAGCTCAAGAGTCGACTATCGGGTCCATTCATTATCAAGCACATCTTCTCTCATGGATATGTTACAATTTGGAGCACAAGGACTGGAGAATTCACATTCAATGGTCAACAACTCAAATGTTATTTCACTATTTTTGATATGTACACCAACCAGCCGTTCACACTTCTCTCTCCAACATATAATGATTGATTTTCATATGGCAAGTTGTCAACATTAAATAAATGCACTTCTTGGGAGGAAACCTGAGTGTTACTTTCATTTCTAATTGTTTTACATCTTAGTTCATATTTCATTTAGTTAGTTAGTACATCTCATGACAAGATCATATGTTCTAACAATTTTGATTATAGGTAAATGACTTTTCCTAAACGGAGAGAAACCACAACCCGTGGACCAACCAACCAAGTTCTTCCCTCCATCTCAGATTTAGTGTTTTCTCAAGAATGATCAAATATCTAAGTTTGGGGAGGAGGGTGTGTAAGGAGTGGGACCCGAGAGGGGGGATACACTCCCTACTAAAAAATTGAAGAAAAAAACATCCATTCCAAACACACCCTAAGGTATGTTGTAATAGGTGTAAAATTCTCAAATCTCATTAAATGGTATTCAAAACGACCAAAGTGTAGCAGTAGAATTAAACCAATGACTATATTCAATTTTTACAAAAGATTACAAAAGTACATTATATTTTCCCATAAGGGTTTACATGTATGATACAACATAAGTATCTAAGTAGAGGGAAGTCTAAACTACTTCAAATCTTTCTCCAAGCACCATCTCCAAGAGCTAGGTCCATATCGGAAGATATGTTCTCCTTGGCATGTTCAACACCTCAATCTAAACCTAGGTGCTTGGGCACCTAACAAGAGAGAGAAATACAAGGTATGTGTCAAATAATGAACAAGGACAAAAGATAAGGAATAACATGAAAGTAAAGGCTAAGACTTCATCATAAGATGAATAGAACAAGAGTATGAGGCATAATCAAAATAGATGCTTGCCATAACATTTTAGTAGTAAAGGAATTACATGCATGATTAATATTGGCTACATTAACAAAGTAGGGTTGAGGCACCTGTCGGACCTCAACCTATAGGTGAGGGGAGAATTAATACATTTCCAATCACGTACACATATTTGTATGGGGGATAATAACTCATTCCCCAGGGCAAATTAATACATTTCCTATATATGGTTGATTGTAGATAAGTACCACTACTATAGCTAATTAGTCCATAAAATCAACATGCTAGAAAAGAAATCATGGCAAGTATAAGCATCATATCAATCAGAACATGTCAGCAGAGTACAAGACCCAAGAAAAAGCATATCATTACCAATTTTGAGGCAATTTAACAAAATAATCATGTATAGTGGAAAAGGGCTCATTAAAGTCTCATTAGGGAAATATGGGGTTTGGTTTCCAAATATCACAACTTAGGGTGTAAGAATGCACACACATAAATAGGGATTACACATACCTCTCTTATTGATATCAATTACTAACTTTCACCACTTTAATTGAGTCCAAGTTCCACTTTGCCTATTTTTAATGTATTAACATGTATTAGAATACATAATGCACATTAATGTATAGAAACCCTAATTTTAGAACTTTTTATCAAAACTCGGACTTATATTTTGAAAATATCTCCAATGAACTTTTTACCTTTATTCTTGATCAAGACAACATATTTTTATGTTAATTTTGGAGTTATGATGATTAAGATGTACTTTTTATCGTTTTTATGCATTACGTTCATTTTACAAAAATCACCCTTTTTCAAACCATGAAATCGTTTTGAAAATATTTTTATTAGATAGAGATTAATTTTCCAATTCCAAAACATATTTATTTGTCAAATTTAGATAAGCGGGTTAAAAGATATGAATTGTTCAATTTAAACAAATAAGGAAATGACAAGTCAAAAATCTTCGAGAGAGAGGAAGAGTGAGAGTGAGAGAGAAAACACCATTTGACCCAAGATCAGGGATGGAGATGTATAAGTAACCAAACTAGAGCTTCTAGATATGGTAAAACAGCAAGAAACCAAAACCTAGAAGAACATGGTAAATAGAGATGAAGATCATTGATTTTAAACATAGAAGCATGTGTTTTAAGCATGTAGTAAGAAATATATGAGAAGGGGTTACAAAACTCACCTCTAGGGAAGGTGGATAGGTTCAATAAAAATATTCCTGAGCTATAGAGGCTGGTTTCTCCAACAAAGCTCCTATCTCGAGCAAGAAGTACCTTCTCCACTTTAGAGGTGAAAACCCCTACAAAAGAACATGGAGATGAGGTGTTTTAGGCTCTAGGTGGGGTTTCACCATGAAAATACATGGTTCCAACCTGTACGAAGGTGCAAGAAAGACTAAAAGCATGAAAATAGGGAAGGAAAGGAGGAAACTTACTATTTTTGGTCAAAATCGCCAAGAAGGAGCTTGAGAAACCCTAAATAGAGTAAATTTGGAACCCTAGGAGCCTTATTCACCAAGGTAAACACTTTCTTTTACCTTGGGAGAGCACCTTCATGGCCAAAAAGAGTAGGAACGATGATCTAAGCTGGGTGGAAGAGAAGGAGAGGATTGCTTCTTGGAGTGGGAGGTGGTAAGGGGTAGACATGGCTTTATAAATAAGGGGGCAAGCATGAGGTGTCTATGGGACTTTGCATGTGTCCTTAGGCTAGGGCTTCGTGGCCATGCAAGAGGACAGCTCATAGAGACTTCTTGTATATCAAATTTCGGTCCTAAAAGCCCATTGATACTTCTAGGACATCCCCACCGTCCTCCAATCAAAGAAACAACCCCATTGGTTGATAGCTTTTAAAGATAAGCTCATTTATAAAGAGGGTAATCCCTAAAATGCCCTTGGAGAGAAACACCTTCAAACCAAGGTGCAACTAGGTGCCACATGGTTAAAAATCTTGATAATGGTAAGGGAATATCTAAGGATTATAATGCATGAGATAATTTGGAAAGAAAACCTACCAATTGGGTAAATTGCATAAAAGTCCAGAATGTTACTAAAATTGCATAACTTGCACAAACAACATTCAAATTGAACCAAATTTGAAACTTAGGCTCATTTTATGATTTAAAAACACATTAAAAAGTTGTATTAAGGTTTATATAACCTAAATAATGTTCTTAAATAGACTTTCATAAAGGTATTTGTGCATAAATGCTTTTATTGGTACAAATAGTGAATAAATATTCACCAAACCACTATAAATTCCACTAATTAAACATGAATGACATAAAGGGCAGAAATGGAAAGGAAAATTCATAAAAAGGGTTACATGGAGATTACATCAAAGGTTCAGTATGTTATAGCACTCCACCCCTTTAAAAGGATTTCATCCTCGAAATCTCAAGCAAAAACAGAAGGGTGAGTACGTAACATCCCAACACTAAACTCCCATGTTGTATCCATAAAACTTCCACCAAAACTTTCACTAACTTAAACTCCTTGTTTTTCAACTGCTTAACTTGGGAGTTCAAATTCTTCTCAAGCAACTCCTCATAGGTCAGGTTCTCATGGATCACCAAGGGTTCCACTATTAAGATTTGTTTTTATTTAATTTAATACAGTCAACATTTTAGGCCTATTAATATTATATTTGTTATAATATTGTATCATCCTTATTAATCTTTTAATTGTGTCACGTTATATTTACTTTGTTGACAAAAGATTATATTTCATTATTATACACAAATTCCTATGTATTTCTTATTTATCTCATAAAGAGTTTTAGCACAATTAGGGTTTACTTATTATCTCAATTTACTTGATTTTTATCTTTAATAATTTGGATTTAGTCTCTGTTATCAACATTTGAATCCTAACATATTGTTTTGCATGAACCAAGACATTTTATCTAATTTGTTACAATTAATCCAAATAATGTCACATTAATTACTTATCTAAATATTAAACACTGTCACAATACCTCTTTTTTACATTAATGTCATCATTGATCATTTTCTTGTATTAATTCACTTCTTACTTTTTATTATGCACATTTATGTGAATCTAATTACTTCTTATCCATATTGAAGTCATTATATGTATTTTAGTGATCAAGGTGGGACATATTACATAGTAATTATTTGATTCACATACTAAGTAATGAGTAGGTGATTAATTAGGTGTGTATTAGATAAGAAGGTGATATGCATTTCATATTGATGACCTGATTAATCTATGATTAGGTGATTATGTATAATTTACGTGTATTAAAGTATGTTACCTGATTATGAAATCTCATGTCACTAATGTACCATGAATGTCATTATGGATGTATATTTTAAGGTTAGATGATTACAACTTAGGGTTTAGGTCATTATAATCATTATTCATCACCTATGCATTCTTAATATGCATTAAGTCCAATATTATGTTACAATTATCTTTCTCATCATATCATTTAGGTTTATTGGTCCAAGACATGGTTAGCATCATGTGTACCCACTATTAGTATTAATATGTGAGTTACTCATATTATGTGCATTAGGTATTCATTAAGGTTCAAACTTATGAATTATTCATTGGATGACCATTATATGTTCTTTAGGATAATAATAAGCATGTGGGTTTACTGTTATAACTTGTTTGGTCAATACTAAGGATCCAAGCTAACTATCCTCCTAATCATGAGGTTTAGGGTTTCTAGAGTCAATGTAGCTAGATTTTGGTATGTTACATGACTCCATTTCCTCAAAAAGGATTTCATCCTCAAAATCTAACTACCCAAACTTCATCAAGCCAACTACTCTCCACCCCTTAAAAGGTTTGACCTACCAAGCCAAACTAATCTAGAGGTAAAAGGATAAGTCTAACTAAACCATGTACAAGACCATAACACTTCCACTATGCACTATGATTGCTTACTAAACACCAAACTTCAAGTCTAAGTTCTTAAGGATAGGCCATTCAAACTTCTGGTTCTAGGGGAAATAAGATAACTATGTAGGGTATCCATCCTCCAAGCTATTACACCTGAAAGACAAGGTCAACATATTAGGTTCTTAGGATTATCCAACTTAGGTGCCTGAGGCTACTATTATCTATAGGCATACTATTTTTGATAGTTAGTATCATCTTAGGCCAGGCAGGTATCATATGGATTCAGGAGTCCTCGTAAACCAACCTAGTGGTGCGGAGGAAAATCTTGCCAGCCCCCGAACCCTAATCCTTTGTAGACACCTTTTCTTTCAACTTATGCCTTAATAGCTACCTAATAGGCTCATCACATTATGGTTAACTAAACATGTTTCTAATGTGAAAATCATATGATACTAAATCAATCCTCATCATCTCAAGATTAGCATACATTAATTCTAGGACAAACGTGTCACTTAAAGAGGAACCATATAAGGAAAGGGTTCTAATTAGGGAGACAAAGTTCAAATAGTCAGATTCTGACTACCATGGGCTCTTATACCATGTTGTTAGTATGGGACTAGAGAGGGGGGATACACTCCCTACTAAAAAAATTGAAGAATAAAACATCCAATCCAAACACACCCTAAGGTATGTTGTAATAGGAGTAAAATTTTCAAATCTCATTAAATGATATTAAAAAAGACAAAGTGTAGTAGCGGAATTAATTCAATGACTATATTCAATTTTTACAAAAGATTACAAAAGTACATCATAATCTGCCATAAGGGTTTACATGTATGATACAACATAAGGATCTAAGTAGAGAGAAGTCTAAACTACTTCAAATATGTCTCCAAAAAACATCTCCAAGAGCTAGGTCCATGTTGAAAGTTATGTTCTCCTTGGCATGTTCAACACCTTGATCTAAATCTAGGTGGTTGGGAAATCACCCAGCAAGAGAGAGAAACACAAGGTATGTGTCAAATAATGAACAAGGACAAAAGATAAGGAATAACATGAAAGTAAAGGCTAAGATTACAGCATAAGATGAAGAGAACAAGAGTATGAGGCATAATCAAAATAGATGCTTGCCATAACATTAAAGTAGTAAAGGAATTGCATGCATGATTAATATTGACTACACTAACTAAGTAGGGTTGAGGCACCTACCTGACCTCAACCTATAGGTGAGGGGACAATTAACACATTCCCAGACACCTACACATATTTTTACGGGGGAGAATAAAACATTCCCTAGGGTGAATTAATACATGCCCTATCTATGAGTGGTTGTACATAAGTACCACTACTATAGCTAAATAGTCCATAAAATCAACATGCTAGAAAAGAAATCATGGTAAGTAAAAGCATCACAGTAATCAGAACATGGAAGTGGGATACAAGACCCAAGAAAAACGATATCATTACCAATTTTGAGGCAATTTAACAAAAGAATCATGAATAGAGGGAATAGGGTTCATTAAAGACTCTTTATGGAAATACATGGTTTGGTTTGAAAATATCCCATCTTAGGGTGTAAGAATGCACATACATAAATAGGGATTGCACATACCTCTCTTATTGATATCAATTACTAACTTTCACCACTTTAATTGAGTCTAAGTTCCACTTGCCTATTTTTGAATGTATTAACATGTATTAGAGTACATAATGCACATTAATGTATAGAAACCCTAATTTTAGAACTTTTTAGCAAAACTCAAATTTAGATTTTAAAAATATCACCAATGAGTTTAGGTTATCCTGATCAAGAAAACATATTTTTATGTTAATTTTGGAGTTATGATGATTAAGATGTACTTTTTATGGTTTTTATGCATTAAATTTATTTTACAAAAACAACCCTTCTTCAAACCATGAAATCAGAACTTGAAAATATTTTTTATATATACATTAATTTTATAATTCTAAAACATATTTATTTGTCAATTTTGGATTAGCGGATTAAAAAATATGAATTTTTCAATTTAAACCAATAAGGAAATGACAAGTCAAAAATCTGTGAGAGAGAGGAAGAGTGAGAGTTAGGGATAAACACCATTTGACTGAAGATCAGGGTTAAAGATGCATATGTAACCAAAATAGAGCTTCTAGATAAGGTAAAATAGTAAGAAACCAAAACTTAGAAGAACATGGTAAATAGAGATGAAGATCATTGATTTTAAACATAGAAGCATGAGTTTTAAGCATGTAGCAAGCAATATATGAGAGGGGGGTTATAAAACTCACCTCTAGGGAAGGTGGACAGGTTCAAGAATAAATATTCCCAAGCTAGAGAGGCTGGTTTCTCCAACAAAGCTCCTATCATGAGCAAGAAGTACCTTCTCCACTTTAGAGGTGAAAAACCCTAGCAAAAGAACATGGAGATGAGGTGTTTAAGGCTCTAGGTGGGGTTTCACCATGGAAGGCCATGGCTACAACCTATAAGAAGGTTGGAGAAATGCTAAAAGAATTAAAATAGGTAAGGAAAGGAGGAAACTTGCTATTTTTGTTCGAAATCACCAAGAAGGAGCTTTAGAAACCCTAAATAGAGTAAATTTGGAACCCTAGAAGTTTTCTTCACCAAGGTAAGCACTCTCTTTTACCTTGGGACAACACCTTTGTGGCCAAACAGAGTAGGAATGATGATCTAATCTGGGAGAATGAGAATGAGAGGATTGCTTCTTGGATTGGGAGGTGGTAAGGGGTTGACATGGCTTTATAAAGAAGGGGGCAAGCATGAGGTGTTTAGGGGACTTTCCATGTATCCTTAGGCTAGGACTTCATGGCCATGCAAGAGGACAACTCATAGAGACTTATTGTATATCAAATATTGGTCTTAAAAGCCCATTGATACTTCTAGGCCATCCCCACCGTCCTCTAATCAAATAAATAACCCCATTGGTTGATAGCTTTTAAAGATATCATTTATAAAGAGGGTAATTCCTAAAATGCCCTTGGAGAGAAACACCTTCAAACCAAGGTGCAACTAGGTGCCCAATGGTTAAAAATATTGAGAATGGTAAGGTAATATGTAAGGATTATAATGCACATGATAATTTGGAAAGAAAACCTACCAATTGGAAAAATTGCATAAAAGTCCAGAATGTTCCTAAAATTGCATAACTTGCACAAACAACATTCAAATTGAACCAAATTTGAAACTTAGGCTCATTTTATGATTTCAAAACACATAAAAAAGTTTTATTAATGTTTAGAGCATCTAACTAAGGTCCTTTCATAGACTTTCACTAAGGTATTTGTGCATAAACCGTTTTATTGGTACAAATAGTGAATAAATGTTCACCAAATCACTATAAATTCCACTAATTAAAAAAGAACGACATGAAGAATAGAAATGAAAGGGAAACTTCAAAAAAAGGGTTACATGGATATTACATCTAAGGTTCGGTATGTTATAGGGTGGGTGGTATGTATTCTACTATATACCCACACCTACATGGTTGTAAGTTGTGATCTTATCATTGCATTAAAACATTGCATTTATCTTAACTTTTTTCAAAATTTTCTTTCTAGAATTATTACAGCCATCATCTAAGCAGCTTAGATTCAAATTATTGTTTGCATCCATGCATTCCAGTATCATTTAACTCCCCTTACCCCAAAAAACACCTCATAATGACCCATTTTTGAAACAACTAATGGCTAGAAATCACCCCTTTTATCCTAGGAACCCACATCATGTTTCCATGAAAAATATGGTAGGTATTTGAGGAACTTAGAGGGATCAACCACATCATTCTTCTAATTGACTAGTGAAACAAAATCATGGAATTTTTACTTTTTCATTATCATGATATTACTTGAGTATAGTGGGACTAGGAGAACCACCTACTGCACTGGGTTGTAAATCAAGTTACATATTTGTCTGACCCCTCTTATACACTTCTTATTCCATCTTCTTACCTTCCATCCATCAAAAAAGAAAATAAAAGGGCATAAAAACTTTCAAACTCCAAGTTTGGGGTGGCACACCCCTCCATACTTTATCCTCTTCTTCCATACCACTCTCTATGTGATAGGGGCGTACCACCAAAAAGAAAATATGAACAAGAAAAAAAAAATTGATGTAATATATCGATTTGTACAAATAAAATAAATCTTGAGTCAAATAGAGGAGAGATTTGCATCTTCCTTTTTCAACCCCCTTATCTCTATTTTCTATCCAAAGACACAGTGAATGTCTCATTTTGATATCCTTTTCATGCAACTCAGTGTCAGATCATATACATACTTGATTTTCTATGGGATTTTCAGAATGTTCATGTAAACTCTTTGATGTGCTTGGTATTGAAAATAGTAGTAAGGAAGTGTTTTTGGGAAGCCAAATAACAAATGAAGACATGGATAGATGTGTTTTATGATCTCAGGAAGTTGGGATTCGTGACCATATCAGGTACTAGGGAAATGAGCATGATGTGAAGGTGAGGCAATCACATGACTTGTAAGTATTTATCTGGAAACTATTATGAATTTTGTGTTACTTGAGGATGGGAAATGTTTAAGTTTGGGTTTGTTTGATGAATGAATATTCATCCTAGTTTTAGTTCCATATAGAACCTAGTTTAGCAACCATTTCCATCATTTTAGTTTAGAACCAGATTGCATTTACATATTTTATATGTTATGATAATTTATAAGGTTTTAATTTAAATTCTTGGTCTTGTTCGTAGGATTGTTCTTCATTGGATGATGCGAGTGTAGGAGACAAAGGTCCTGCTAATCCCTAGTGATCCTAGTAATATTGATGCAATAGACCATATTTACATTGATTTGGCCTTCCATCAGTTGATGATTCTTTCAGTTTAGGATTTCTAGGAACAGACCCTCAATACATGAAAATAGATTCCTTCCCCCATGGGTGGTCCTACATCTACCAAACCATCAAGCTACGTCACCTAGTCCTTCCTTCGATTGAGAACCAAAGGAAGCCCAACACTTGTTGTAAGACCTCTAAACTTGCTTAATGAGTTGAATAAGCTTAATTATCATAATTTAATTATTATAACCCTAATATAACCTTTTGATATGCTTTAAAATCATAAGATAAGCTTCAGTTTCAAATTTGGTCCAATTTGGACACTGTTTGAGCAAGTTATGCAATTTTATGCACATTTTGGAATTTTCTACAATTTTCCCAATTCAGAGGTTTTCTTTGCAATTTATCACTTGCATTATGTTCCTTGGATATTATCTCATATTTCTTGATCTTTTTGAGCCATGGGGTGCCTATTTAAACCTTGGTTTGAAGGTGTTTTTCTCAAGGGTATTTTAGGGTTTACCCCTTCATGGATGAGTTACCTTTAGTAGCTATCAACTAATGAATTATTTGTTTTGCTTAGAAATTAAAGAAATTAGGAATAATTATGTCTCTATGTATGTTGGGGGAGATTCTTGTGTGTGTTCTTGTATATTCTTAATAGTTTAAGGCCATGGACACTTGGAAAGATACTAGAATTTCAACCTTTTCTTTTTCTTTATCTTAAAGTTTCATATACTTATCCCTAAGCACCAAAACGAGCCATTTTCTCTCCACCACTTCCTTCCTTCTACAAACCTCGCTCTCCCTCTGTGCTTCTTCAAATTTCCTGTCCAAGGAAGAAGAAAGAGGGGATCTTCTTAGAAAAAGAATCGAGGGTTGCAATTGACTTCCTTTTAGGGTTTAAAAAGCTTCCTTCTAGTGATCTTGACCTAAAAGAGTAAGAATCCCCTTCTTTACTACAGTTATTTCTTTTTTATCCTTCCTCCTACTTTTATAAAGGTCATAACCTTGTTGTTCCATGGTATAAATTGCTCTAAAGCTCTAAAACCCTACCTTTCTTGCTCCTTATGCTTAAGGTTTGCTCATTTGATTAAAAAAGGTGCTAGATGGACAAGTTCATATCTTATACTTGAATTTTCTACCCTACCTGCTCGAGTTTTCTTCTGTTTGGGATTTCATCTTCTCATTAGAGTCAATTTTTATAACTTTCTCCACGTTTATTGCTTACCATAAGCTTGCTAGCTCATGTTCTTGCTTGAAAATGATAATCCATGCACTAAAAAGTTATGCTTGACTTGGATTTCAATTTTTATAATGTTCCCTATTCTTATTTCAGTTATAGATGAACCTATGATCATGTGTACATTATTCCTAAGGTATAATATGACTTGTATCAGGTTGGTTTGACAACCTATGGTGCTAAGCGCCTATCAAACAATGGTCAATTTTAGGGTTTGAAGTTGATTTCTTCTATAAACACATGACTCGATGGTGGTACCATTGCAACAACCCTATGGTGTTGTCTTCATGACAATTTATGGTGGTGACCGAGGGTGTCAAATGGAGTTTACCCATTAGGTCATGTTTTGGCCTAATTATAAGCTTAATGATCAACAACTAAGTACCCTAATGATGCTATCAACCAATGGTGATATTAGTTTGATATTTGATGCTGATTAATGAATATAGTGTTTATATATCAACCTATGGTGACTCAATGGTCACTAATGATGGTGTATCAGGTCTCCAAAATCTATGGTGAGTTAATCATATAGTTGTATCATCAATTATGCCTTAGACCAATGGTTTCTTGGGTCATTTGATGCAATGGTCGAACCTATACTGTAATTGATGGTTTTAACATATGAACTTGACCCAATGGTCAAGATCTAATGTTAATTCCTCAAATAAAGTGGAATGAAGGCTAATGTAATATGTTGGTCCTAATAATGTGATTTATATGGTTTCTTTTATATGATCAACTTAAGGAGCTTACTTGTTGACAATGGATGGCTTGTTCTAAATGAACAGTCGATTATGGGTTTTACCCTACTCTCAATGGAACTTTGTACAATGTTAATCAAGGGATGTCTAGGGTTAGATGGTGACTATTTGTAGAGCAAAAATTAAGGACTTCATAGGTGGTTTATCCAAGGTGTTTACTTATGTAAACAACCAATGGTCTTTCCACTTAAACATCCAATGGTTCTGGGTGACATTGTGGTATGGTGATATGGGTTGAATGATGATGGAACAAATGGAGGGTTACCCTTAATAAGATAGTCTTACCTATTCACTCATATGAATGGAAGGGATGATAACCATATTTTTTATATGTAACCCTTATGAGGTATAGCTTGTTATACCTAGATTTAATATAACTAGATGATAGTAATTTGGTATGAATAGTCCTTGAATGATTAATACAATCATGGAGTACTTTGTTACTGTTGTTGAAACCCTAGTATGCTATAACCTTGTGGTTACACCTTGATTTATGTGTGGGTTCATACTTGAGAATAGTATGGAATGTGATGGTGATGCTTCACCTTATAAATCCATGATCCAATGGGGATGCCGTGAGTTAGGGTTTGGGTATGAGTTCTCATTAGTAACACTAATATAAATTATCTTGTTGAACCTAAATCTAATGCAAATAGATAAAGATGAGTATTTGTGTTTAACCTTCTTATATGATGGAATGATGGTGAAATAACCTCCTTAATATGATCATAACCTTAATGTGTTAATTGGTGGTTATCATAGCCACATGGTTGATATCTTCTTATGATAAACATGTGCATTATGAATATGATGAGGGTTAATCATATATAGATTCCTGGCATGTTGAAGTAATAAAGGAATATTCTTAATGTTAATATAACCCTGCTATGATTGTTTATGAATATCTCCTAGCTCATTAATGCAATATTGTGTTGATCCAGTGTATTATATGTAAGTGACGTTGTTGAGCCTTGTTGTAAGGCATGCAAAGATAATGATGACATTGTAGGTAATAGTATGATGGTCTTAATGACCTTTGGGCATGGTTGAGCCCGGAATGAGGTGTATTCCTATTGTGTTGAAAAGGGTTGATACCCTGTGATATTGTCAAAAGAATTTATATCTTGTGATAGTATTATGACTAGTGTGGTCTCATGAATGGCAAGTGAATAGTACCATGTGATGATGAGATGAGAAATTATGTTCCACACATTTTATTTATTTTGAAAGTTGTGATATTTATATGCTTGCTAGGAGTGAATTAGGGTTTGTATGTCCACTTGTTTTATGCATCCTTAATTCACCCAATTGGCATAACTAATCAAGTGAAACTCTAATTATGTAGTGCCATGTGCCATAGATCCATCTGAGTGTCAGAACTTGCTAGATGGCGAAACGAGTATTCCTAAGGCAAACTCATAGCACATAAGTTGAGGATATATCCTTGTCATCCACAATGCAGGTTGTGGAGGATGGCTATGGTCATGCCTCATACATCTAATGTGATTGAGAACGGTTGGTGTCATGTCTCAGTGATTATATATGTGACAAGATTGGAGGAAAACTGCGGTTGTACATCAGATGGTAGGGTATGTGTACCTACCTCCTTTCACTAGTGTCGTGACATGTACTAAGGATGGAGTAGGATGTTAGCATCTTGACCTTATGTTTCGTTGTGGTGGACCCAAGCTGACCATAGGCGGAGAAGATATTAGGAGTTCGGCTCTTCCTAGATATTTTATGGCACTGATTTCGACTTAGCAGTGGTCAGTTGGATTTCGAGTGATATCCTCAATTTCCTCAGGGCATAATGAAAGATGTAAGACATCCGTGTAGCATATCTATTTAGAGTTATACACAATGCTTCATATTGGATCAAAACCCTTTTTTGCTTTCTTTTCACTGAGATCATGTATAGTACAATAAGAGATAATAGATATGCTTATGATGTAGTTATGCTCATGTTGTAAACATGCTCATGTTGTCAAATATACTGACATTGATGGTTAAGATGTTGCTTCTAGCCATGCCTATGTAGTTAGAAATGCTTAAACTACTAATCATGCCTATGTAGTTCATTGTGTTATGATGTTAGTTCTTTTTATGATATAGATCTGTTCCCTTTATTTGAGATGTCAATAATTATAACAATGTTATGTTACTAGACATATTCATGATGTTGTGGATGCTTATGCTACTAGACTGCTTGTGTTGTTATCAAGGAATATAATGATAGTCAGATTAATGATAATAATTGTTATTAAATGCAATTTGATGATATTTGAGTAGATATCTATCCAGAGAAATGGATTTATTTGTTACCTATATATGCATTGATGATCATACTTGTTGTTAAGATTATTTGCTTAATTTGTTTAGCATACTTCAACTGTTCAATCTGTTCAATTGATTATTAAATACTCCAACTACTTAGTTATCTACTATTTAAAATGTGTAATCAACAAGTGTTGTTGGAGGTTATATCTCTTACTTGGACATGGGTCTCACCCTTGTTGTTCGCCACATTTTAGGTAATTGGCAATGACGACAACAGAATCGTGGAAGTAAAGAGGAAGTACAGTAATGAATCTTTGAGAAAGTTGATTAGATGTCTAGTGTGTCCTAGAGTCATCCATGTACTCTCAGGTCTGGGCTGGAAAAGTTTGTATATGGTGTTTCAAACGAATCAGAATTTTGTTAGCATGTTAATGCTTGTTTGTGTGACATATATGAATATTGTTCTCTTGTGCATATATGTTGTGGCTAAGGCGATCGATCAATTTGTATCAAATTCTTGGAATAGTATGGATATAAGAAAGATGTTGGGCTCTTATGAAAATGTTTTTGAGCAGGTGTTGATGTTGAAATCGGTTTTGATTTACCCATGTATTTGGGTATGTGATTAATTAATCATCGATTGTGTTTTATGTTTTGAGTAATCTCATTTAGTGTAATAGGTTCTCACACTTGTATTCTAAAGGTCCTCCTTTGTCCGCCTTCCAATGGCTAGCCTACCCAATAATCAAATGGTGTTTAGGTTCCTACCTTCTAACAAATAACTTGTTCATGTCTATTAGTGGTTGATATGCATCACTTCTGAAGGTTTCCCTGTGTTAGCCAATTGAAGGGATTGTTGCTTCACTTTTGGATGCCCATATTTTTATGGAGTTTCTATGTAGAGTTTGCCTTATGATGGCTCTTCTGGTTCCATCTTTTGATGCTAATTCTACTCTTCCTTCCTAAGGGATTTCATCCTAGCCTTGTGAAGGAATTTCCATGCCTTCTAATGGTCTGCCTGACCCTTCATCTACTGCAAGTCGCCCCAACCCCTCGCTTAGCGATGGAATTATTAAACACCATAAACCCTTCTTCTACCTTTATCATTGTCTCTTCACTTTCACGGAGGTTGACGACTTAAATCCATGGTAGTTGGTGGGTTACGAACCCTAACCTC
This sequence comes from Alisma plantago-aquatica, assembly GCA_963693085.1. Classification (NCBI taxonomy): domain Eukaryota; kingdom Viridiplantae; phylum Streptophyta; class Magnoliopsida; order Alismatales; family Alismataceae; genus Alisma; species Alisma plantago-aquatica. The sequence goes on along the minus strand of OY856415.1, from coordinate 408,870,583 downwards.
TACCTATAAATACAAGGTCTTTGCCAATAGAAAGTGGATTGGCCATTGACGCTCCAAGGTTGATACTTTCACTCTATACCTTTGATCACTTCCATCAGTTAATGAACTTCACTTGAAGGTGCTTCCACCTTTGCCACTATCAAGGTTCCAAGGATGAGAACTCGATATAATCTTGTTCTGCTTCACCTCCTTGAATCAGTTGATGACCTCCACCATCGCCAACTTACTCTCTTTTGTGATGATAGTCCAATACCTGAAGAAGGGAGAATGGCGCTCAATTCTACCTCTGACGAATGTCCAGGGGTAGATATGTTGCTACTTCATGTGCCATCATTCCAGATCTCAAAGACAAACATTCACACACCATGGATATGCTTATATATTCTACTATGATGATAGAAGTCCTCCCTGCTTCTATTGTTGTTCCTATTGTTGTTACCATGAGTGAGTAGTCCTCTTACTCAGGCGCATGGAGTAGTCCAGCTACCCCAATTTTGTTCTTTCATCTGTATCTATTTTAGTATGGGCCATTATATGTTTAGAAATAAACTATTTTATGCATGTACTCCTTTTTATCACCAAGTTTACATGTTTACCAGATCTTAGGTGTAGAGAATTGAGAACCCATGAAGTATGGTAGCAATTATTTCTTTTTAAATCCTTGATAAAAATTTGAATAGGTGTTTTCTAAGGCAATAGATGTGTGATCTTCAGGTAAAGCACAATGATCTTAGAGTGGTATCCACGTGGGTTTTAATCCTAATTCAGAAAAAGGGGATTTACCTGGCCTCAACATATATATGATTCATGCTTAATATTATGTAGCGAGAGAGTACAAGATAGTTGTGGTGGTGAAATCCATTCCTCCCTAGTGTTCCCATACATTGACGAATCTTGACTTTTAATCTACATTTTATTATTTGCAATTAGTATAATCAACAACCATCAACCTTTTGTGATAAATGCTATTTCTTGTGAGGTTTTTTGAATAGTAAATTCACTAAAAATGTTGTCATTTGGGTACAATCTTGAACTATACTGCAATAAGATCAGTCTACTTGTGGGTAGAGATTAGTATACATTAGTTAAGGTAAACTCTAAGGATTTCACCCCTAGTTAATTTGCATGTGATCTCGCGTCACCTGGGATGATTAAGGAATAATGCTCAATCCTTTATCTAGTGCTAATAATCCATCTAGTCATCCATACAAGATCTAAGGATATCTTGATTCCCTAAATCTCTCCTCACAACCTTCGTTTAAAGTGTGGTAAGTTAAAAGGTAGGGATCCCACTAGCTAATGCACCATGGATATATGCTTAAAAACAAGTCTACCAATCTCAAACCAATCTTCGTTATTCAGGTCAGAGTGCCAAACTCATGGTAAAACCCTCCATTCCATATTTTCATTCATCATCTCATTTCCCATACATTTCCATTAGACTATAGGTATCTATTGAGTCCCAAAAACTATTTAAATATTATAGGGTATAATGACCTTAAGAGTCCCATATGTTCATTAATATGTATCTCCTAGCATCTTCTTACAACTCCAAGTTTCTACAAGATTTACTCGTTTCACTATCCCCCCTAACAACCCATGATAATAAATCTACAAACTCAGAGATCTAAACTTATATTTCTCCTTAATATTTAGATTCATTACCTTATGGAAACATAAATTAATGCATAGATCAAATTACATAGATAAGAAAAAAATTTATGCAATGATAGCTTCAAAAGATATAAACATCTAACCAATAGAATATAACTTGTCAAGGCAAGGTAGGTAAACCACCCCTCTAGTAACATCAAGGTCTTCCACATAATTTGAACCTCCATGGTTGTCAAGGTCAAATGAATCTTCTTTGGAGCCATGGGGTATTGTATCCCTACGTTCTCATAACCTAACCAGTTGTTAGTATCATTAAAGCCGTCTTTTTGCCCATAAAGGAGCTATCTATATGTAATCCAGCAGCATAATAGTAATAAAGTAGCTAAATAAATCTACTTAGGTTGTACATTAGCAAGTTCAACATGTGGATTAACATTTAATGAGCATTGAATTCATATTAAAAGGGTCAGATTTTGAACTTCAATGGTTATGGGAAGTTGTAACCACACTAAAAAGTCATATATAACCATTCTTAACGTATAGAGAGGTACTTTCAATATGTAACCCAACATCCAAACTACATACTCATCCGTTAAAGATCAAACTTCATAAAGTTGTCATACTTTAGCCCATTCCAAGCAATAAGATCATGACATGTAAACATACAAGAGGAAATAAATGAGTCAAATGTTATATTACTTTCCTACTGAGCCAAGAAATAAGACTTCCCATGAAGAACAACTGTAAAGCTCCAAGATTCATGAAAAACTTTGGCTTTGAAGGCAAACTCAATACAAGATTTTAAATCCTCTCCTCTAACATGTTCTACAACAGATGATCCCCAGTATAAAAGCAACTAGGCATGGATCTATAGGTGGAATAGGGAGTAAGACTTCTAAAGACAAAACCCTACATGAAAAACACTTAGAAATGGCCACAAAGATAAAGAAACCAAAAGATTGTCAAAGATCATAAGATTAGGTTTCTACTTACTCATATATAAGCTTAGAAGCCACCATATGGCTCACCACACATCAACAGAGAAGATAAGAAAGGTAGATGACACTAAATTTGAAGACCAATAAAAGTAGAAATCTTATTAGTTATTGTCAATTGATGGTGTCTCACTCTTCATACCACCTTGAGGTTCATCCTACACAAGTGAAGTGAGAAGGAAAGACAAGGGGGTATATATATCCCCAAAGGAGAGAAAGAAATCAGTCATACTATCATATTGTTAGTCAGAATTTTGTACCTTCATCGGCCAGTCATCTCATTGAGAATCGTGTCCTGATGCTTCATCAGTACAAGTAGTCAAAAGCTCCATCAGTAGGTGCAAGTAGGAAATTTTCCAGTTCCTATCATTCATAAAAATAGTTGGATGGTGCGTATTAGATTCATTATCAGTAGAGCTTTCCTACAAAGCCATCCACACAAGGCATAGGCTCCCCATCGCTACTCAATCGATGCAAACCCACCTCACCACCAACCAGTTGTTTCATTGGTAGAAAATTGGTGGAAACACATAAGGTCACATGATTGTCCACTTTCCATCAGTCCTCTATTGATGGATGGATAGAACAATGTCATCGATCATCAACTGACAAAAATCCAGACATTGACATATCTGAGGGAAAAAAGAAAATCTACATCAATCCTCAAATGATGGAAAGATAGGAACACCTCCATTGATCCTCTACAAAAGGAACAACAAACCACTCCCATCAGCTCTCAAGTAATGAAAGGCCAACAAGGTTAGATTGGGTCACCTAAGCATATCCACCAAGTAGGAGAGATAAGAGAAAGTAAACAACATGTTGTGTAGAGTTGCAAGAAAACTCTCACCAAGGGTAATTTGTACATAAGTATTCAACCAAGGCACAATAAACAAAGCACCATAAACACTCATATACTAGTCATCATGACAACAAAAAAAGATTAAGGGGTTAATCCAGTTCAGGGGTCTTATAGTAAGGGTATTTTGATTAATAATATCTAATCCCACCCTCACCCTTTATATGGGTATTTCTAATATTTGAAAACCTTAAATCCACATTAGGAACCAATTCTAGGTTTGTATATACTTTTGAATATGTTTTCACATTCATGGACTAATGGGTGTTTAAAATATTATAGGGTCCATAAGGATGAATTGTGAATTTCAGCCCTAAAAATAGGGATATTTGTGAAGATTAGGTATCTACAATTCTCCTATTTTCTTTGGCTTTCATATGATTACTAAAATGAGGCACTTTCTTGATTATTACTTATTCTTTGTACATGATTTTAATTACCTAGTTTCATAAAATTGTAGTCATCATATATCTCTTGAAAGATGAATTATTTTCTTGAATTGGGTGATGAAACCACCTCACATATACCATACTTGAAAGTCATATTTCTAGGGAAAATAGAATCATTGAATTAGAAACTATGTCAACAATATGTGTTTCTATTTTCTAATATAACAACAACAATGTAATACTTGTTGCATTTTTATCATACATTTTATGCATATTGTCAACTCAAACAACAAAGACACCATTGTATTTCCATAAATTACAATATGAATGATCAACATCAACGTCAATTGATAATGAAGGAGAAAAAATAATTCTTTTTTATTGGAAAAGAAAATATAATAATCTACAAGTGCACAATATGGATGATATGAAAACAAAGTTGTATCCCTATAGGGAAATTTTTAAATAAGTTAGAATGAAATAAATCATTCCTTTTCCCATTAGATTAACCTAAATGGTTGTCCATGATAAGAGTAACCCAAGGAACAAATAAAGAAAGAGGCAGTGGCTTTCCATTACATCGCTCGAGACACTCTAGCATGGGCTAAAAGTTAGTCACAACCAATGACAGTGTATACCTTATCAATATCTTAGCCTAGTGGTGTGACCTTATCTCTTGTGAGTAGCTCGTAGCTAATTTCATCCCTCACAAATATGTATATTAGGTTTGACAACACTCATTGATCATTTTAGGCACCATTGAGTTTCCACTCTTTATAGTTGCTCCATCAGTCTCCACCTTCTTCACCAATAACATCTTGAGTTCCTCCTCAAAAGTTGTTATTCTAGATAACACTAATGTTGTGTATCTGGTCTCCCTATCACTATTTGTCAAGGTGCTCTAGAAGAGCCCCACATAACTTCTGAATCAAAGGGTAGGTGGTGTTGCAAGGGTCATCTATGTATGCAAAGATGTGCTCAAAATCAATAACCCTGAAAAGGTCCATGTCACAAAAATGTCATGGGGGAAGCTCATTATTGGAGCCCAAGGTGAGGACCCTCTTGGAATCTTACCCTACCACTGCCTTGAAAATGACTCGAAGGTTCTCTTTGAGGTGGAAACTTTTGATAGATTAACATAGGGTGATGAGGAAAGTGGTTGTCATGATCTTAAGGATATCACATCCTTGTCAGTCTTGTGGGTTGACATAAGGCCTAGGGAGTTGACCTCCTGATTTTTTGATTTGCACTTTGGATTTGGTGGCGATATGATTGGATAGGTATAGTAATTATGAGCACTATATGTCATGACAAACTCAACCCATTTGAGTACATAGTCAATACTAGGGTCACAACTTGTGGTGAGGTTGGATTGGAGGACATTTTTGTAGAATAGTTCATAGGATTGTGCATACATGAGCTTCACATATGAAACCATTGCAATGCGCCAATTATCGATGGATACATTGATGGGTGTCCCTTGGAAGTAATCATCATGTATAATTTTTCCCTTGGAAGTAATTTAAATGTGTCAAGTCATTGTAATTTGTTAAAAATATCTATATGCACCATACATTATATTTTTCAAATTTGGTAAAAAAGCTAAATAATTAATAGAATTTCATACCCATCTAAACCCTTAAAAACCAAGATTGCCCCAGTTCTATTTTTATGGTCATAGTTTATAGAAAATCCAAAATCTTTTTCTAGTGTGGTACAGTACTTAGTATATCATACTCAAGAATCTGGTTTTAATTGAACTTTCATTTGCTTATTTGTCTCAATGGTTGAAATGTCTACGGTTAATTCATAATAATACATTGATCATTAAATAGAAAACATAGTTTATGGTGTGTTTTTTCATATAACATGTGTTGTGTGTGTTACTATTCTTTCCTTTCCATCAAACAACAATTGTCGCTACCTCTCTACAATTTATTACCTATCTTCTTATCCCTTTCCATTCTCCTCTTTGTTACTCATATCTTCATCCCCCTTACTAACTAATTCTTGACTTTTCTTTCTACAACCTTCCATGAATCCTAACCACACTCTCCTTCCCTTTCACCCTTCCACACTCTTTGCACTAAACCAGGAAGTTGATATCCATAAATGATTTTCCTCCTCCTCAACTTATATTCCTCTACAATTCCTCACCTCCTCAACCCTCGTCCATGAAACACATCCCAAGTTCTAATGGTACTAATCATGCATCCTATGCATGATGACCACTTTCTATGCAGAAAACTACAGCCCAAGCCTAGTCTGCCTTCAACCAAGAACAGTTAGTCTGAAACCTTACTTCTATCTCCTCACACACTGGTAGAACTTGTAAACTGGTTGTATTGACCGAAGACCCCAAAACCTTGGCAACCTTCTTTCTCCTCTAGTTCAGTTGCATCTGTAAAATATATTAACTCTATTGTCATTATGGTTGCTGGTGTCGACATGGGACTCCCTACCCACTCCAACACCACTTTTCCCTCATCCATAAAGGCTCCAGGACATTTGAAGGTTGAGCTATAGGTCCCCCTCCTGAAGGTGGATATCACACATGATATTGAAGATACAACCCAATGATGTTACTCTCTACAAATTGACATGAAGTCTTATAGACAAAATAGAGAAGCAAGCACAACTCCTGGTGTAGAGTTGCCTTTGGGTCCATCTCATTTAATCTTGGGGATGTTGGTGGAGTATTTATATCTTGCCTTGCCACCAATCAACCAAAGAGGAGACCATTGAAGATTGGTTCTTATATGTTGCTTATGTAGCAGTTTGTTAGGACTTGTAGAACCTCCATGAACCACCTCTTCTTTACCACCATCTCTGGCTAGATCCATGGAGTACATGGATGGGATTCTAACATGCCTCAACCATTAGAACCCATCCTAGAGTTCGTCATTGAAGATCAAATCAGTCTATATTAATCGGTAGCAAAAATTTCACATTCTAGATTGCAAATTTAAAAATCCATTTCTCAATATAATATTTGTGAATCTAGTTTGAAATGATTACTGACATGGATAATCATAAGTATAATAAGCAGTAACATCAATTAGTTGATTTAATCCATCCTATTAACATGTTCATACATCTATATATAAAACATATCAGTGTGTTAGCATTAGTTTATGCAATATTTTGTAATGCTTGTAGATGATACCAACATATTGAGTATAGTTTAGATGTTAAACAAAACACGTGACTTAGAGTTATTTATGATATTAATATAGACCTCTTGGTTGACTATCCTAATACGTGTCATGTTAGTATACATAATGTGTGCTAGTAGTAATAATCAATAAGTCTATAATTTATCAATTAAGGAAATCACCTATCAGATATATCATATGTAAGCTTAAATAATGAGGATAACATGTTAGTTGTAAATGCAAGCATAATAACACTCTAACATCATTATACTTAACCTTAGTGTTTGTCATAAATGAAAAATCAAAGATTCACCTATCAATTTGATGATACTAGGAAGTATTTTTATCTATATTTTTCATACTTGAATTAAAGGGTATAATAGAGAAAGAGTTTATGCACTAATGTACTTTTTAAGCATATATATGGATGAATATATGTTTGGGGAAAAGGTTTAATTAGGTGATATGTGAGTTTGGATCATATATAAATCAACTTTGTCTCATGTAATATATATATATATATATATATATATGTATAATATACTTTATTCTTATACATATTAAGATCTATTATAAATATAAGAATAAATATAGAATTTATATTTTCTTTTGTCCCATCTACATGGCTAACTCTAAGTATATATACATATATATATGTGGTATTTATTTAATACCCATGCGGGTAGATACCCGTGCACCCTTCCCATCATTGTTTCTAAAAAAATTCGCAATTTTAGAGGAGCATTTTACCTAGCTCTCCAAAAAAATTCATCCAAAAATAATATCATTTGCCACCCAAAATAAAAAAACCCATCCATATATTTACTGACTATATATTTTCTGTGCAATTACTTTTTTTATCTCATAGTTACTCTTGGGTACCATATAGTTACTCTTTTGGATGTGCGAGTAGCGAAAAATCAGGCTACCCGCGTGGGTATTAAAGATAAGCCCTTATATATATAATATACTTTATTCGTATACATATTAAGAGCTATTACGAATATAAGACTAAATACAGAATTTATATTTTCTTTTGTCCCATCTACGTGGCTAACTCTAAGCTTCAAAAAATTGTAATCATATGATTTCTCTAGAAAACAATATTAATTTCTTGAATTGGTTATGATCCCACTGCCATTTCCTTGAATGGGAAGTCATAATTTCAAAGAACATAAAATCATTGAATAAAAATATTATGTCAAAAATATGTGTTTCTATTTTGCTAATATGAAAATAACAACATGATACTTGTTACATTTTTTCAATACAACCAACAAAGATAATATGGTCTTTTCCATCATTTTTAATATGAATTTGTAGTAGCTATGTGAATGGATAATGAATGAGAAATAAAATCAACTTTTCTTATTGAAAATAACAGATTATAGTTTACAAGTGCACAAAATATATAATGTGAAACAAAGTTGTTTCCTTATAGATAAAATTTTGAAGAAAAACACAATTATAGAAAAACGATTTCCTTTTTCCATTGAATTAACCTAAGTAGTTGGCCATGATAAGAATCACTCAAGGAAAACATATAGGCAGTGGCTTTCCATTCCATCCCTCGAGGCATTCTAGTAGTGGGTTTATAAGTTTTTCATGACTGCTGGTATTGTACACCTTATCTAACTCCTTACCTAGTAATGTGACCTTCTCTCCCATGAGTAGCTCAGTGCAAAGCTCTTCCCTCACAAATTTGTATTGTGGGTATGACTGACACTTATTGATCATGTTAGGCACCAATGGAGTTCCAGCCTCCATAGCTTCTCGAGAAGCCTCCAGCATTATCTAAAACTATAGATAAGCCTAATATGTCCATGTATTTAAATGATGCTAAACAGGATCGAGTCTAGGATTTAGGTCTATGGCTGATATTAGGGTTAGGTTTCAAAACCCCAATTCTCATGTATATGGCCTATTGACATAGAAACTCTAAACATTTTCCAATGGAACTCTACAGTTGTTATTACCATAAGATTCCCCAATCATTCAATAGTAGAGATGATATCACATAGAATCATATTGCATAATTTAGTATGTTATTTATCAACATTTGGGATGATTTAAGGTTCAATGTCACAAACCTAATTCTATCATGTTATGAGTCATAAGGGTAAGAAATCCTAGCTAAGCATTATGTATAGCCCTAAATTATAAATTAATATAACACAGTATTATCACTAGACTAGATCACTTTTCATCAACTGAACAAGATATACACATTGTTTCATGAAATCTATGATTCTATATAATAATCATAATAAAAATATGATCTAACATATACTTTTAAACTAGAATCATAATTAGACATTAATTATATTTTATTTGGATTCTACATGTTTTTGGGAGAAAAATGACATAATTTCACTAGTATATGATCTACCATTATTTTCTAGAATTAAAACAAATTATGCTTGTTCTTTCCAATCATGTCATGACACCACATCATATAACCCTATTTCTTTTTATATATAGGGATGGATCAAGTTTAGGGGAGATGACCCCATGCCCTAATACTTTAAGCATGCTCCTAGGGTCATTTGGTCATTTGACCTTGGGGTATATCCTTCCTCATGGAGGAGTTGGATCCCTATCCTGGTGAGTTAACATGGAATTTGACTACTTGCTCCTAGGATTCATAGAGCCAAGGATCTATGTACCTCCACAGACCCTTGCCAGACTAATCCAACCACTGGTTTGTAGGAATGTGGTGACTGAAAATGAGGAAACTCAATCCTTAATCCCATGATGTTGAATCAAGGGTATAGACTAGAAAGAAGAGTGATGTTCATACCTAGGCACCCTTGGTGCATTGTTGAACAAGTTGTCTACTCCAGAAGCTTTGATGATCCCTTCCACATCCAAAGGTCGACCGAGAAGATTGGATAGAGACATTTTTTCATGCAGGTGGAACTGGAGGTCAGGGTTTGGGGTGATCAAGTTGTTGAAGGAGGGGGCTAGGGAAATTAGGTTCCTTGCACTCTCTTCTAGCCAAAGGCATTTACTATCTTTTATAGGCATGTGATGCAGGGGATAAGCATGAAGGTAAGAAATTCTAACCAACTTAATTATCTTGGATTAATTTATCAAAAGTCATGAAGATAATAATGAGGTGGTTAGATTGATGCATCTAGGTCTACTGGAGATGGGGATGAGAGTCTCAAGTGCTCACATCATCCAACGAGGGAGACAAAAGTGATTTATGGAGTATAGACTCATCCTTCCATAAAACAATCCCTTGCCTAGGTTGAGGGGATAACCTCATACTCATAGATCGACTGGGATTTATGAGTTCCTCTCGGACCAAAATCCACGCTTAAAGCAAAGTAATTCCTATTTAAAAAAACCCCATTATCTTAATTAATTCTATGGGCCATGTCACTGTTTTCAATCACAATTTGTAGGATAATTTCCATTTTCCTCTATCTGTGTTTGGGAAAAAGATAATTCCTAAACAAGTTTGTTTGGTATATGAAACATGGTTTCCAAGGTAAATATAGATAATTACTTCATTGATTACCAAGATTACAAAATAACTTGAAAACTCATGAATTTTCTTCCATGATCTAACAATTCTTTTAGGCCTAGTTTGAGTGGAGCAACCTTAAATACTAGTATTCACGGTTAAAACACACTATCACCTACAACAAACTAATATGGTTATGTATGTGATCATGTATTTCATCTGAAGAAATGTGGTAGATTTGTGTACATGTGAGTCACGCCAGTTTCGACAGAATTTCTGACTGCAGTTTCCATCTCCCTTTTCAGTTTCTCATAGCTGGATAACACCTATTTTGCCATGTCCTCTCAGTTGGCGTCACTGCCGCAACTACCACCCACACCATTATCTTCCAACTAAAATTATCATTGGTATTTAATATCATCATGATATAATGAATTTCTAATTGTGCATCCCAAGGACCCATATGAAAATCATAAGTAGTCAACCCAACCAACAAAGACAACATATGTTTTTTTCCGTAAAACTCAAATATGAATGTGATGTAGGGCTTGCTATTTTAAACCATGTTGATGTGATGCATGCAGAGGGCTTGGCTAACTCTAGTAAGGTTAGTATTTTTGTAGACTACAACCTTCTACCTCTTTCTTAGTTTAGTCAACAACTTATCTTCTTGGGCTGTTGCAAGATCTGCGTTGATGATGATGAGAAATACCTTCTTCTCATCAAGGAAGACATATTTGATCCCTCTAGAAGAGGATTCATCTTAGGTGCAAATTGTTCCTTGTCTTCTTCTTCTTCAAAAATAGATATCGACTTGTGTTCTTCAAAGTAAACTTTAGGGTCCTCCTTGGTAGAGTCTAAGTGGAGAAGAAATTACTCAACTTATTCATCATCTTGGTCATGAGTGTTGGGTTTGATGAGAGTTGCCTCAAATGGGTCCTCGAAAGTAGGATCGACCTGCCATAGATGTACCATTTTTCCAACACATTCAATCAAATAACATTGCTCCTATAAAGAGGGACCCTTGAGACTTTCGAAGACCTTGAAGTCAATTGTGTCAGTCCCAAGCATGAGTGTCAAGATTCCTACTTCAACATCAATGAGTGCACGAGTGGCTGTAAGGAAAGGACAACTAAGGATGAGAGGGTGTCATAGGTCCTCTTTGATTCCATAATGACGTATTCACATGGGAAATAAGTTTTAGGACCCACTCTCACAAGGATATCGATGCCCATAGGGGTAGTCATATAAGAGTCAGCAAGATGAATCAAAACGCCTATAGGAAGGATGTTAGTGGTGAATTCTAGACATTTGCACAAGATATGGGGCATGATAGAGATACTCGCCCCAAGATCGACTAGACCCTTTCCACATGTGGTGTCTCCCCAAACAAGAATGCCAAAAGATCTCCAATCTTTAAGCTTCTTCGGCATCTTGCTTTAGACGACTCTAGATGTTTTTCTTGCCAGATTTACATTCTCAACCTCCTTATTTAAGTACTTGCAAGTGAGAAGAGTCTTGAAGAACTTTGGCCATGAAGGAATTTTAACAAGGGAATCAAGGAAGGGAATATCTATGTGTAGCTTCTTTAGTGCTTCCTTGAACTTAATGAACCTTGAGTCTAGTTGTGTTTGAGCTAGACAACTTTGGTAGGGAACACCCGACTTGTAGATAGACACCATAGGCCTAGAGGAAGAAGTTGATGTAGCTTTTGGTTCCTTCTCAGGATTGGGCATGTTGTTTGCCGCTAGAGATTCAACAATTGGTTCTAATGGTACAGCTATTGGTATAGTCATTGTAGTGGCTTCTTCTTCATCGTCATCTGGAAGAACTAGTTTGTTAATGGTGATGATTGGGGGTGGGGGTTCTAGAAGCACACATCTAGACCATGTGGCCACTACCTTTAGTAACTCCTCCTGATGCTTGGGGTTGCCTTCAACTTGGTCTACAAATGAGCTAGCTGGAGGATGAATTGCATCAGCAATCTGTGCAAGTTCACCTCCATGTATTTGTTGTATGCTTGTTAACTAGCCAATATCTTTTTAATGGTTTCTAGGTGACTCTGGTCATCTGAGGCAAAATCAGTCTACTGGATGCCTTGCCAAGGAGAAGTTGGCCTTGTTAGTTGTAGGGCTACTGTCCTAGATTGTAACTATTTCTCTAGTTGAAATTATTGTGGTACTGAATAGTGTTGTAGTTATTGTGTCAGTAGTTCTAGTTTTGCTAAAAAAACTAGGAGGACCATGCACTTGGTTCTGGATGGGTCCCTGATCGAGATGGTGTGCGTATATCTCTCCATCTGGATTTCCATATTGGACTCTAGGATGGTTTTTTGATTGGTTGAGGTTGTAGTACCTGTGTCTTGGAATGAAGTTGACAACATTGACTTTTTCATTGACTGGGATGATGTAGAACTAGGGTTGGTGCACATTCAAGGTTGCTTGGTAAATTTGGTTACACTATAAACTTGTGTGCCCCTCTACATAGCAAACTTGGTAGACCTCCTGAGCTACCCTAGGTTGAAAAGAGGATGGATCTCTCCATCCATTCCTTAGGAGGGTAGATTCAAGCTTGTCTTGCTCGAGGGATAGGGCTTTTAGGGACTCAACAACATTCTTAAGCTTCGATTTGTCCTCTACCCTAGCCACACTGAGAACACCTCCCTTACAAGATGAGCTCCAATTACCTTGGTTCTTAGCTCCCCTGCTCACAACATTCCATGGATCGTCAAAGTTTTTCTACATGAAGTTTCTAAAGGAAGTAGCATCATGAAACTATTTGACATCATCATCAGATCCCCAATGGATGTGCTTGATTAGTTGCAATGAGGGGATGTTGTGATGGGGAGATTTGCGGAGAAGCTCCTTGAATCATTCCCAAACTTCAATTAGAGTTTCCCCTAAGAGTTGCTTGAACTGAGTAATCTCCCCTCGGATCTAGTAAGTGAGTGAGGGTGGAAAGAAGTTCTCTAGGAACTTGTTTTGAGTTTCCTCCCAAGTTATGATACTTAGATCAATGAGTTAATTATACCACACCCTAGCCTTATCAGTGAGGGAGTACTAGAAGAGTAGTAGCTTCATGGCTTCTTCTGAAATGCCAACTTATTTTCTCACTCTACAAAGATCTATGGACTTATGAAGATGGGTAATTTCAGGTACATTATTGATTATTACTCCTTCTTGATACCTAAATCTAAGCTCCTTGTTTCAAAAAATTTAATCCTTATCAATCTTTGTCATCTTTCTCCTTGTTCCACGTGGCGGTGTAAAAGAATCCCTTAACAATTACCTATTTTGGGTAAATATAAATTCATCTCTTGAATTGGATTACGACCCATCTACCCTTTCCTTGAAGTGAAAGTCATAATTCTAGGGAATATGAAATCATTTAATCAAAAATTAAGCCAACAATATGTGTTTCTAATTTTCTAATATAAGAACAGTAAAAAAATTTGTTTAGTTTTTGTCACCCATTTTGTGCAGATTGTCAACCCAACCAACAAAGAGAACATATGTTTTTTTTTCAATCAAACTCAAATATGAATGTGTAGTAGCTATGTGAATGGATAATGAACGAGAGAGAAAATCAGTTTTTCTTATTAAAAAGAATATATTATATTCTACATGTGCAGAAAATATATAATGTAAAACAAAGTTTTATCCTTCTAGAGAAAATTTGAAGAAAAAATTAGAATAGAAAAATTATTCCCTTTTCTATCATATTAACCTAAGTGGTTGGCTATGATAAGAATCACTCAAGGAACAAATTAGCATAGAGGCAAACCATTTGGTTAAGATCGATTGATCAAGACCAAGGCAAGGAGAGGATCTTTGAGTGAAGGTGAGTTCTAGTTGATGGTTTAATCTCATCATGACCTGCATAAAATCAATATATTAATTAATAATCTTGATAAATGAACCAATTAAGCAATTTTGCATTTTGCATGATTTTGTAGATGAAAGTGAAAGCAGTGAGTCCAAATGGGCCCAAGATGGCGACTTGAAAACATGATGAATATGCATTCATCATCATTAGATCAAACTCTTGTAATAGTAGGATCCATCTGATCAACATGGGATTCACGTCCTTATTTGACATCAAATCATCGATAGCATCATGATCAGTGTATATAGTCCCTTGCTAGCCTATCAGATATGAAAACTTATCAAAGGAGTACACGATGGTGAGGATCTCCATCTCAATAGTTGCATAGTTATTTTGAACTTCATCAAGCATCTTCATGGTGTAGTAGATAGCATGGTTTTCTTATCGACATGCTGCCCCAAAACTGCACCTACATCATAGTCATTGGCATCACACATGATCTCAAAAGGAAGATACCAATATGGGGTTCGAACGATGGGGGTTGAGGTGAGAGCTTCCTTTATAGTGTTGAAGATCTTCATACAGTCAGAGTCAGATTTGAAGTCCACGTCCTTATAGAGAATATTTTTAAGAGGCTTGGTGATTTTGCTAAAGTCATTAACGAATCTCCTATTGAATCCAGCATGTCCGAGGAGCACTAGAATTTCTTTAACATTAGATGAAGGAGATAGCTTGGAGATGACTTCTATCTTCAATTTGTCAATTTTGATGCCTCTAGAGATAACACAGTGGCCTATAACAATTCCCTCCTTCAACATGAAGTACCATTTTTTTTGCAATTCAGCACAACATGTGCTTGTTTACAACATTTTAGAACCAGGAAAAGAGGTAAAGGAAATATTCAAATGAATCTTCCTAGATTGAGAAGTCATACACTAAGACTTCCATTATTGTCTTTATAAGTCTGGTGAAGATAACATGCATGCACTGCTAGAATGTGGTCGGTGTGTTGCATAGTCTGAAGGGCATCCAACAAAATGCATATGTGCCAAAAGGAAACATGAAGGTAGTCATTTCTTGATTTCTTGGATGAATGGGAATCTGATAGAAACCATAGTACCCATACATGTAAAGAAAGAACTCATAGTGTGCAATTTTCTTCAAGATTTTATCAAGAAAGGGGATGGGCAGGTGGTCCTTTCGAGTTGCATTGTTGAGATTTTGATAGTCTATTCACATGCACCATATGATGATAGTGTGGGCAGGGAAAGATCATTCTTCTCATTTAAGATAATGGTACCGCCTCCCTTCTTTGGCACCACTTGTGCATGAATTCACCCAAGGTGAATCAAAGATGGGATAGATAATCCCAGACAACAACAACTTTATTACTCATTTTGAACATTCTCCTTCAGGATTGGGTCCAACTTGCACTGAGGCTTGATGCAGGGCTTGTTGTTTTAAAACATGTTGATGTGATGCATGCAGAGGGCTTGGCTAACTCCAGGAAGGTTAGTATTTTTGTAGACTACAACCTTCTACCTCTTTCTTAGTTTAGTCAACAACTTATCTTCTTGGGATGTTGCAAGATCTGCATTGATGATGATGAGGAATACCTTCTTCTCATCAAGGAAGACATATTTGATCCCTCTAGAAGAGGATTAATCTTAGGTGCAAATTGTTCCTTGTCTTCTTCTTCTTCTTCTTCAAAAATAGAGATAGATTTGTGTTCTTCAAAGTCAACTTTAGGGTCCTCCTTGGTAGAGTCTAAGTGGAGAAGAAATTGCTCAACTTATTCATCATCTTGGTCATGAGTGTTGGGTTTGATGAGAATTGCCTCAAATGGGTCCTCGAAAGTAGGATCGATCTACCATAGGTGTACCATTTTCCCAACACATTCAATCAAATAACATTACTCCTTCAAAGAGGGACCCCTTGAGACTTTCGAAGACCTTGAAGTCAATTGTGTCAGTCCCAAGCTTGAGTGTCAAGATTTCTGCTTCAACATCAATGAGTGCACAAGTGGCTGTAAGGAAAGGACAACTAAGGATGAGAGGGTGTCGTAGGTCCTCTTTGATTCCATAATGACGTATTCACATGGGAAATAAGATTTAGGACCCACTCTCACAAGGATATCGATGCCCATAGGGTAGTCATATAAGAGTCATCAAGATGAATCAAAATGCTTATAGGAAGGATGTTAGTGGTGAATTTTAGTCATTTGCACAATATATGGGGCATGATAGACATACTCGCCCCGAGGTCGACCAGACCCTTTCCACATTTGATGTCTCCCCAAACAAGAATGCCAAAAGATATACAATCTTTAAGCTTCTTGGGCATCTTGCTTTGGACGACTCTAGATGTCTTTCTTACCAGATTTACATTCTCAACCTCCTTATTTAAGTACTTGCAAGTGAGAAGAGTCTTGAAGAACTTTGGCCATGAAGGAATTTTAACAAGGGAATCAAGGAAGGGAATATCAACCTGTACCTTCTTTAGTGCTTCCTTGAACTTAATGAACCTTAAGTCTAGTTGTGTTTGAGCTAGACGACTTTGGTAGGGAACACCCGGCTTGTAGATAGACACCATATGCCTAGAGGAAGAAGTTGATGTAGCTTTTGGTTCCTTCTCAGGATTGGGCATGTTGTTTGCCGCTAGAGATTCAACTATTGGTTCTAATGGTAAAGCTATTGGTATAGTCATTGTAGTGGCTTCTTCTTCATTGTCATCTGGTAGAACTAGACTGTTAATGGTGATGATTGAGGGTGGGAGTTCTAGAAGCACACATCTAGACCATGTGGCCACTACCTTTAGTAACTCCTCATGATGCTTGGGGTTGCCTTCAACTTGGTCTACAAATGAGCCAGCTGGAGGATGAATTGCATCAACAATCTGTGCAAGTTCACCTACATGTATTTGTTGTATGCATGTTGACTCATCAAAATCTTTTTAATGGTTTCTAGGTGACTCTGGTCATCGGAGGCAGAATCAGTCTAGTTGTAGGGCTACTATCCTGGATTGTAACTATTTCTCTAGTTGAAATTATTGTGGTACTGAATAGTGTTGTAGTTATTGTGTCAGTAGTTCTAGTTTTGCTAAAAACCAGGAGGACCATGTACTTGGTTCTGGCTGGGTCCCTGATCGAGCTGGTGTGCGTATGTTTCTCCATCTGGAATTCCATATTGGTCTCTAGGATGGTTTTTTGATCGGTTGAGGTTGTAGTACCTGTGTCTTGGAATGAAGTTGACAATGTTGACTTTTTCAATGACTAGGATGATGTAGAACTAGGGTTGGTGCATATTCAAGGTTGCTTGGTAAATGTGGTTACACTATAAACTTGTGTGCCCTTCTGCATAGAAAACCTGGTAGACCTCCTGAGCTACCCTAGGTTGAAAAGAGGATGGATCTCTCTGTCCATTCCTCAGGAGGGTAGATTCGAGCTTGTCTTGCTCAAGGGATAGGGCTTTTAGGGACTCAACAACATTCTTAAGCTTGGATTTGTCCTCTACCATAGCCACATTGAGAACACCTCCCTTGCAAGATGAGCTCCAATTACCTTGGTTCTTAGCTCCCCTGCTTGCAACATTCCATGGATCGTCAAAGCTTTTATGCATGATGTTTCTAAAGGAAGTAGCATTAAGAAACTATTTGACATCATCATCGGATCCCCAATGGATGTGCTTGATTAGTTGCAATGAGGGGATGTTGTGATGGGGGCATTTGCGGAGAAGCTCCTTGAATCATTCCCAAACTTCGAACAGAGTTTCCCCTAGGAGTTGCTTGAACTGAGTAATCTCCCCTCGGATCTAGTAAGTGAGTGAGGGTGGAAAGAAGTTCTCTAGGAACTTGTTCTGAGTTTCCTCCCAAGTTCTGATACTTTGATCAATGAGTTAATTGTACCACATCCTAGCCTTATCAGTGAGGGAGTAGTAGAAGAGTCGTAGCTTCATGGCTTCTTCTGAGACGCCAACTTATTTTCTCACTCTACAGTAAAAAAAACTTGTTCAGTTTTTGTCACCCATTTTGTGCAGATTGTCAACCCAGCCAACAAAGACAACATCTGTTTTTTTTTCAATCAAACTCAAATATGAATATGTAGTAGCTATGTGAATGGATAATGAACGAGAGAGAAAATCAGTTTTTCTTATTGAAAAGAATAGATTATATTCTACATGTGCAGAAAATATATAATGTAAAACAAAGTTTTATCCTTCTAGAGAAAATTTTGAAGAAAAAATTAGAATAGAAAAATTATTCCCTTTTCTATCCTATTAACCTAAGTGGTTGGCTACGATAAGAATCACTCAAGGAACAAATTAGCATAGAGGCAGTGGCTTTCCGTTCCATCCCGCGAGACATTCTAGCAGTGGGTCTACAAGTTCGTCACGACTGATGGCAGCGTACACCTTATCGAACTCCTGACCTGGTGATGTGACCTTCTCTCCTGTGAGCAGCTCAGTGTTAAGCTCTTTCCTCACAAATCTGTAGAGAGGGTATGAGCGACACTTATTGATCATGTTAGGCACCATTGGAGTTCCAGCCTCCACAGCTTGTCGAGTAGCCTCCACCCTCTTTGGTAGTATGGCCTTGAGCTCTTCCTCAAAAGCTGCTATTTTAGAAAACACAGACGTTGTGGATTCTGTCTCCCTGTCACCGTTTGCAAGAGCGTGTTCCACAAGTACCCCACGTAGCTTCTGCATCAAAGGGTAGGTGGCACTGCAAGGATCATCGGCGTATGCGAAGACGTGCTCACGGTCGATGACCCTCAAAAGGTCCTTCTCACAGAATCGTCCTGGGTGAAGCTCACCGTTGGGGCCTAAGGTGAGTACCCTCTTGGCAGCTTGCCCCACCGCTGCCTTGACAGCGGCTCGGAGGTTTTCTTCGAGGTGTCGGAGGTCGATAGCTTGACAGAGGGCGACAAGGAAGGTGGTTGTCATGAGCTTAAGGATCTCCACAGCCTCAGCGGTCTTGCGAGCAGAGATGAGACCTAGGGAGTTGACATCTTGGTTGTGTTGCTCCGCACTTTGGACGTGGGTGGTGACAGGATTGGCAAGGTATTGCAATTCTGAGCAGTAGGAGGCCATGGCAATCTCAGCTCCCTTGAATCCATAGTCAAGGCTAGGGTCACGACTTGCGGTGAGGTTGGATGGGAGGCCATTGTTGTAGAAGTCATTGACAAGCTCGGAGAATTGAGCAAACATGAGCTTCCCGATTGCAGCCACTGCGAGGCGGGAATTGTCCATGGATACACCGATGGGCGTTCCTTGGAAGTTACCGCCATGGATAGCTTTGCCTCGGGAGACATCAATGAGCGGGTTGTCATTGACGGAGTTGATCTCGCGCTCGATGGAACTAGTGGCAGCCCGTAGGACCTCAATCTGGGGACCCAACCATTGGGGTGATGTGCGCAGAGCGTAGCGGTCCTGCTTGGGCTTCTGCAACGGGTCGAGCTCGTGGATCTTCTTGGCAGCAGCCATGTACTCGCTACCGGCCAGGACATGCTCCATAATGGCCGCCGCTTCTATTTGACCGGGGTGATGCTTGAGCTTGTGGGTGAGGTGATCGGTATACTCCGGCTTTCCCTGCATCACCTCGCAGAATACTGCTGATATCACCTCTGCCGCTAGGGCCAGCACGTTGGCGTCATATAGGACAATGGCAGCCAGAGCTGATCCTACCGCTGTGCCGTTGACCAAGGCTAGGCCCTCCTTGGGCTGGAGCTCAAAGAACCCACCATTGATGCCGGCCAGTCTGAAGGCTTCCTCCGCCTTGACCCGGGCGCCGTCCGCAGTCACAGCAGTGGCGTTGGGACGGCCAGTGAGGAGGCCAGCGATGTAGGATAGGGGGACAAGGTCGCCGGAAGCAGTGACAGTGCCGCGAAGTGGGAGGCAAGGGGTAACAGAATGGTTAAGCAGCGCAGCAATTGCCTCCAGGATCTCAAACCTGATGCCGGAGTAGCCTTGAAGCAGAGTGTTAGCCCGGACCAGCATGGCTGCACGTGACACCGACGACGGCAGTGTGTTGGAGGAATCCTTGCCGGCGTCAAAGATTCCAGCGTTTAGGAACCTGATAAGCTCCTTCTGCAGCGCAGCCCCTTGCTTAGTCCTGCGGTGCGAGGTGGCTCCAAATCCCGTAGTGACCCCGTAGCTATCCGTCCCTTTCCCCATGCTCTCCATCACCCACTCGCTGCTAGCCCTCACAGCTTCCCTGGCCGCCTCGTCTAGCTCAACGGCCACATCTCCCTGCTCCGCCGATGCTGCCACCGCGGCCACCTGCCCAACCTTGAGACCGGATCCCCTCAGACGTACCACGGGCGTCCGGAAGTCATCCACCATCTGCCGTACCTCCTCCAGGTGGCTACCCTTCATGCCTTCCGCAGCCTCCTCCCACTTCAGGGGGTCATGCGTGCAGCTGGTAGCCTGTGCCGCGGCTATGCAGTACTCCATTGATATTGATATGATGGCGGAACGAAGCTGCTCGAACCAGACAAGAGGATCAAAGAGCTGGGTGTAGCTGTTGAAGGTGGTCGGAGAAAGAATGGATCAACTTCTGTATATACCAGCTGAGTGAGTGTCTTGACCCCGGTGATAGAGGAAATTCGGGTGTGAGCTCGAATTCTCCTGAAGTGAACTGCAGCGCAACGGCGTGCTTATATAAGAGAGAGAAGGCGGTAGGTGAACAAATCATTGCCTGGTCGCTTGTGGTGGTGGGTGGAGTGCATGCCCGGTCAAGGTTCAACATCCACCGTTGTGGTGGACTGCGCTACCAGTGGGTTGGTATGCCTTGCCTTTTTGCCGACCCTATTTCCTCGACCTTGCGAGGCAATGAAGGAAAATGAGGTTGTGGACCTTGTAGTTGGTGGGAGTCAAGTGGATGACGGAGATCTTGGTCAAGCAGTTGTGTGCATGTTTGACACCCACGTGACTTTGACTAGTTACAACATTAGTTTCTGACAGGCTGCTTTCTTTCTTGTCCACGTAATCCACCTTGTCATGGTTCTGTCATTAGCTATGACACATCCTGTAGTAATGTTAAGCTTTAGATTCACTACATCTGGGGGCGGTCATCTAACAAGCTTAATTTGCTTCATCTTGAACTTGAGGTTTACAAATCCAAACTCCTCCATGGATTGGTATAAGAGGGGTTCACTTGACAATCTGAAAGAGTGCTTGAGCATTTGATGATTCACTGTAGAGATAATGGGATCCAAAGTATAGCCACTAATTTTTTTTAACACTAGTTTTTATGCATCCCGTTCTCTATAACCGGCCAAATCATAGATGAGTGGATATCAGTATACTTAAATAGCCAATCCGGCTTAACATGCGTGAAGCTACACTGAGTGAAGGAATACACCTTATCAGGGTTCGTAAGCAAGGCACGGTGCTTGAGAATCCAGAGGAAGATTCCTTGCTTGAGTGGTATTGGAAGTGACCAGATTGCCTTCCAGTTGCCCGTCGATGTAGTTGAATGCTGACCCTTGAGCCATTCATAAGCCGTGTGAACCAAGGGAGATTGCCCCATGTCTGATATACTTGTTTCTCATAATGCTGACCCTTGAGCCATTCATAAGCTGGAGGTTTGGCACAGAGGAGAGAGTGTGGCAGTACTTTCTTCTCAATGGCTGGAGCTTGCAAGCAGGCAGGTCCTCGTACAGTAGGATATCATCGATAGCCGAGGATGAGTCAGTAAAGATGATAGGGTTGTTCCATCTCATGTGTATACAGAGATTCATTACATGAATAATGCCCTTCACTTCCTCCTCAAGAGTTGAGGATGCATAGCCAAATACACCGGAGCCCAATATACATGCTTCTTTGCCATCAGTAGCATGCATCAGTTTTGGTCCACGTAATTAAATGGTTAAGATGGTGTTTAGTTATGGGCAGACACACACACGTATGACTTAGTATATGCGTTGTTCCTCATTTTTTTTTAATTGGAGATTCATCCATCTGGTTGGTTGTCAGGGGTATGACTTGTGACTTCTAGGTCGTACAATGTTTTTTTTTATTACGAGGCAATTCCATGGAAAGCTCATTTGCTTTTTCTTGTGGTTACATAGTCAAGCTAGCGAGGAATCGTAACGAAGGACTATGTGGTTGTGGACCTTGTTGTTGGTGGGAGTCAAGAGAACAATAGCGATCTTGGTCAACCTCCTATGTGTATATCTGACACACACCTAATTTTGACTAGCTAAAACATTAATTATTGCTGAGAGCCATTCATAAGCAGTGTGAACCAAGGGAGATTGCCCCATGTCTGATATACTTGTTTCTCATAACAGCTACCCACTAGGTCGGAGAGTTGTTGAGGAATTGTTGTGCGTTCTTCATCATCAACGTTGCATTCTGGACTCTAGTGTCCTTGATCCCAAGTCCACCAAGGGACTTGCTTCTAGTCAGCTTTTCCCAAAAGACCATGGATATTTTCTTTTGCTCACGACCACCAGACCGTATGAAGTCCTAAATATATCTATTAATATAATCACAAAGTGTAGGAGAGAGATTCACAGTTTGTATAGTATAAGATGGAATCGTCTGCAGCGAGCTTTTCACCAAAGTGATACGACCCACAAGAGAAAGGTGGCGGGCAGACCAACTATCCATGCGGCTTCTAGTAGAACGTAGGATATAAGAATATGTTTGCTTATTTATCTTGTGGTGTAGAACAGGGACACCCAGATAGCAACGCAGATCAGTAGTTCTAGATATGCCCATGCATCTACAGAAAGCTCGCTGCTCAGAAATGGTGGTGTTGGGCGAGAAAAAACAGCATGAGTTTTCCTTTGACAGCACTTGACCGGACAATAAGGAGAATTCCTTCAGGATCTTGTTGATAGTATGGGCTTGAGCATCCTGTAGTAATGTTAAGCTTTAGATTCACTACATCTGGGGGCGGTCATCTAACAAGCTTAATCTGCTTCATCTTGGATGGATTTGATAGGCTTCATGGGTGCGCCTTCCCACAGTATCGAGGTACTTCTAGTAGAGATAACCTGCATAATCAACTTGACGAGATTGTCTAGAATACCAGTCTTTGTAAGGGTATACTCAATGAAAGGCCAACTCATTCGGTTGAATGCCTTAGAGAGGTACAACTTGATAGTCGCCTATTTTTTTTTGCCATGCTTGGTCTTCATAGTATGAACAACCTCTTGGACTAGGAGGATATTATCATTAATATGCCGACCCGGGATGAAGCTCGACTGGTTTGTAGAAATCCAGCCATTTAGGAATGGCTTTAGTCTTTCCACAATAACTTTTGATATTAGCTTGAAGCAGCAATTGTTGAGAGAAATGGGGTGTAGCTCAGAGCAGTGATGAGGGTTGACTATTTTTGGAATGAGAACTAGAAAGGAATCTATGAAGCGAGGGTCCACCATACTAGTAAGAAAGGCTTCTCTTACACAGCGATGAAGGAGCCTCCCACATGTGCCCAATGACTTTGAACAAACCCATTGTGAATATCGTTTGGGCATGGGACCATAAGGACGAGGACTTTCTGGATCTCCTCAACATCTGGAATTCGACCAAGGAGGTGAGCATTTGGGGTGGCCCGAAACTCACCCACGTAACTACGAATGGCTGCCCGATCTAGAGGAGGTGAGGTCGACGTGCATAGGATCCTATCAAAGAAATCACGCATGTGTTGTTTGATGTGCTCAAGAGAGGTGATCCAGACTCCATCGTCGTCGCAGAGCCTAGATTTCTTATTATGGTGTCGTCGTGCCTTGATGTATGCATGGAAAAACTTGTTGTTTCCATCTCTATATTGTATCCAATTAATGTTGGAGCGTTGTTGCCAGTCCGCCTCCTCCATCAAAAGGATGGTATTAAGTTGTTCCTGGAGAACAATATAATGTAACTGTTTTGAAATGGATGGAGAAGATTGGGACTGTACCTGACATCTATCAATCTTGCGTAGAAGGATATATTTGTGCTTATGTTGTTGCTTGAGATGCTTAGATTCCCAATTGGATGCAGCTAACTTGAATGCGGATAACACATCCAAGAGGGGGTGCGAGCCATCCTAGGCAGGAAGTAGCTCAGACTTGAATGTTGGAATATGATCCCAGCTCATCTTCATCTTAAAATGATGACTTCTCACTGGTGGGCGATGCCCCAAAAGCATAATAGGATTGTGGTCACTGTAAAGGTGTGGTAGCACATTAATATTCATACCTCCTTCAATAGATAGCTAGTCCTCATTAGCAACGGTTTTGTCCATCTTTTCAAGTAAACAACCCTTCTTGAAAGTGAAACGGTGACCCAAAGATGGCATGTCTTTAAGACCAAAGGATATTAAGAATAAATTGAAATTGAGGCTAGATCGTCAGTCAAAACCACGCCCGCCTTGCTTCTCAGGGATGTCAAGCATGATATTGAAGTCCCCTACTAGAGCCCAAGCTCCATTGATGAGGGAGGCAGGGTTTGCTAGCCTTTTCCACAGTAGTTCGCACTTTTGTGGGTTGGGGCTTCCATAGACAAATGTGAGCAGCCAGGAACTGTCGATGTAGCAATGCATGTATTGATGATGACTTTGCAGAATATTAATAGTGCACCTGTAGTTATCCCAGAGGATCCAGATTCCACCAAAAAAACCGAGCGCTTCAACTCTATGAGAGGAGAACCTGAGCTTCTTGATGATGTCGTCGGCCTTAATGCTACTGCAATGAGGCTCGATAATAACTAGAACATGGAGTTTATATCTCCTTTTGTGTTTGTTGAGAAGAGTAATCTTATCCTTGGAACCAGTTCCTTGGATATTCCAGCATATGATGTTAGTCATTCAGATAACATAGAAGGTAAAAACAAGTAGGACTGCCTAATTAATGGCAGCAAGTAGGCTTGAAGTATCAGCTACCGCTTCCATAGTCTTGTCTAGGCCAAGGTCTTCAGTATTGCAATTAAGGGACTTCTTTACATTGGCAGTAAATTCAATGTTTCCCACGAGCTGTGTGAGTTTCCCCTTCTTGCGCTCACATCCAGGCCTAACTGTTTGGTAGACCACCTTTCTATTACAGAGAATGACTCCACTACCAATGCCATGCACATCCAGTGAGAAGCCAGTAGATGCGGACGGCTGGGTATTGAGCTTAATTGCTTGGAATCAGAATGAATCAGTGATGGTTGTGTTGTTCCTACCTTGGGGCTACATATGGTATCCTAGTTGACCAAATGTAGACTGTGGAGGCATAGACTGTGGAGTTTGATGTTGATGATTTCCTATCCACCATCTATTTTGGGGCTACATATGGTATCCTAGCTGACCAAATGTAGCTTCTTGCCTTGATGTTCCCATAGAAATTTGTGTTGTATTTTGTCTATGGTCATGAGGATAGTTGTTAGGAGGGATATACATGATAGATAGTAAATGATAATGGGTGTGAGGGTGGCGTTTAGTAGGGATATTCATCCCACCAGAGAGAGGTAGCTGTTTTTCCAGGAACTAACGTGATGGTTGAATTTGTGGATGATTGGGTTCCATGTAGAACATGGTAGATGTGTGGGGGTGAGTGGGAGGTCGAGGTATGTGAACGGGAAGGCTTCATGTTCACACCTAGAATGGCAATGTATCTATTAATCTCAGTTGAGCCCACATGGTTGCTAATAATGGTGGATTTGTTAAAATTGATTTTGACGTCAACAGAATAATAGACATCTTGGTCAAGCTCTTATATGTATATCCGGCACACACTTGACTTTGACTAAGCTAAAACATTAGTTTTTGCTAACGGGCTTTTTGGTCCAAGTAATTAAGTGTGTAGTTGCAGTTACACATATGACTTGTAGTTTATATACAAATATATGGAGTCTAAATTTACTATTCCTCAATTATTGAAAGTAGGTTGCCCTTTTTCTCATCAGTTAGCACGTATCACTACCCACTGATGGCAGGGTGTGGATTTTATTCATTGAACATGTAACTTAATCCAACGCAAAGTGTAGTCTCCTCTTTTGATAAGAAATAATAAATCTTGGGACATCTATATGACTTAGTATAAGCTTCATCAGAATATATATATCTTCTCTATAAATGAACAAATGTGAGATTGGGAGAGCCCTAGTGAGTGCATAGATTCATTTAATATATTAAGGTAAAGTAAAAAATTAATTATTCATCAATTAGGAAATCAGATTAATTAACTTGCTTCTTTAAAAATATAACTTGTAGTTTTCATATGTCTTTATCTATATGGCATGTCCATGTAACTAACCAGTAAGGATTGATTTAGCTACACACATATGACTTGTAGTGTATATAGATAGATTTAGCTCCTTGTGTGTCCTATCTTTGTTGTAGTAACCTGTCATGTAGGAAATTGTGATAAATTGTATCCACCTATTTGAGTGATAGTTGTATAGATAGAATGTGGTTATCAAACAAAATCTTGTTACGATACGTCCATATAGTCCATATAATTATAGCAATCAAAGTATCATGTTGAGTATTTTGCTTCTAGTGTTTTGCAGCCTATGGAAGGTGTTGAGTTTGGTGTCAGCTAAGATTATAGTTGTCACACCCCGATCTCACACTAACCACTAATCACGAGATTAGGGCGCGACGGAGGGATTATCACATAAACAAATTACTGAGAACTTTTTCTTTTTAAAACCTCGTAATGATATCCGGATTATTGCTGTAAACTAAAGCATAAATAACTATTGCGGAAGCATTTCAATTAAACTGGCTAGAGAACATAAATAGAGTTTACAACATGTAACATTGTTTAACATAAAGTAAACATAACAGTTAATTTACATCTTTTACACATTCTCCATACATACTCTCTCTCACCCACACCATGTCCCAAGGATCGAGGGGAAAGGATTAAGAGACCACTATCTAACTAATTACATATACCTTCTACTGACTAGGGTGGTAAGATCCTTCAGATTCCTGGAACTGTCGCTGACCTGAAAATGCTTGAGTAGAGGAGTGAGCCTACTCTCTCAGTGAATAGTTTTTCATTTAACTATCACTAAACAACTCATCAAGTTTATTATTCAGATTAATATACAAGAAATACTACACTGAGCAGTTCTAAAACAATATAATTGAAATAACAAAGAATATAAATATTGCATCCAAAGAAAAACTACTAGAAGACTGTGCTCTAGTCTTCCTTAACTCTTTCATTTATAAGGAACTTGGTGAACCTATATGATCATATTTTCGCTTATGCCCTGATCTATGCAGTGTACTCTGCATAGAGACTCCAGTGCACTACGGCCACACCATACAAGACTTAGCGACACACCCGGGAAATGCTAAGTCTGACGCCAGCCCTGTTCTGCTACAGGACCACAGGCTCTCCGGCCTCAATGCACTACTCCGAGTGCTCTAGACTCCTCCTCTAACCTGAGCACACAGGCGGAGAGTCTCACGGGGTTACCTCCATGACTCCGCACGGATCTTGTTGCAATAACCCCTATTTTCTCCAGTGCCACCGTGACTCCGCACGGATTATTGTTGAACACTGCCTCTCTGTCCTCGTGCCACCATGACTCCGCACGGTTAATGTTGCAACACGAGTTTCACCCCTAAGAAGCAGATCTCTCGAAGGGGTTCTACGGTGTTCAGGGCACCTAAGTCTAACATTAACATTATAGGTACCTTTTTAACAGAAATCATAACTCATTTAACATTTCTCACAAGGCTCACATGGCCTGCCATATCATATCATAAGAAACATCATAACTCATGTATTCAACATATATCATGTCTCAGTAACATCCCTTTCTAGGGCATGTCATATCTCATCACCTGCAATTTACGAGATATGTATTGAAAATAAGAAGCCCTGCAGTATGTAGATATCAACTCAGAGAGAACAAGCATATAAAGTTAAATGCACTAGAAACATACAATTCAATAGTTAAGTATCACCACATCTCATATTGAGAATTTTGATATCAAAATACTTGATTCATTGTACACCCTATCCTTAGGGTTTCAGTTACCTCATTCACTTATCACATGGCAACACCCTATCCTTATATCATGCCTCTGCTAATTTACTAAAATCTATACTGTCTGACTTTATACCCAACCCGTACCATTTTCAGGCGTGTATTTCTAATTTCAACGTTCACACTGAACAATATAGGTTCCGATGAACCATATAAATCTACTGATTCAATCTGTACTGTTCAAATGCTAAATTTAATCATGTAACAGTGTCTAGAAGCAGTTTATGAAATAAAAAGGTCGGGCAACGCCAAACGCTACCCGACGCCTGATAACGCCTGTTATCAGCGTAATTCGCGCACAAAACAGAAAATATTCAAACGCCTGAGTTTATTAATGATAAATAAATGAAATCCTACTCACCGCGTTTCGAATTGTCCGGGTTCGTCCGAAATTGCGTCTAAGGCCGGATTCTGGGTGATTTCGGATCGTCTTCTACCTTGGTATTATTTGATTTACTGTTCTTGCTCACGGCGTGTTGCATCACGCTCAACTGGAATCGGCTACTATGCGTTGATTTGGGCCAAATTGATGGCAATTTCCAGCGTAAACCTCCTAGCCGAGGTCCAAGATGAAGATTGGAAGTTGTGGCCACGTCAAGCTACCCCTTCCAGCCACGCATGGTCGTTGGCCTCAAGCTACAGCTTGCCGCAGCCAAGCTGCTGTGCGGCAGCTTGCTAAGAAAGTAGGAAGAGTGGGAAGCGTAGGTGGTAGGAAGAGTGGGAAGAAGAAAGAAGTAAGGAAGAAGAGGAGAAAAGAAGCGGAATCAAACTCTGGGAATCGACAACCTGATCGCCTCTGGCGATCGTCCTTGCGGCTGCTCCTGTGCGCCGCCTCCAGAGTTGAACAAATGAACGGATAATCAATCACGAAATGAAGGAAAGTTTATAAAGACAAAAATTTGGACATTTTGCAAATTCGACCCTGGAATCGGAAAAGTTCATAACTTTTGACTCGAAAGTCCAAATAGTGTGATTTCTTTTCCATATTTTCAAGAATGAGGCCCACTACAAACCCAAGGCATGAAAACGTGCTAATTATACTGTTTTACTGATTCAAAATTCCAATTGCATCTAATTATTACTTTACTCAAATTAATCATCTTAATTATGCACTAATCATCACATGAGCACTTAGGTTAGCTCAATTAACTTAATTATGGACTAATCATGATACTTATTGGTTAACTTTGAAACGGGTCATAACAATAGTGGTTGTTGTGTAATGTGTCCAGATCAATCTAGATATGTGACATCTGTAGAAAAGGTGTTGGGTTGTTTCCTCATTGTTGTTACATAGTGGGCATCTAGATGGTCCCTAGAATCCTCTAACTCTCATCATCATATCAGTTGGTACTCTATCATGACAGATAAGCCATATCAGGATGTGTATTTTGGGCGGGCATTATGTCTTCCATATAATCTTGTAATGTCTGATCTGTCCTATGTATATAAAAAAATTATATGCTTGTTTGGCGGTGTATTTAGTTCCCCAAATCCATGTGATGTCTCTGGATGTGTTGTACTCAAGTTGTTGTAGGATATTTGAATATGTTGTTGGGTCAGTTCATCCTATAAGGAAATTATTGAGATTGTTGTTTCTATGTGATCCCCATTTCATCAGTGCTTGGTTGTTGTTATAGTTGTATATGGAGCAAGGAATGATCTTGGTAGGTAATTGAAGGTTGATGAGTTTATGTCCATGCCCCTAGGCATCATGCCAAAACTCAGTATTGTTCCAATGGTGTGGTGGTGTCTGGATGGTGTCAGATATGATGTGGAGAGTGTTGGCTAAGTGCTTCCATAGTGGCGAATCCATCTTAGAAGTAGTGAAGGACCATAGTGGTTGTAGTTTGAGGCATTTATCGGTGAAGATGTGCATTCATAACTTGTTTTTTCTGTTGTTGATGGATGCAGTCATTTTTTGGATGAGGCATAGGCTGTGGAGTTTGATGTTGATGATATCCCATCCACCGTCTATTTTGGGGCTACATATGGTATCCCAGTTGACCAAATATAGTTTGTTGCCTTGGTGTTCCCATAGGAATTTATGTTGTATTTTGTCTATGGTCATGAGGACAGTTGTTAGGAGGGATATACTTGATAGATAGTAAATGATAATGGGTGTGAGGGTGGAGTTTAGTAGGGATATTCATCCCGCCATAGAGAGGTAGTTGTTTTGCCAGGAACTAACATGGTGGTTGAATTTGTGGATGATCGGGTTCCATACAGAGCATGGTAGATGCGTGGGGGTGAGCGGGAGGTCGAGGTATGTGAACGGGAAGGCTTCATGTTCACACCTAGAATAGCAATGTATCTATTCATCTCAGTTGATCCCACAAGGTTGCTAATAATGGTGGATTTGTTAAAATTGATTTTGAGGTCAAGAGAATAATAGACATCTTGGTCAAGCTATTTTATCCGAGTAGCAGTTACCATCAAACAAACTATAAGTGATTTAATGAGCCATTTGTAGTTTCACAGTTTGAATTTGTTCATACTTGCACATGCATGGCTTAATCTTTGAGACAAGCATATGACTACTGACAGGATCAACCGGGTAGCATTTCTCCTCGGTTCAAGCAACTCGGCCATGACCAACTCCCCTGCCAAAGCGGGGTAGCACGGAAATGACCAAGTGCCATGAGATTTGCCAAAAGGGACACAGACATCCGCTGGCCGAAGGGCCGATATAAAAGCACGTCGCATATGCGAGCGGGGCTCAAGGGTCCACCCATACTCAAAGGCAACGAGCGTGCAAGGTTCTCATGTTCCTCAGACAAATTGGACATTAAACCAAGTCGAGTGAGAACCATAGCAACTGGTCGATGGCAGCCATCGCATGCATGCACCGCATGGCGGATCAAGCACAGGAATGGCCTTCGGTCAAGTTTAACACCAACCATATAGAATGGATGACATATTGCCCGGACATAGAGCAAGCCGCGATGCAGCAAAAGGAAAGAGCAAAGTGGGTGGGTGGAGTGCATGCCCGGTCAAGGTTCAACATCCACCGTTGTGGTGGACTGCGCTACCAGTGGGTTGGTATGCCTTGCCTTTTTGCCGACCCTATTTCCTCGACCTTGCGAGGCAATGAAGGAAAATGATGTTGTGGACCTTGTAGTTGGTGGGAGTCAAGTGGATGACGGAGATCTTGGTCAAGCAGTTGTGTGCATGTTTGACACCCACGTGACTTTGACTAGTTACAACATTAGTTTCTGACAGGCTGCTTTCTTTCTTGTCCATGTAATCCACCTTGTCATGGTTCTGTCATTATCTATGACACATCCTGTAGTAATGTTAAGCTTTAGATTCACTACATCTGGGGGCGGTCATCTAACAAGCTTAATCTGCTTCATCTTGAACTTGAGGTTTACAAATCCAAACTCCTCCATGGATTGGTATAAGAGGGTTTCACTTGACAATCTGAAAGAGTGCTTGAGCATTTGATGATTCACTGTAGAGATAATGGGATCCAAAGTATAGCCACTAAAGTTTTCTTTCCATCATCTAAGTTCTCTTCACTGCCTTCCTCCGGGCGTTCTATTTGTGCTCTTGTGACGTTAGGCTCGACGATCTGGTTGTCGAGCTCCTTGTGTGTCCTATCTTCGTTGTTGTAACCTGTCATATAGGAAATTGTGATAAATTGTATCCACATATTGGAATGATAGTTGTATAGATAGAATGTGGTTATCAAACAAAATCTTGTTATGAGACGTCCATATAGTCCATATAATTATAGCAATCAAAGTATCATGTTGGATATTCTGCTTCTAGTGTTTTGTAGCCTATGGACGGTGTTGAGTTTGGTGTTAGCTAATATTATGGTGGCTGTTGTGTAATGTGTCTAGATCAATCTGGATATGTGACATCCGTAGTAAAGGTGTTGGGTTGTTTCCTCATTGTTGTTACATAGTGGGCATCTAGATGGTTCCTGGAATCCTCTAAATCTCATCATCATATCAGTTGGTACTCTATCATGACAGATAAGCCATATCAGGATGTGTATTTTGGGCAGGCATTGTGTCTGCCATATAATCTTATAATGTCTGATTTGTCCTATGTATATAAAATAATTATATGCTTGTTTGGCAGTGTATTTAGTTCCCCAAATCCATGTGATGTCCCTGGATGTGTTATAGTCAAGTTGTTGTAGGATATCTGAATATGTTGTTGGGTTAGTCCATCCTCTAAGGAAATTCTTGAGGTTGTTGTTTATATGTGATCCCAATTTCATCAGTGTCTGGTTGTTGTTATAGTTGTATATGGAATAGGGAATGATCTTGGTAGGTAATTGACGTTTGACGAGTTTATGTCCATGCCACCAGGAATCATGCCAAAAGTCAGTATTGTTCTGATGGTGTGGTGGTGTCTGGATGGTGTCAGATATGATGTGGAGAGTGTTGGCTAAGTGCTTCCATAGTCGTGAAGCCGTCTTAGAAGCAATGAAGGACCATGGTGGTTGTAGGAGGTATTTATCGGTGAAGATGTGCATCCATAACTTGTTTTTTCTGTTGTTGATGGATGCAGTCATTTTTTGGATGAGGCATAGACTGTGGAGTTTGATGTTGATGATATCCTATCCACCATCTATTTTGGGGCTACATATGGTATCCTAGTTGACCAAATGTAGTTTCTTGCCTTGATGTTCCCATAGGAATTTCTGTTGTATTTTGTCTATGGTCATGAGGATAGTTGTTAGGAGGGATATACATGATAGATAGTAAATGATAATGGGTGTGAGGGTGGCGTTTAGTAGGGATATTCATCCTGTAGGTATGTATGTCCTGAGAGCCAATCATGGGATGATTGGTGGGATACATTAAGATTGATTTGATAAACATCAAAGGCAAGCTTCCAATTCTTTCTGGTTCAGTCATATGAGATAGTGATAGAACAGATTGAATGTCTAGAGAATAACAGTACTCAATGACGTATGCTTTCAGGTTAAGGACCTGAACGATGAGATCATACGGATGCTAAGAGTTTGTACATTCTTGTTATGTCCCTAGTCGGATGTCATTATGGAAGGTAGATAGACATCAATGACACACAAGACTAGATTGTGGTGTTGGTTGATGACAGAATCTCATTAGTCATGATATAGAGATATCAAACCAAACACATAGGTACTTGTTAGAGAACAAGTGTACCAGACAGACCCACCGTGAGTTTGAAACATGGAACCATGAAATGGTAGTCACAGTCAGTACTCACAGTGATGGTGGTGAGTGTGATTCTGTGACCTGAAATCACTACACTCAACACATGTCGTTGGGCACACTTTGACATTATCAAACGCAGTCCTGAAACATGGGTTGTTATAAAGGTGATGATTGGGTGGCTTTGACACATGGGGCTTTTGAGGGGTGAGTGATAGATATGGGATTTGTCCCTCCTGAGGGAGTTTGATATCCAAGGCCACTCGATGAGTAGGATTGAAATAGGCGTGTGCACGCATGTGTGAATCAGTATGTGATATTGATGCCATACATATCTCTTCCAATCTACTCTGAGATCAAGAAAGTGAATGAACGTTGACAGGATGATTGTTCCATACCTCGAGTTCATTCGGGATATCAGTGACAAAGGAATTATACATTTGTTGTAACATCATTCACAGATTGTAGGATTGAAAGTTGTTCTCCAACTTTCTATTTCACTTGGGTAGCACTGATGTGTGACTAGGCACCGCTCTTTGCTTGTGAAGTCATAAGTGTTATGGACTTTCACTGCCAATGTGAAAAGGACCTACAGGGTCACACACATAGGATTCAACCTGGAAAAGGAGTTTTGTCCACAAACAATGTTTAGATTGATTGCTAAAGGAGTTTAGTAGTTCAATTAAACACTCAATTAATTGATAGCTCTATTTCATAATGTTCAAGGTGTTGGACACATTGATTGGAGTATCGGATTGATTGAAACCACAATTGACTGATTCTGCACAATCTGCACTCCCATCCGATCGGCTCATGTGATGAACCGATCGGCTAAGCTTGGTGAACTGATTGGCTCAGGTTGTGAGTCGATCGGCTCATGGTCAGGGTGAAACGATTGCTTCAAGTGTTGAAACGATCGGTTCACAAGCAAGTTGGGAAAGTAGGATTGGTGAGAAATTTCCTTTCGTTTCACTTTCCCAATTTGATTGGAACAAGGATTGGTATTTGATACCAATTAGAAACAAAAGATGGAAAGTCAATCGGGAAATGACCAGGACCATCAACCGACCGGTTCAGAAGTGAACCGACCGGTTGAGGTGTCAACCGACCGGTTCAAGTCCCCAACCGACTGTTTCAGTTGTGAAACGATCGGTTCAGGTTGCGAGTTGGTTGTTTTGTGGAAAATCTCGAACCCTTTTACTCCTGCTTTTAGTCCCGCATTGCCCAGGATGGAGAACCCTGTCCCATGACCCTCCTATATATATAGGGGTATTGGGGGCTTCTCAAAGTACAACACAGTGCAACCAGTTGCTCTGTGAAGTTGTCATTCTCTCTGGTTTTGGTAACCGAGAGAGAGCCCGAGAAAGTGCTACCCGATAAGGGAGGCACAACAAGGGAAAGACAACTACAGAAAGCAATTGGTGGTAGGAGAGTGTGTTGGTGACTAGTACGCTGACAGGAGGGTGTGACTCCTTCCAATTCCTTGTGGGATAAGGAGATTAGAGTTCCAGGTGGTCCGTGTGGACTACTTCAGAGGCGGGAGGTTTCTTTCGCTCGGAGAACTGTTGTCAATCTCGACAGTCCCGGTGAGACCAGGAGTCGTCAGTCCTGGTGCGACCAGGAGTTGCACAGACACCGTCCAAGACCGGAGGTGAAGACCGCGCAAGGCGTGAGGTATTGTCACCGAGCAAGCCTCGGGACAAGGTATGATTCCACAAACCATCATTTCCTATTGTATAGACGTTGACGCGTTTCCTTGTTCCGGGTTTGGGGAAGAGAAATTTTTTGTTTCCGTTGCCTTCTCTGCCTCCTCTAAAACCCAATAGTGGTATCAGAGCCACGTCAACTGCTCTATACTTAAGGATTATCTATATTATTGATTTTGGTTTGTCGCCTTTATTTATTGCATATGATGCGAATAAAATTGGCTTTATGCATGTCCAATACCCACAAATCCCAATTTACATATATGATATGTATTATTAATGCACTCGATAAGCGTCACCCTTAAACGTGTTTTGTGGTGGATGTATAGTGTGGTTATGGCCAATAAACCCTATCTGTGTGTGGTTGTATGTGGTTGCTTGCATCTCGGTCTGCGCACTGATCTTCCTTCTGCTATTCCTGATGTAACTCATAATAATTCGAGATTTCTTTCCTACCTTTGCTCCCCTCAAATGTAACTCGAGGTTTCTCTTTTTACAATGTAAAATAGGATTGAATTTTATTTCTTGTTATGTCGAAGAATGGTAGACATCCTGACGACAGCTGAGACGATCGGTTCAAGGAGTGAACTGATCGGTTGACGTTCCAGACGATCGGTTCAAGGAGTGAGCCGATCGATTGATGACCGGTTTGAGGAGCGAGACGAGCGGGTGGCGGCCATGATGAGATGCACCATGACCAGGCAAACCGATTAGTTGGAGGAGCCAACCGATCGGCTGGTGGCACCCAGACGACCGGGCCAGAACGAGCAAGTCATTCATGTGATGAGTTGATCTACTCGGAAGGCAAGGCACAGAGTTCATCTTGTACAGGTTGCATGTGATGTAGACCTAGATGACCGTGATTCCTCTTGGCTCGAGGAATCACATTAGGATGGCCATAATCATCGCTTTTATCATTTTGCATATTTTATGTGGGATATAGCATGTATATGATACATACTATGTATATAAAAACCAAATCCCTCATTAAAATATTAAGTTTTAGATGCCTTCCAAATGCGACACACGTGAAAAGCTTGATCGACCAAGTGTGGGCACGCCCAAGCGTGGTGCACCGTCTATCTCGTGGAAGCGTGAAGGATGGATATGTGGGTCTTCCCAAGCAGGGTGCATATTCATTGTATTTGATTTGGGTCGGACTTAACAAGGTGACCTAGATAGGATCTAGCACCTTGAGGCATGGGGATGATCATGGCAAGGAGTTTCATATGACATCTTATCAAGAGTTGCATATGATGTAATTGGCAAGAGTTGCCTACCTGAGAGATCTAAGTTGTGGGTGATAGTGTTGGTATGTATGCCCTGAGAGCCAATCATGGGATGATTGGTGGGATTCATTAAGATTTATTTGATAAACATCAAAGGCAAGCTTCCAATTCTTTCTGGTTCAGTCATATGAGATAGTGATAGAACAAATTGAATGTCTAGAGAATGACAGTACTCAATGATGTATGCCTTCAGGTTAAGGACCTGAACGATGAGATCATACAGATGCTAAGAGTTTGTACATTCTTGTTATGTCCCAAGTCGGATGTCATTGTGGAAGGTAAATAGACAGCAATGACACACAAGACTAGATTATGGTGTTGGTTGATGATAGAATCTCATTAGTCATGATATAGAGATATCAAACCAAACACATAGGTACTTGTTAGAGAACAAGTGTACCGGACAGACCCACCGTGAGTTTGACACATGGAACCATGACATGGTAGTCACAGTCAGTACTCACAGTGATGGTGGTGAGTGTGATTCTTTGACCTGAAATCACTACACTCAACACATGTCGTTGGGCACACTTTGACATCATCAAACGCAGTCCTGAAACATGGGTTGTTATAAAGGTGATGATTGGGTGGCTTTGACACATGGGGCTTTTGAGGGGTGAGTGATAGATATGGGATTTGTCCCTCCTGAGGGAGTTTGATATCCAAGGCCACTTGACGAGTAGGATTGAAATAGGCATGCGCACGCATGTGTGAATCAGTATGTGATATTGATGTCATACATATCTCTTCCAATCTACTCTGAGATCAAGAAAGTGAATGAACGTTGACAGGTTGACTGTTCCATGCCTCAAGTTCATTCGGGATATCAGTGACAAAGGAATTATACATTTGTTGTAACACCATTCAAGGATTGTAGGATTGAGTGTTGTTCTCCAACTTTCTATATCACTTGGGTAGCAATGATGTGTGACTAGGCACCGCTCTTTGCTTGTGAAGTCATAAGTGTTATGGACTTTCACTGCCAACGTGAAAAGGACCTGCAGGGTCACACACATAGGATTTAACCTGGAAGAGGAGTTTTGTCCACAAACAATGTTTAGATTGATTACTAAAGGAGTTTAGTAGTTCAATTAAACACTCAATCAATTGATACCTTAATGTCATAATGTTCAAGGTGTTGGACACATTGATTGGAGTATCAGATTGATTGAAATCACAATTGACTGATTCTGCACAATCTGCACTCCCAACCGATCGACTCATGTGATGAACCGATCGGCTGAGCTTGGTGAACTGGTCGGCTCAAATGTTGAGTCGATCGGCTCATGGTCAGGGTGAAACAATTGCTTCAAGTGTTGAAACAATCGATTCAACTGGTGCAACCGAGCATGTTGGGAAAGTAGGATTAGTGAGAATTTTCCTTGCATTTCACTTGCCCAATTTGATTGGAACAAGGATTGGTATTCGATACCAATTAGAAACAAAAGAAGGAAAGTCAATCGGGAACCGACCAGGACCACCAACCGACCGGTTCAGAAGTGAACCGACCGATTGAGGTGTCCCAACCGATCGGTTGAGGTGTCAACCGACCGGTTCAGGTCCCCAACAGACCATTTCAGTTGTGAAACGATCGGTTCAGGTTGCGAGTTGGTTGTTTTTGTGGAAAATCTCGAACCCTTCTACTCCTGTTTTTATTCCTGCATTGCCCGGGATGGAGAACCCTGTCCCATGACCCTCCTATATATATAGGGGTATTGGGGGCTTCTCAAAGTATAACCCAGTGCAACCAGTTGCTCTGTGAAGTTGTCGTTCTCTCTAGTTTTGGTAACCAAGAGAGAGCCCGAGCAAGTGCTACCCGATAAGGGATGGACAGCAAGGGAAAGACAACTGTAGTTGCGATTGGTGGCAGGAGAGTGTGTCAGTGACTAGTACGCTGATAGGAGGGTGTGACTCCTTCCAATTCCTTGTGGGACAAGGATATTGGAGTTCCAGGTGGTCCGTGTGGACTACTTCAGAGGCGGGAGGTTTCTGCCGCTTAGGAGGACAACTGTCAATCCCGACAGTCCCGGTGAGACCAGGAGTCGTCAGTCCCGGTGCGACCAGGAGCTGCACAGACACCGTCCAAGATCGGAAGTGAAGACCGCACAAACCGCGAGGTATTGTTGCCGAGCAAGCCTCGGAACAAGGTATGATTCAAAAAACCATCCTTTCCTATTGTATAGACGTTGACACATTTCCTTGTTCTGGGTTTGGGGAGGAGAAATTTTTTTGTTTCTGCTGCCTTCTCTGCCTCCCCTAAAACCCAACAGTGGTATCAGAGCCACATCAACTACTCTATACTTTAGGGATTATCGATATGATCGATTTTGGTTTGTCGCCTTTATTTATTGCATACGATGCGAATAATATTGGCTTTATGCATGTCCAATCCTAAATCCACAAATCCCAATTTACATATATGATATGTATTATTAATGCACTCAATACGCGTCATCCTTAAACAAGTTTTGTGGTGGATATATAGCGTGGTTATGGCCAATAAACCCTATCTGTGTATGGTTGTATGTGGTTGCTTGCATCTCGGTCTGCGCACTGATCTTCCTTCTCCTATTCCTGATGTAACTCGAAATAATTCGAGATTTCTTTCCTACCTTTGCTCCCCTCGAATGTAACTCGAGGTTTCTCTTTTTACCATGTAAAATAGGATAGAATTTTATTTCCTATTATGTCAAAGAACGGAGGACATCCTGGCGACAGATGAGACGATCGGTTCAAGGCGTGAACCGATCGGTTGAAGTTCCAAACGATCAGTTCAAGGAGTGAACTGATCGATTGATGACCGGTTCGAGGAGTGAGACGAGCGGGTGGCGGCCATGAAGAGATGCACGATGACCAGGCGAACCGATCAGTTGGGGGAGCCAACCGATCGGCTGGTGGAACCCAGACGACCAGGCCAGAACAAGCAAGTCATTCATGTGATGAGTTGATCTACTCAGAAGGAAAGGCATAGAGTTCATCTTGTATAGGTTGCATGTGATGTAGACCTAGATGACCTGATTCCTCTTGGCTCGAGGAATCACATTAGGATGGCCATAATCATCGTTTTTATCGTTTTGCATGTTTTATATGGGATATCGCATGTATATGATATGTACTATGTATTGTGGTGATTGGATATGTATATGTATATAAAAACCAAATCCCTCATTAAAATATTAAGTCTTATATGCCTTCCATTAACAACACACATGAAAAGCACGATCGACCAAACGTAGGTTACGCCAAAGCGTGGTGTGCCATCTATCTTGTGGAAGTGTGAAGGGTAGACATGTAGATTCTGCCAAAGTAGGGTGCATGTTTACCGTGTCGGCTTTTGGGTTAGACTTAACTGGTGATTCTAAGAGCGTCTAAGCCCAGAGGCAAGGAATGTTCATGGCAAGGTGTTGTGCATGTTCATTCATCAAGAGTTGCATATGATGCAATTTGCAAGAGTTGCCTACCTGAGAGATCTAGGTTGTGGGTGACAGCCCTAGCTGGTCCATGACTTAGAGGATTTCAGGATCTTGCCCACTAGAAGGTTGTACGCTGCAATCTTCCGAATTGATGGTGAAGGCTATCAATTTAAAGTAAAATAGTGGGAGCGATAATTAATTAAAGGCCTAATTATATCGTCAATTTTTCAAATCAATCAAATAAGTCAAAAATGAGTTTTTGGACTAAAATTGCATATTTCCTTTTGTAGTACAAATAACAACAAACAACAACCACTTTTCTTTGCGATCGGTCCTTGAAAAGGACAGGCTAAATGGGACAAACTTCCACGACTGGTATAGGACATTGAGAATTGTTCTCACTCAAGAGTGAAAGCTCTAGTCCTGGATACTCCAATTCCAGAGGAACCTGCTCCTAATGCGCCAAAGACAGAAAGGGATGCTTACAAGAAGCATTCTGATGATGCCATTGATGCAAAGTGCTTGATGTTATACTCTATGAACCATGAGTTGCAGAGACAACATGAGAATATGGGTGTCATTGAGATTATTCAGCATCTCAGGAACCTGTATGAAGATCAGGCACAACAAGAGAGATATGATGTCTCAAGGGCACTGTTCAAGTGTGTCATAACAGAAGGAGATCCAGTTGGTCCTCACACACTCAAGATGATTGGGTATGTGGAGAACCTGACAAGACTGGGATTTCCACTGAGCCAAGAGTTGGCTACTGACTTGATACTGCAATCGTTGCCAGAATCTTACAGTCAGTTTGTGATTAACTACAACATGAACAACTTTGATAGGCCACTGTTAGAGTTGTTGGGCATGTTGAGGACAGCTGAGACACAGATGAAGAAGGACAAGCCTAAGTCTGTGATGGTGATCACGAGCAAGAAAGGCAAGTCCAAGCGCAAGGGCCAGGGTAAAGCTAAGAAAGGTTCTGATGCTAGCCAGGAGCCCA
The DNA here is from genome assembly GCA_963693085.1 of Alisma plantago-aquatica. Lineage (NCBI taxonomy): Eukaryota > Viridiplantae > Streptophyta > Magnoliopsida > Alismatales > Alismataceae > Alisma > Alisma plantago-aquatica. The sequence goes on along the minus strand of OY856415.1, from coordinate 408,829,725 downwards.
AGTCGTCTTCAATTCTCAAGGCCAAGGGAGGCGTGACCAAGAAAGGCAATTGCCACCATTGTCAAAAGCCAGGACATTGGAAAAGGAATTGTCCTCTCTATCTGGAAGAACAAAAGAAGAAGGAGGCGACAGACGTCTCTACTTAAAGGTATCATGAAAGTAAACTTGTAGCACTTTTTGAGGTATATGATACCAAGATGTAAAGTGTAAGGCACTCAATAAATGGGGCAAGTGTTGCCTTCATAGATAGGAGTACTTTAGTTTATTTTCAGCCTAAAGGCATGTAATACAGTTATGAACTGCTATTTCATATTTGCCAATAGATTGAAACACTTTATTTTTGCATATTGTATGACTATAATAGCAATTAATAAAGTTGATGTTTCAATCTTTTAAAGATATGATCTTTGTGGCAATGCCTTGTTTATCTTGTGGTATTTGATATGCATAAGATAAAATGATACCTAAAAGTTATAGATAACTCAAACAATCATATTAGCATCAATCATGAGAAATTCATTTCTAGTTTCCATGTGATGGATAAATCTAGACTCTTTTGGTTAGAGAACCAGTAAGAGACATGAATATCTTGGACATGATTAATTAATCTTCACTAAAGATAGTGGGAGAATGATTATCCTATTAGGTATAATACATATGATGTATTTACATACCTATTGGAGCAAATGCAAATACTTCAAATGGTGTTTAAAGAAATACCAATATGAATATCTTGAAGTGTTCAAGATTATCATAGATGAAGTGCAAATTTGGTAACGTGTTAATTCTTGATGAGATCAATGAATGAAATACTTGGACCAAATGTTTGAGATCCTTATGAGTGATTATGATAGTGTATCATAGTGAACTCATGATTAAGGCATGGTGATATATAAATCAAGAAGGAATCATACTCTAAGGAGTTAGAGAATGATTATCAAATAACTGAATTCTTTTTAATAAAAGAATACCCCTCACTAATAAAAGAATCACAAGGGTTGTGAGTTCTTGTATCCTTGACAGATACACCTCAATTATATATGTGATGAGTTGTTCATGTGATGAGTCAACTGTCTAGATGAATATGAGGAACCGAATTTTGAGTTATGGTTAATGACCATTTCATCCTAAATGACATCCATGTGAACCATAAGGTATGACCTTAATGGTAGAACCTATTAGAATGAAATCCACAAGTGCAAATGAGTCTTAAGTGTTAAGACACATGGATAACATTTTGAGAAGGATGATGCTTGTTGATTGCAACTTAATGACTAAAACATTTGGCATATGGATACTAAAACTGCATTCCTATGAGGAATAAAACAAGGATGTGTACGTGACACAACCTATAAGGTTTATGAATCCACTAATGCAAATGAAGTCTATAAGTTACAATGGACCAATCAATATGATTGATTGAATACAAGCAACTCAGAATTGGATCTTTGCTTTGATGATATAGTCAAAGGGTTTGACTGATATGTCAAAGATAAAGAAGGGATCAGTGATTTAGTGGGAGCGTGTTCACATTCCACATGTTGATGTGAAATGGAAATGTTCTAGAATGGAAATCCAAAAGTGGAAACTATCTTTAAGTAAGATAGAGATGTTTCCTATGTGATAGGAATAGAGATCTATAGAGGTAGTTCTCGAAAACCTCTTGACCTGAAAAGAGAAAGCATACATTGGCAATCTGTACTGAAGGGTTAAGTATGCACAGATTCAGTGGGAGAGAACTTGTCCATGTTACATGGAGTTAGTATCCCAAGGCCAAGTGTCCAATTCATATGAAGAATGGGAACACTAAGAATAGATATGGATCTATCATGTATGTAATCATTCCAACATTCATCATCTTGCATGTATGACATGGCAATATGATGTGCTCATCCTAATAACTCGTATGACGAGTGGATGTCTGTCTACTTCTAGTAAGGGTTATTGGAATACCATGAGAACTTGATAAGTACTTGGGAAGTACTAGTTCTATGGAGACAAGGAAGAGTTCAATGTTAAGAGTTACATTGATGCGAACTTCCGAAAGGACAAAAAATTAATCACAAAAATATATATAGGATATATAAAGTGAAAGTTTGTTGATAATTGGAAGTGTTCCAATAAAATAATTTAAAAGGAAATGTCAAGTATCTATGTGTTATAAGACAGCAGTAGATACTGTATGGATCTGGAAGTTCATGAGATGAACTTATAGATATTCCGCTCATTGATGACAAGTATGGAATCCTTGATCATGCAATGTGGCTAAAGGTTAGCATAGGAATACTAGATCGCATATTACAGCAACTCCATCTCATATGTATGACGTACAGTGAAGAGATGAGAGACATGCAATTTAAAACTAACTTCGGCAAAGTGTTGCCATTACTCACTATGTTCGCACTAGAGCACGGTAACATGTGGGACATGTTTCAAGATCACTATGAATATGATTCAAGGGTGATTGGCTTGCATTGCAATTGGAGTCTGTTGGTATGTATTCCCTGAGAGCCAATCATGGGATGATTGGTGGGATACATTAAGATTGATTTGATAAGCATCAAAGGCAAGCTTCCAATTCTTTCTGGTTCAGTCATATGAGATAGTGATAGAACATATTGAATGTCTAGAGAATGACAATACTCAATGATGTATGCCTTCAGGTTAAGGACCTGAACGATGAGATCATACGGATGCTAAGAGTTTGTACATTCTTGTTATGTCCCTAGTCGGATGTCATTATGGAAGGTAAATAGACAGAAATGACATACAAGACTAGATTGTGGTGTTGGTTGATGACAGAATCTCATTAGTCATGATATAGAGATCAAACCAAACACATAGGTACTTGTTAGAGAACAAGTGTACCAGACAGACCCACCGTGAGTTTGACACATGGAACCATGACATGGTAGTCACAGTCGGTACTCACAGTGATGGTGGTGAGTGTGATTCTTTGACCTGAAATCACTACACTCAACACATGTTGTTGGGCACACTTTGACATCATCAAATGTAGTCCTGAAACATGAGTTGTTATAAAGGTGATGATTTGGTGGCTTTGACACATGGGGCTTTTGAGGGGTGAGTGATAGATATGGGATTTGTCCCTCCTGAGGGAGTTTGATATCCAAGGCCACTTGATGAGTAGGATTGAAATAGGCATGCACATGCATGTGTGAATCAGTAGGTGATATTGATGTCATACATATCTCTTCCAATCTACTCTGAGATCAAGAAAGTGAATGAACGTTGACAGGATGACTGTTCCATGCCTCGAGTTCATTCGGGATATCAGTGACAAAGGAATTATACATTTGTTGTAACACCATTCAAGGATTGTAGGATTGAGTGTTGTTCTCCAACTTTCTATTTCACTTGGGTAGCAATGATGTGTGACTAGGCACCGCTCTTTGCTTGTGAAGTCATAAGTGTTATGGACTTTCACTGCCAACGTGAAAAGGACCTGTAGGGTCACACACATAGAATTTAACCTGGAAGAGGAGTTTTGTCCACAAACAATGTTTAGATTGATTACTAAAGGAGTTTAATAGTTCAATTAAACACTCAATCAATTGATAGCTCAATGTCATAATGTTCAAGGTGTTGGACACATTGATTGGAGTATCAAATTGATTGAAATCACAATTGACTATTCTGCATAATCTACACTCCCAACCGATCGGTTCATGTGACGAACCGATCGGCTGAGCTTGGTGAACCGGTCGACTCAAGTGTTGAGTCGATCGGCTCATGGTCAGGGTGAAATGATTTCTTCAAGTGTTGAAACGATCAATTCAACTGGTGCAACCGAGCATGTTGGGAAAGTAGGATTAGTGAGAATTTTCCTTGTGTTTCACTTGCCCAATTTGATTGGAACAAGGATTGGTATTCGATACCAATTAGAAACAAAAGAAGGAAAGTCAATCGGAAACTGACCAGGACCACCAACTGACCGGTTCAGAAGTGAACCGACCGGTTGAGGTGTCCCAACTGATCGGTTGAGGTGTCAACTGACCGGTTCAGGTCCCCAACCGACCGTTTCATTTGTGAAATGATCGGTTCAGGTTGTGAGTTGGTTGTTTTTTGTGGAAAATCTCGAACCCTTCTACTCCTTTGTTTAGTCCTGCATTGCCCGGGATGGAGAACCTTGTCCCATGACCCTCCTATATATATAGGGGTATTGGGGGCTTCTCAAAGTACAACCCAGTGCAACCAGTTGCTCTGTGAAGTTGTTGTTCTCTTTGGTTTTGGTAACCAAGAGAGAGCCCGAGCAAGTGCTACCCGATAAGGGAGGCACAACAAGGGAAAGACAACTTCAGTTGCGATTGGTGGCAGGAGAGTGTGTCAGTGACTAGTACGCTGACAGGAGGGTGCGACCCCTTCCAATTCCTTATGGGACAAGGAGATTGGAGTTCCAGGTGGTTCGTGTGGACTACTTCAGAGGCGGGAGGTTTCTGCCGCTTAGGAGGACAACTATCAATCCCGACAGTCCCGGTGAGACCAGGAGTCATCAGTCCCGGTGCGACCAGGAGCTGCACAGACACCGTCCAAGATCGGAGGTGAAGACCGCACAAGCCGCGCGGTATTGTCGCCGAGCAAGCCTCGGGACAAGGTATGATTCCACAAACCATCATTTCCTATTGTATAGACGTTGACGTGTTTCCTTGTTCTGTGTTTGGGGAGGAGAAAAGTTTTTGTTTCTGCTGCCTTCTCTGCCTCCCCTAAAACCCAACAGACAACCCAAGCTGGTCCATGACTTAGAGGATTTCATGACCTTGCCACTAGAAGGTTGTACACTACAATCTTCCGAGTTGATGGTGAGGGCTATCAATTTGAAGTAAAATAGTGGCATCGATAATTAATTAAAGGCCTAATTATACCGTCAACTTTTCAAATCAATCAAATAAGTCAAAAATGAGTTTTTGGACTAAAATCGCATATTTCCTTTTGCAGTACAAATGACAACAAACAACAATCACTTTTCTTTGCGATCGGTCCTTGAAAAGGACAGGCTAAATGAGACAAACTTCCACGACTGGTATAGGACATTGAGAATTGTTCTCACTCAAGAGCGAAAGCTCTATGTCCTGGATATTCCAATTACAGAGGAACCTGCTCCTAATGCACCAAAGACAGAAAGGGATGCTTACAAGAAGCATTTTGTTGATGCCATTAATGCAAAGTGCTTGATGTTATGCTCTATGAACCACGAGTTGTAGAGACAACATGAGAATATGGGTGTCATTGAGATGATTCAGCATCTCAGGAACCTGTATGAAGATCAGGCACGGCAAGAGAGATACGATGTCTCAAGGGCACTATTCAAGTGTGTCATGACAGAAGGAGATCCAATTGGTCCTCACACACTCAAGATGATTGGGTATGTGGAGAACCTGACAAGATTGGGATTTCCACTGAGCCAAGAGTTGGCTACTGACCTGATACTACAATCGTTGCCAGAATCTTACAGTCAGTTTTTGATGAACTACAACATGAACAACTTTGATAGGCCACTGTCAGAGTTGTTGTGCATGTTGAGGATAGTTGAGACACAGATGAAGAAGGACAAGCCTAAGTCTATGATGGTGATCATGAGCAAGAAGGGCAAGTCCAAGCGCAAGGGTAAGGGCAAAGCTAAGAAAGGTTCTGATGCTAGCCAGGATCCCAATTCATCTTCAACTCACAAGGCCAAGGGAGGCGTGACCAAGAAAGGCAATTGCCACCATTGTCAAAAGCCAGGACATTGGAAAAGGAATTGTCCTCTTTGTCTGGAAGAACAAAAGAAGAAGGAGGCAACAGACGTCTCTACTTAAAGGTGTCATGAAAGTAAACTTGTAACACTTTTGAGGTATATGATACCAAGTTGTAAAGTGTAAAGCACTCAATAAATGGGGCAAGTGTTGCCTCCATAGATAGGAGTACTTTAGTTTATTTTCAGCCTAAAAGGCATGTAATACAGTTATGAACTTCTATTTCATATTTGCCAATAGATAGAAACACTTTATTTTTGCATATTGTATGACCATGATGGCAATCAATAAAGAGATGTTTCAATTTATAAAGATATGATCTTTGTGGCAATGCCTTGTTTATCTTGTGGTATTTGATATGCATAAGATAAAATGATACCTAAAAGTTATAGATAACTCAAAAAATCAAATTAGCATCCATCATGAGAAATTCATTTCTAGTTTCCATGTGATGGATAAATCTAGACTCTTTTGGTTAGAGAACCAATAAGAGACATGAATATCTTGTACATGATTAATCAATCTTCACTAATTATAGTGGGAGAATGATTGTCCTATTAGGTATAATACATACGATGTATTTACATACCTATTGGAACAAATGCTAATACTTCAAATGGTGTTTAAAGAAATACCTATATGAATATCTTGAAGTGTTCAAGATTATCATAGATGAAGTGCAAATTTGGTAAAGTGTTAATTCTTGATGAGATCAATGAATGAAATACTTGAACCAAATGTTTGAGATCCTTATGAGTAATTATGATAGTGTATCATAGTGAACTCAAAATTAAGGTATGGTGATGTCTAAATCAAGAAGGGATCATACTCTAAGGAGTTAGAGAATGATTATCAAATAACGGAATTCTTCTTAATAATAGAATACCCCTCACTAATAAAAGAAATTAAGAATCACAAGGGTTGTGAATACTTATATCCTTACACCTCAATTATCTATGTGATGAGTTGTTCATGTGATGAGTCAACTATCTAGATAAATATGAGGAATCGAATTTTGAGTTATGGTTTATGACCATTTCATCCTAAATGACATACATGTGAACCATAAGGTATAACCTTGATGGTAGCACCCATTGGAGTGAAATCCATAAGTGCAAATGAGTCTTAAGTGTTAAGACACATGGATAACATTTTGAGAAGGATGATGCTTGTTGATTGCAACTTAATGACTAAGACATTTGGCATATGGATACTAAAACCGCATTCCTATGAGGAATAAAACAAGGATGTGTATGTGGCACAACCTATAAGGTTTATGAATCCACTAATGCAAATGAAGTCTATAAGTTACAATGGACTAATCACTGTGATTGATTGAGTACAAGCAACTCAAAATTGGATCTTTACTTTGATGATATAGTCAAAGAGTTTGACTGATATGTCAAAGATAAAGAAGGGATCTGTGATTTAGTGGGAGCGTGTTCACATTCCACATGTTGATGTGAAATGGATATGTTCTAGAATGGAAATCCAAAAGTGGAAATTATCTTTAAGGAAGATAGAGATGTTTCCTATGTGATAGGAATAGAGATCTATAGAGATAGTCTTCAAAAACCTCTTGACCTAAAAAAGAGGAAAGCATACATTGGCAATCTGTACTGAAGGGTTCACTATGCACAGATTCGGTGGGAGAAAACTTGTCCATTTTACATGGAGTTAGTATCCCAAGGCCAAGTGTCCAATTCTTATGAAGAATAGGAACACTAAGAATAGATATGGATCTATCATGTATGTAATCATTGTTGGTATGTATGCCCTGAGAGCCAATCATGGGATGATTGGTGGGATACATTAAGATTGATTTGATAAACATCAAAGGCAAGATTCCAATTCTTTCTGGTTCAGTCATATGAGATAGTGATGGAACAGATTGAATGTCTAGAGAATGACAGTACTCAATGACGTATGCTTTCAGGTTGAGGACCTGAACGATGAGATCATACGGATGCTAAGAGTTTGTACATTCTTGTTTTGTCCCTAGTCGGATGTCATAGTGGAAGGTAGATAGACAACGATGGCACATAAGACTAGATTGTGGTGTTGGTTGATGACAAAATCTCATTAGTCATGATATAGAGATATCAAACCAAACACATAGGTACTTGTTAGAGAACAAGTGTACCGGACAGACCCACCGTGAGTTTGACACATAGAACCATGAGATGGTAGTCACAGTCAGTACTCACAGTGATGGTGGTGAGTGTGATTCTTTGACCTGAAATCACTACACTCAACACATGTCGTTGGGCACACTTTGACATCATCAAACGCAGTCCTGAAACATGGGTTGTTATAAAGGTGATGATTGGGTGGCTTTGACACATGGGGCTTTTGAGGGGTGAGTGATAGATATGGGATTTGTCCCTCCTGAGGGAGTTTGATATCCAAGGCCACTTGATGAGTAGGATTGAGATAGGCATGCACACGCATGTGTGAATCAATATGTGATATTGATGTCATACATATCTCCTTCAATCTACTCTGAGATCAAGAAAGTGAATGAACGTTGACAGGATGACTATTCCATGCCTTGAGTTCATTCGGGATATCAGTGACAAAGGAATTATACATTCGCTGTAACACCATTCACGGATTGATGGATTGAAAGTTGTTCTCCAACTTTCTACTTTCACTTGGGTAGCACTGATGTGTGACTAGGCACCACTCTTTGCTTGTGAAGTCATAAGTGTTATGGACTTTCACTGCCAACGTGAAATGGACCTGCAGGGTCACACACATAGGATTTAACCTAGAAGAGGAGTTTTGTCCACAAGCAACATTTAGATTGATTACTAAAGGAGTTTAGTAGTTCAATTAAACACTCATTTGATTGATAGCTCAATATCATACTGTTCAAGGTGTTGGACATGTTGATTGGAGTATCGGATTGATTGAAATCACATTTGACTGATTCTGCACAACCTGTACTCCCAACCGATCGGTTCAAGTGTTGAACCGGTCGGATGAGGTTGCTGAACTGGTCGGATCAAGTGTTGAGTCGATCGGCTCATGGTCAGAGTGAAACGATCGGTTCAAGTGTTGAAACGATCGGTTCAAGTGTTGAAACGATCGGTTCAACTGGTGCAACCGAGCAAGTTGGGAAAGTCAGGTCGATGAGAATTTTCCTTGCATTTCACTTGCCCAATTTGATTGGAACAAGGATTGGTATTCGATACCAATTAGAAACGAAAGAAGGAAAGTCAATCGGGAACCGACCAGGACCACGAACCGACCGGTTCAGAAGTGAACCGATCGGTTCATGGGTCCCAACCGATCGGTTGGTGCTCCAACCGACCGGTTCAGGTCCCCAACCGACCGGTTCACTTGTGAACCGATCGGTTCAGGTTGCGAGTTGGTTGCTTTTTGTGGAAAATCTCAAACCCTTCTACTCCTGCTTTAGTCCCATATTGCCGGGCACAGAGAACCCTGTCCCATGACCCGCCTATATATAGGGGTATTGGGGGCTTCTCAGAGTACAACTCAATGCAAGCCGGTTGCTTTGCGAATTTGTCGTTCTCTCTGGTTTTGGTAACTGTGAGAGATCCTGAGCAAGTGCTTCCCGCAAAAGGGAGGTGAAACAAGGGAAGGACAACTACAGTTGCAACTGGTAGCAGGAGAGTGTGTTGACGACTAGTACGTCAACAGGAGGGTGCGACTCCTTCCACTTCCTTGTGGGACAAGGAGTGTGGAGTTCCAGGTGGTCCGTGTGGACTACTACAGAGGCGGGAGGACATTTCCGCTCAGGAGGACAACTGTCATCTGACAGTCCGGTAGGAGGAGGAGTCGTCAGTCCCGGTGCGACCAGGAGCTGCACAGACACCGTCCAAGACCGGAGTTGAAGACCACGCAAGGCGCGAGGTATTGTCGCCGAGCAAGCCTCGGGACAAGGTATGATTCCACAAACCATCCTTTCCTATTATATAGACGTTGACGCGTTTCCTTGGTATGGGTTGGGGGAGAAATTTTTTTGTTTCCGCTGCCTTCTCTGTCTCCCCTAAAACCCAATAGTGGTATCAGAGCCAGGTCAACTGCTCTATATTTTAGGAATATCGATATGATCGATTTTGGTTTTTCGCCTTTATTTATTGCATACGATGCGAATAATATCGGCTTTATGCATGTCCAATCCTAAATCCACAAATTCCAAATTACATATATGATATGTATTATTAATGCACTCGATACGCGAGTTTTGTGGTGGATGTGTGTAGCATGATTATGGCCTATAAACACCTATCTGTGATTGGTTGTGTGTGGTTGCTTGCATCTCGGTCTGCGCACCGATCTTCCCTCTCTTATTCCTGATGTAACTCGAAATAATTCGAGATTCTTTCCTACCTTTGCTCCCCCCCCGAATGTAACTCGGGGTTTCTTCTTTTATGCAATGTAATAATAGGATAGATTTTATTTCCTGTTATGTTGAAGACCGGCGAACATCAAGACGACAGCTGAAACGATCGGTTCAAGGCGTGAACCGATCGGTTGACGTTCCAGACGGTCGGTTCAAGGAGTGAACCGATCGGTTGATGACCGGTTCGAGGAGCGAGACGAGCGGGTGGCGGACATGATGAGATGCACGATGACCGGGCGAACCGATCGGTTGGAGGAGCCAACCGATCGGCTGGTGGCACCCAGAAGACCGGCTGGAGAGTACAGATCATTCATGTGATGATTTGATCGACTCGGATGGCAAGGCACAGATGTTCATCTTGTACATGTTGCATGTGATGTAGACCTAGATGACCGTGATTCCTCTTGGCTCGAGGAATCACATTTGGATGGCCATAATCATCGCTTTTATCGTTTGTGCATGTTTTCTGTGGGATATAGCATGTATATGATATGTACTATGTATTGTGGTGATTGAATATGTATATGTATATAAAAACCAAATCCCTCATTAAAATATTAAGTCTTATATGCCTTCCATTAGCGGCACACATGAAAAACTCGATCGACCAAGCATAGGTTACGCCAAAGCGTGGTGCTCCGTCTATCTTGTGGAAGTGTGAAGGGTAGACATGTAGGTTCTGCCAAAGCAGGGTGCATGTTTACCGTGTCGGGTTTTGGGTTAGACTTAACTGGTGATTCGTAGAGCGTCTAAGCCCAGAGGCAAGGAATGTTCATGGCAAGGTGTTGTGCATGTTCATTCAACAAGAGTTGCATATGATGCAATTGGTAAGAGTTGCCTACCTGAGAGATCTAAGTTGTGGGCGATCAGCCAAAGCTGACTCGTGACTTAGAGGATTTCAGGATCTTGCCCACTAGAAGGTTGTACGTTGCAATCTTCCGAATTGATGGTGAGGTCTATCAATTTGAATTAAAATAGTGGGAGCGATAATTAATTAAAGGCCTAATTTTATCGTCAACTTTTCAAATCAATCAAACAACTCAAAAGAGTTCTGGACTAAAATTGCATATATTTCCTTTTGTTAAAATAAATGGTTAATCAACAATTCACTTTATTTGCGATCGGTCTTTGAGACCAACAAATTAAATGGGAATAATTCCACGATTGGTTAGGATGATGAGAAGTGTTCTCAAAGAGCGAAAGCTCTAAGTCCTAATTATACCAGAACCAGATGAACTCGATCCCACCACATCAATGGCTGAAAGTATTCTTATGGAAGCATACCGAGGATGACATTGATGAGGAGTGCTTGATGTTGTATTCTCTGAACTATGAGTTGCAGAGACAACATGAGACATATGATGTCTCCAAGACACTGTCCTAGTATCTCATGACAGAAGGAGATCCAGCAAGGTATTCACACACTCAATGTGATTGGGTATGTGGAAAACCTGACAAACAAGGATTCCTTCTGAGCCAAGAGTTGGTTGTTGGTATGATGCTGCAAATGTTGTGAGAATCATACAATTCATGATAAGCTACAACATGAACAACTTTGACAAGTGTTGACAGAGTTGTTGGACATGTTGAGGATAGTAAAGGCAAAGATGAAGAAAGACAAACCATAATCTTTGATCAAAGAGAAAGGTAATTCTTAAGGGCAAGGATAAGGGCAAAGCAAAGAAGTGTTCTGATGCTAGCCACCAATCCAAGCCGTCTTCAGCCTCAAGGCACATGGGGAAAGGGTGTATGAGGGAATTTCCCTCTATATCTAGAAGAACAAAAGAAGATGAAGGAGGGGATGGAGATCTCCACCTAAGGTATCATGAAATGAACCGCTTCTTTATCTGAGGTATATGATACCATGATAGGGATCTATCATATATGATATGCAAGATCCACAAAGAAGTGATGGCTTTTATGAAAGGACCAAGAAAGAAGCACCCATCATTGGAGAAAGTGCTGCTGCCAAAGATAGGAGTATCTTTCAGTTTATTTCAGCCTAAAGGGCACGAAATAGAGTTGAGAACTGCTATTTCATATTTGCCAATAGATAGAAACACTTTATTTTTGCATATTGTATGACAATCATGGCAATTAATAAAAAGATGTTTCAATCTTAAAGATATGATCTTTGTGGCAATGCCTTGTTTATCTTGTGATACATGGTATGCATAAGATAAAATGATACCTAAAGTTATTGATAACTCAAACAGTCAAATTAGCATCAATCATGAGAAATTCATTTCTAGTTTCCATGTGATGGATAAATCTAGACTCTTTTGGTTAGAGAACTAGTAAGAGACATGAATCTCTTGTACATGATTAATCAATCTTCACTAATGGTAGTGGGAGAATGATTATCCTATTAGGTATAATATATGTGATGTATTTACATACCTATTGTAATAAATGCTAATACTTCAAATGGTGTTTAGAGAAATACCAATATGAATATCTTGAAGTGTTCAAGATTATCATAGATGAAGTGCAAATTTGGTAAAGTGTTAATTCTTGATGAGATCAATGAATGAAATACTTGGACCAAATGTTTGAGATCCTTATGAGTGATTATGATAGTGTATCATAGTGAACTCATGATTGAGGCATGGTGATGTCTAAATCAAGAAGGAATCATACTCTAAGGAGTTAGAGAATGATTATTAAATAACTGAATTCTTCTTAATAAAAGAATAACCCACACTAATAAATGACATTAAGAATCACAAGGAGTTGTGAGTTCTTATATCTTTAACCGATACACCTCAATTATCTATGTGATAAGTTTTTCATGTGATGAGTCAACTATCTAGATGAATATGAGGAATCAAATTCTGAATTATGGTTTATGACCATTACATCCTAAATGATATCCATGTGAACCATAAGGTATGACCTTGATGGTAGCACCCATTGGATCAAATCCATAACTGCAAATGAGTCTTAAGTGTTAAGACACATGGATAACATTTTGAGAAGGATGTTGCTTGTTGATTGCAACTTAATGACTGAGACATTTGGCATATGGATACTAAAACCGCATTCCTATGAGGAATAAAACAAGGATGTGTATGTGACACGACCTATAAGGTTTATGAATCCACTAATGCAAAATGAAGTCTATAAGTTACAATGGACTAATCAATGTGATCGATTGAGTACAAGCAACTCAGAATTGGATCTTTACTTTGATGATATAGTCAAAGGGTTTGACTGATATGTCAAAGATAAAGAAGGGATCTGTAATTTAGTGGGAGCGTGTTCACATTCCACATGTTGATGTGAAATGGAAATGTTCTAGAATGGAAATCCAAAAGTGGAAATTATCTTTAAGGAAGATAGAGATGTTTCCTATGTGATAGGAATAGAGATATATAGAGATATTTCTCGAAAACCTCTTAACCTGAAAAGAGAAAGCATACATTGGCAATCTGTATTGAAATGTTCAGTATGCACAGATTTAGTGGGAGAAAACTTGTCCATGCTACATGGAGTTAGTATCCCAAGGACAAGTGTCCAATTCTTATGAAGAATGGGAACACTAAGAATAGATATGGATCTATCATGTATGTAATCATCCCATTGTCTTGCATGTATGGACATGGCAAGAACAAAATGCATTCATCATCTTGTATGTACGACATGACAATATGATGTGCTCATCCTGATAACTCGTATGTGGGACATAATGAGTGGATGTCTGTCTACTTCCAGTAAGGGTTACTAGAATACCATGAGAACTTGATAAATAATTGAGAAGTACTAGTTCTATGGTGATAAGGAAGAGTTCGATGTAAAGAGTTACATTAATTGTGAACTTCCGAAAAGACAGAAAATTAATCGCAAAATATATATATATGATATATAAAAGTGAAAGTTGGTTGATAATTGGAAGTGTTCCAATAAAGCTGTTTAAAAGGAAATGCCGAGTATCTATGCGTTTGAGAACAACAATGGATACTATATGGATCTAGGAGCTCATGAGATGAACTTATAGATATTCCGCTCATTGATGACAAGTATGGAATCCTTGATCATGCAATGTGGCTAAAGGTTAGCAAAGGAATACTAGATCGCATATTACGGCAACTCCATCTCATACGTGTGACGTACCGCGAAGGGATGTGAGACATGCAATTTATACTGACTTTGGCAAGGTGTTGCCATTACTCACTATGTTTGCACTAAGAGAACAGAAACATGTGGGACATGTTTGAGGATCACTATGAATATGATTCAAGGGTGATTGACTCGCAGTGCAAGTGGGAGTCTGTTGGTATGTATGCCCTGAGAGCCAACCATGGGATGATTGGTGGGATACATTAAGATTGATTTGATAAACATCAAAGGCAAGCTTCCAATTCTTTCTGGTTCAGTCATATGAGATAGTGATAGAACAGATTGAATGTCTAGAGAATGACAGTACTCAATGACGTATGCTTTCAGGTTGAGGACCTGAACGATGAGATCATACGGATGCTAAGAGTTTGTACATTCTTGTTTTGTCCCTAGTCGGATGTCATAGTGGAAGGTAGATAGACAACTATGACACACAAGACTAGATTGTGGTGTTGGTTGATGACAGAATCTCATTAGTCATGATATAGAGATATCAAACCAAACACATAGGTACTTGTTAGAGAACAAGTGTATCGGACAGACCCACCGTGAGTTTAACACATGGAACCATGAGATGGTAGTCACAGTCAGTACTCACAGTGATGGTGGTGAGTGTGATTCTTTGACCTGAAATCACTACACTCAACACATGTCGTTGGGTACACTTTGACATCATCAAAAGCAGTCCTGAAACATGGGTTGTTATAAAGGTGATGATTGGGTGGCTTTGACACATGGGGCTTTTGAGGGGTGAGTGATAGATATGGGATTTGTCCCTCCTGAGGGAGTTTGATATCCAAGGCCACTTGATGAGTAGGATTGAGATAGGTGTGCGCACGCATGTGTGAATCAGTATGTGATATTGATGTCATACATATCTCCTTCAATCTACTCTGAGATCAAGAAAGTGAATGAACGTTGACAGGATGACTGTTCCATGCCTTGAGTTCATTCGGGATATCAGTGACAAAGGAATTATACATTCGCTATAACACCATTCACGGATTGTAGGATTGAAAGTTGTTCTACAACTTTCTACTTTCACTTGGGTAGCACTGATGTGTGACTAGGCACCGCTCTTTGCTTGTGAAGTCATAAGTGTTATGGACTTTCACTGCCAACGTGAAATGGACCTGCAGGGTCACACACATAGGATTTAACCTGGAAGAGGAGTTTTGTCCACAAGCAACATTTAGATTGATTACTAAAGGAGTTTAGTAGTTCAATTAAACACACATTTGATTGATAGCTCAATATCATACTGTTCAAGGTGTTGGACATGTTGATTGGAGTATCGGATTTATTGAAATCACATTTGACTAATTCTACACAACCTGTACTCCCAACCGATCGGTTCAAGTGTTGAATCGGTCGGCTGAGGTTGCTGAACCGGTCGGCTCAAGTGTTGAGTCGATCGACTCATGGTCAGAGTGAAACGATCGGTTCAAGTGTTGAAACGATCGGTTCAACTGGTGCAACCGAGCAAGTTGGGAAAGTCAGGTCGGTGAGAATTTTCCTTGCATTTCACTTGCCCAATTTGATTGGAACAAGGATTGGTATTCGATACCAATTAGAAACGAAAGAAGGAAAGTCAATCGGGAACCAACCAGAACCACGAACCGACCAGTTCAGAAGTGAACTGATCGGCTCATGGGTCCCAACCGATCGGTTGGTACTCCAACCGACTGGTTCAGGTCCCCAACCGACCGGTTCACTTGTGAACCGATCGGTTCAGGTTGTGAGTTGGTTGCTTTTTGTGGAAAATCTCAAACCCTTCTACTCCTGCTTTAGTCCCATATTGTCGGGCACAGAGAACCCTGTCCCATGACCCGCCTATATATAGGGGTATTGGGGGCTTCTCAGAGTACAACTCAATGCAAGTCGGTTGCTTTGCAAAGTTGTCGTTCTCTCTGGTTTTGGTAACCGTGAGAGATCCCGAGCAAGTGCTTCCCACAAAAGGGAGGTGCAGCAAGGGAAGGACAACTGCAGTTACAACTGGTAGCAGGAGAGTGTGTTGGCGACTAGTACGTCAACAGGAGGATGCGACTCCTTCCACTTCCTTGTGCGACAAGGAGTGTGGAGTTCCAGGTGGTCCGTGTGGACTACTACAGAGGCAGGAGGACACTGCCGCTCAGGAGGACAACTATCATCCGACAGTCCGGTAGGAGGAGGAGTCGTCAGTCCCGATGCGACCAGGAGCTGCATAGATGCCGTCCAAGACCGGAGTTGAAGACCGCGCAAGGCGCGAGGTATTGTCGCCGAGCAAGCCTCGGGACAAGGTATGATTCCACAAACCATCCTTTCCTATTATATAGACGTTGACGCGTTTCCTCGGTATGGGTTGGGGGAGAAATTTTTTTGTTTCCGCTGCCTACTCTGTCTCCCCTAAAACCCAACAATCATCCCATTATCTTGCATGGCAAGAACAAAATGCATTCATCATCTTGTATGTATGACATGGCAATATGATGTGCTCATCCTGATAACTCGTATGTAGGACATGATGAGTGGATGTATGTCTACTTCCAGTAAGGGTTACTGGAATACCATGAGAATTTGATAAGTACTTGTGAAGTACTAGTTCTATGGAGATGAGGAAGAGTTCAATGTAAAGAGTTACATTGATGCGAACTTCCGAAAGGACAGAAAATTAATCACAAAATATATATAGGATATATACAAAAGTGAAAGTTTGTTGATAATTGGAAGTGTTACAATAAAACCATTTAAAAGGAAATGTCGAATATCTGTGTGTTAGAGAACAACAATGGATACTATATGGATCTGGAAGTTCATGAGATGAACTTATAGATATTTCGGTCATTGATGACAAGTATGGAATCCTTGATCATGCAATGTGGCTAAAGGTTAGCAAAGGAATGCTAGATCGCATATTACGACAACTCCATCTCATACGTATGACGTACATCGAGAGATGAGAGACATGCAATTAATACTGACTTTGGCAAGGTGTTGCCATTACTCACTATGATTGCACAAGAGCACAGTAATATGTGGGACATGTTTGAAGATCACTATGAATATGATTCAAGGGTGATTGGCTCATAGTGCAAGTGGGAGTCTGTTGGTATGTATGTCCTGAGAGCCAATCATGGGATGATTGGTGGGATACATTAAGATTGATTTGATAAACATCAAAGGAAAGCTTCCAATTCTTTCTGGTTCAGTCATATGAGATAGTGATAGAACAAATTGAATGTCTAGAGAATGACAGTACTCAATGACATGCTTTCAGGTTAAGGACCTGAACGATGAGATCATACGGATGCTAAGAGTTTGTACATTCTTGTTGTGTCCCTAGTCGGATGTCATTGTGGAAGGAAGATAGACATCAATGACACACAAGACTAGATTGTGGTGTTGGTTGGTGACATAATCTCATTAGTCATGATATAGAGATATCAAACCAAACACATAGGTACTTGTTAGAGAACAAGTGTACCGGACAGACCCACCGTGAGTTTGACACATGGAACCATGACATGGTAGTCACAGTTAGTACTCAAAGTGATGGTGGTGAGTGTGATTCTTTGACCTGAAATCACTACACTCAACACATGTTGTTGGGAACACTTTGACATCATCAAACGCAATCCTGAAACATGGGTTGTTATAAAAATGATGATTGGGTGGCTTTGACACATGGGGATTTTGAGGGGTGAGTGATAGATATGGGATTTGTCCCTCCTGAGGGAGTTTGATATCCAAGGCCACTTGATGAGTAGTATTGAAATAGGTGTGCGCACGCATGTGTGAATCAGTATGTGATATTGATGTCATACATATCTCTTCCAATCTACTCTGAGATCAAGAAAGTGAATGAACGTTGATAGGATGACTGTTATATGCCTGGAGTTCATTCAGGATATTAGTGACAAAGGAATTATACATTCGCTGTAACACCATTCACGGATTGTAGGATTGAAAGTTGTTCTCCAACTTTCTATTTCACTTGGGTAGCAATGATGTGTGACTAGGCACCGCTCTTTGCTTGTGAAGTCATAAGTGTTATGGACTTTCACTGCCAACGTGAAAAGGACCTGCAGGGTCACACACATAGGATTCAACTTGGAAAAGGATTTTATCCACAAACAATATTTAGATTGATTTCTAAAGGACTTTAGTAGTTCAATTAAACACTCAATTAATTGATAGCTCTATTTCATAATGTTCAAGGTGTTGGACAGATTGATTGGAGTATCGGATTGATTGAAACTGCAATTGACTGATTCTGCACAATCTGCACTCCCAACCGATCAGCTCATGTGATGAACCGATCGGCTAAGCTTGGTGAACTGATCGGCTCAGGTTGTGAGTCGATCGGCTCATGGTCAGGGTGAAACGATTGCTTCAAGTGTTGAAACGATCGGTTCAACTGATGCAACTGAGCAAGTTGGGAAAGTAGGATTGGTGAGAAATTTCCTTTCGTTTCACTTGCCCAATTTGATTGGAACAAGGATTGGTATTTGATACTGTAACACCCAGATTTTTATATCACATGAGCGGAAGCAAATTTTTTTTTCATCTGGGAGTGTCACAGACATGATAAACATTGCAATAAAAGTAAATGAAACACTTTGCATAACTGTAAAACTGATTCATACACAGCTTTTTGTCAACATAAAACTACATCATGTTTATGTATAAGTTCATAATAAAAAGATGTCAATACTCAGGATCAACTAGGTAGATGGCACCCCACTAGGCAAGCTTGAAAGTATCTTAGGCCTTTGCTGGTCCCTTCGTTCTTCAACTGCTCTAGAACCTGCTACACCTTTTCTTATTCTTTAAATCCTCTATTTCTCCAAACCCTGCGGACATCGCGTCCCCAGCCATGCATTGGGAAAAACAGTCGTTAGAGTAAGTGGCACGAGTATTCTAAAAATATACATGACTAATAATCTGAAATCGACATTATAAACGACAAGTTACTATCAAGCTCTGAGTAAAATCTGAAACATAAAATCTCTTATTTCTTAATCTGAAATGTATATCTTTCTATCTTATCTTTCTCTAGAGACATGTACCCTGGTACATGGATCTCATGACCTACGCCAAAGTGCCTAGGTCTTACTTATCTTATCTAATACCCTCTCATCATTACTCATGGATGAGAATATGGGCATCTCTAATCTATGGTATCTTTTAATTACATTTTTATCTGACTGTGGCCACCATTATACAATAAGTCCTCCTCTGTGACATCGAAGTGTCCTCTATGGTGCAACACACCCTCTGTTGGCACAACGTGCCCTCTGTTGACACCGAAGTGTCCTCTATGGTGCAACGCACCCTCTGTTGGCACAATGTGCCCTCTGTTGGCATAAATGCCCTCTGTGACACCCGTAGTGTCTGGCGCAACGCGCCCTCTGAATCGTCCCAGGACTCTCTAGTGAGGACTTATTATATAATGTATTATGTGAATGTTTCAAATTAATTATCTTAAGTCTATCTTTACTAAACTTTGAATCTGAACTTATCTGAAACTGAGTACTAAACATGTACTGAATTCTGAATCTAAAATCTGAATCTGAATCTGAATCTATATCTGAATCTGAATCTTTACTCTTTCAAATCTGAACTGATCTATTACGAAAATTTGGATTTGTATTTCAAATTACAACATAATTGAGGTTGGGTCTATAACCCTTATCATATATCTTTATTCATAATCTAGCTACTCATACAGTGAGTAGTCTAAGTCCGAATCTAAATCTCTTATTCTTAAGTTCTAAACTTAATTCATTGCTGGTTTGAGCATGTATCTCATTATCTGGGTAAACTTTATTCTAACACTCTTATTTGGTAAGATTACTTCATAATACCAATTATATCAAAAATAAGTTTAATATCTTATGAGGAAGGATCTGACACGAATATAGAAATACTAAGTGTATAAAGTATCTTAAGTCAAGCTTATGTAAGTATCATAAGTACAACATATCTAAAAATATCAATTCTGACAAGATGATTCAATCATTTTTATCAAATATGATGTTACCCTGAAGCTTAATATTTGCATAAAAACTTACATATTAAACCTTAAATATCAAGATAGAAATCTTTTTAAAAATACTGTCTTGCAACCTAATCATAAGTTAATTTGTCATTATCTTACAATGCCATCATAAACTCATTTTACAATACCTTCTGATCCCAAACGTACTTTTATTAGTACATCGTGTCCTAATATTTTCAAATTCATATTCTTACATTGTACTTGCATTCTAGATACTATATATTCTAAGGAATCTAGTTCTTAGATTTCTACATATGTATGAAATTTGAATGACATGTTTCTACTTGAAATCTTACTAAATAACTCTGACTATAAATATGAAAAATTCTAATAACATATGTATACTTACATTCTTAATACAAAGCTATTCGAAATCATCAACTAAGTATGGATATATTACTGGCATATCTTATCTTGAAATCGTATTCATTACTTCCAAACATTTCTAAGAAATCTTATAGGAATATGATTCTTCAACTTTCTCATGGACTTGGTCCATGAGTCACAGCTATTTTGAGCAACATATATCTATTTTAGACTTTGGGTATCTAAACTTGCATAAGGATAGAAATTTGAGAATAATATTGTTTGCAAATCTTAACATTGAAGTCTTAGAACATTAAATCACATAGATCATGAAACTCTTCTTAAGAGGCATGTAGACATATTGAACATAAACTATGAGTACTCATGTGCATGGACCACTTACCTCTTGTGCTTATGATGTCCTTAACTTAGTCTTGATTTCTTATTCCAAATCTTAATCACCTGGATATAATCAAAATTTTATAAGTCCAAGTACACATTCCCTCTTTCTATTCCTAAATCTCAAAACCCCATCTTCCTAACTATATATACCAAGTTAGGGTTCTTAATTAGATTAAACATAACTTTAATCTAAAATCACCATAAAATGTTGGTGTTAAAATAAAATAAAACTCATACTATATAATTAATAATATTATCTGTATGCTCAAATAAGACATAAATCGTCTTATGCACTAATATAAACATATACTTCAAAGAAAATCTCAAACATATTTATATATACTAATCTTACCTGACTCTATTATGAAATCAAATTAAAACCATTTAGATAAATAATATCAGACTTAATTAGGCATATATATCACTTATTGTCTCAAGATAATCATCTATTATTCAAGATAATGGCCACTTAGGTCCAAAAGTACATACTCACATAATAACATAAGAAAATCCATCAAATCTCTAGAAAAGTAATCACACAATGTAGTAAGATCATGTATAAAAACATTGAGTCAATTAAAAAAATCATATCATGGGTGAAATACCCAAAATACCCTTATTAGGGTTTATATCACAAACCTCAATAAAAATTCATATAACAGAGATCAGACTTTGAAATCATGTTAGGAATATCATAATACACATTCAATAAAATTTATATGAATTTCTAAGTTCGTTTGCTATTTTTAATTGACAAAACATCAAAATTATATAGTTTTGTCTACTAAGAATATAATAAATAGAAGACATCAAAATCATACTCTGGAACTATTTTTATAAGATAGTACACTCGAAGAGATTTCCATAGATACCTTATTTGATAAAATCTGAGTTCCCAATCTCAAGATATGATTTTTAGAAGAATACTTTTTTCCATGTGATCTGGGCCGTTCAAACTTGATCCAACGTTGGAGAGGGATCAACTAGGCTTGAATTTGCTAGGCGGATCTAGCGGGATCTGTTCTTCCTCACCCGATGGAAAGGGGGTTCCTCCCCTATTTTTCTCCGAGAACAGAGCAGCAACCTGATGGCTTTGGCGGCCGGTGACTAGGCCATCCTCGCGCGAGGTGAGCCTTCCTCGACCGCGGATTGGCTTGCCTGGATGGGCGGCGCCGCAGATGCCAGCGGAGGGGCCGCAATCGAAGCTCCAAGAAGGAAGAACTCATGGCCGCCGCCTACAGACATCCTATCTATTTCCCCCTCGATCTCCTTATCTACCTCACCGATTTGTGTTAAACCCTAGATCTAGGCATGTGAGAGCCTACCCTAGCGATCTGTAATGTTTTTATAACCTCTGATCCGAAGATGGTTGTGCGGATTCCGCCCTTCAAAGAGGCTCGGCTCAGACCCTGTAAACAGGGGTCGCGGCCTCCAGTCCGTGCGGACTGGGGTCGCCCCCTTTTTTATTTTCTTCTTCTTTTGCATAAAAGTCCACATTAAAGAAATAATTATTATGTACACATACTAATTCCATTTGAGTCCAAACTTTGGAATTGAGATGGTCTTTTCATTATCTTTCTTTGAGTATGAGATTAGGTCAAAACTAAATAGATAGACACTCCACATCTACTTTTTAAGTAAAAACTAGATAAATACTAAATTAATTACTTAGGTCTCTAGATAATTTAACATCATTCAAAATTTTACTGATTATCTTACATTTTAATTCTACATCTATGAAAAATATCTTTAGCATTTATCATGACCAAGAAATACTAAATCCCCAAATTTGTACTCCAAGGACCCATATGTAAGCTATGATTGACCCAAATGGGCTAAAATTGGACTTTAGGGCACATGGCGCATTCCATGGTCATACAAAGGGCCCATGAGCTTAATTCTATTCCAAATCATGAAGATAAGTCTTAAATCAATATAATTTCTCAATTGAAGCTCATGTATGACTGGCATGAGATCAATATCTCTATAGTTACATAACATGAAGACCTAAGCTAGGTCTAAGGCTCAAGCCATGAACTGGACTCATCATATTATATATTCGTCACCTTAATGTTCATAAGAATAATTCATTTATATTCATATACAAGTGACTACAATCATACACATTTAAGTCATTATGTGTGTATTAGTTGATGAGATGGCTTGTATTATACATTTTGTGAACTTAATTACGTACCTATCTATGATTATGTTCATTACATCCCTTGGCATGCCTTTACGAGCAAACCCCACATTAAAGGCTTACTTTAGCTATGAAATTGAGGATGTTACAGATACCAATTAGAAACAAAAGATGGAAAGTCAATCGGGAACTGACCAGGACCATCAACCGACCGGTTCAGAAGTGAACCGACCGGTTGAGGTGTCCCAACCGATCGATTGAGGTGTTAACCGACCGGTTCAGGTCCCCAACCGACCGTTTCAGTTGTGAAACGATCAGTTCAGGTTGCGAGTTGGTTGTTTTGTGGAAAATCTGAAACCCTTCTACTCCTTCTTTTAGTCTCGCATTGCCTGGGATAAGGAAACCCTGTCCCATGACCCACCTATATATATAGGGGTATTGGGGGCTTCTCAAAGTACAACTCAGTGCAACTATTTGCTCTGTGAAGTTGTCGTTCTCTCTGGTTTTGGTAACCGAGAGAGAGCCTGAGCAAGTGCTACCCGATAAGGGAGGCACATCAAGGGAAAGACAACTGCAGAAAGCAATTGATGACAGAAGAGTGTGTTGGCGACTAGTATGCTGACAGGAGGGTGCAGCTCCTTCCAATTCCTTGTGGGACAAGGAAATTGGAGTTCCAGGTGGTACGTGTGGACTACTTCAGAGGCGGGAGGTTTCTTCTGCTCGGAGAACTGCTGTCAATCCCGACAGTCCCGGTGAGACCAGGAGTCGTCAGTCCCGGTACGACCAGGAGCTGCAAAGCACCGTCCAAGACCGGAGGTGAAGACCGCGCAAGGTGTGAGGTATTGTCATCGAGCAAGCCTCAGGACAAGGTATGATTCCACAGACCATCATTTCCTATTGTATAGACGTTGACGCGTTTCCTTGTTCCGGGTTTGGGGAGGAATTTTTTTTTGTTTTCACTGCCTTCTCTGCCTCCTCTAAAACCCAACACATCCCGCCAGAGAGAGGTAGTTGTTTTTCTAGGAACAAACGTGATGGTTGAAATTGTGGATGATCAGGTTCCATGCAAAGCATGGTAGATGCGTGGGGGTGAGCAGGAGGTCGAGGTATGTGAACGGGAAGGCTTCATGTTCACACCTAGAATGGCAATGTATCTATTCATCTCAGTTGAGCCCACATGGTTGCTAATAATGGTGGATTTATTAAAATTGATTTTGACGTCAAGAGAATAATAGACATCTTGGTTAAGCTCTTGTATGTATATCTGACACACACTTGACTTTGACTAAGCTAAAACATTAGTTTTTGCTAATGGGCTTTTTGGTCCAAGTAATTAAGCGTGTAGTTGTAGTTACTCATATGACTTGTAGTTTATATACAAATATATGGAGTCTAAATTTACTATTCCTCAATTATTGAAAGCAGGTTTCCCTTTTTCTCATCAGTTAGCACGTGTCACTACCCACCGATGGCAGGGTGCGGATTTTATTCATTGAACATGTAACTTAATCCAACACAAAGTGTAGTCTCCTCTTTTGATAAGAAACAATAAATCTTGGGACATCTATATGACTTAGTATAAGCTTCATCAGAATATATATTTTCTCTATAAATGAACAAATGTGAGATTGGGAGAGCCCTAGTGAGTGTATAGATTCATTAAATCTATTAAGGTAAAGTAAAAAATTAATTGTTCATCAATTAGGAAATCAAATTAATTAACTTGTTCTTTAAAAATATAACTTGTAGTTTTCATATGTCTTTATCTTTATGACATGTCCATGTAACTAACCAGTAAGAATTGATTTAGCTACACACATATGACTTGTAGTGTATATACATCTATATGACTTATTAGTGTGTTGTTCCTTTTCCAAATACATGATTTCTTTGTAAATATACATTTTCTCTATGCAAGAGAAGTTTCTAATGATTGCAGAATCTTTACTTCTATGTACTTAATTGGACTGGTCAAAATTTGGCATGAAATGCAAATGTATACAAACTAGACACGGAATGAGATTTTTCAAATATTCGATTTTTTAAAATATTATCTCATCCCAAATTTCATCCCTGCAAGTTCCACAGTTTGGTGTTGGGTCAGGCCTATCAAAGCCCACCTCATAGTCATTACTAGTGTTGCTAACCCACCTTTCTAGCTTGGAAATAAACTTTAACAAATTAACATTGACGAGGATACATATAGACAATAAATATATGTAGAAGTTCAATGATATTCTACCATGCAAACTTGAATCCTTATTTCTAAAACTCATTGCAAAAGGGTCATTTTGTATGATTTGTAAGTGGAAACTTGTATTAATTTGTATTTCTCCCTATTAATCCTAAAATGAGCCTTATGTGGAAAATAGGGCCAAGGTCCCTTAGTAGTTACTCAAAACATCCAAGCTATATGATAACATTATACTATTAGTCTCTTTTACTTTTTATATGTACATTTCGAACTTAGTAGTTAATTCTTCATTTTGAGTGACTAAAGAGATTTATGAAACTTCATGTATATTTGGGTACCTTGTAATTAGTATCAAGGTGATTGTTGTCTAACATAGTGTCTGATGGCATGTGTTTTACTCAATCTTGGATGAGGGTCTTGAACTTACTGATTTTTCATTTTTTTCTTAATGTTTAGTAGATGGTATATATGCATGTTGTAGTCATTTAATATTAATTGGTGTATTACGTTGTAATATGTAATGTGGAGATGATGTATACGATAAGATGTGTCCTTTTAGTTTTTAATATTTCATGTAAATAATTTTTTAAAATGAGTAATGAAATGATGTCATGTATTATATTTTATCTTTACATAAATTATGATCATTTTGCTTGTTTTGTTTGTGATACTTTTTGGATTGTAGTTCATTTCCCTCACATGTGTCCTTAATGTGTTGAGATGTGTCATGGTCCATTCAGACTTATCCAAAATAGAGTGGATCATGTGCCAATTTTAATCAACCCAAATTGCTTAGTTCGTAGGGTGGGGAGTGGGTTTTCTTGTAGCAACACTAAGAGTGTAGGAGGCTCCCAAACTATATATGCAAGATGAAATGATAGTTGGAAGGATATTCAAAATGAACTAAACCATGCCCACCAATATAAGAGTCAGATAAAATCTACTAGATAAAAATATGGATTGAAATTTGATAAAATATAATCAAGTATTTATTTGCATATAGTTCATTTTACATCAATGTATGTGTACAATAAGTAAAAGAAATAATTATAAATCATCCCACCCGAGGAAAATGTCGAGTTCAATCTGAATTATATTTAACTTGTTACATATTTCTTAGCTTTGCCTTTTTGGTGTTTTCATAATTTCTGAGATAATAAATCAACCAGTGCGAGAGTAGGAGAGTTCAAGTGAGTGGGTATACTCCTAATATCTATGGATTACATGAGTCATTTGTGGTATAATTATAATATGGTAAAGTGAAAATTATTATATTCATCAATTGAGAAATTATTAACTAACTAGCTTCTACTAAAAATATTACTTGTAGTTTATATCACCAATATGACATGTCCATGTAATTAAAAGGCTAGAATAGGTTTAGTACACACATATGACATTTTATTTTGTATACATCTATATAACTAGTAATTCATTGTTCCTCATCCAAAGACATGTTTTCTCTATAAATACACGTTTTCTCTATGTGAGGAAGTTTTACTGTCTATAGAATCAGTGAGACATATTGAAAGATTGAGATATCATAATTTTGAGTCAAGTAAGAGGTGTGATCTCAGATAGTTTGGCATTTTAACTATTTAGATCATTGAAAGTAAATCAAACTATACTATTTGGTGTAGCCAATTTGACGCTAGTAATGATAAGGAGTAAATAATCCAAAATCATAAGATTAGGTTCAATTGTTACAAATATTCATTTAGTTCACTCGATATACGTGGTTCATCAAAGATGATTTAATATATTAAGGTAAATTAAAAATAACATTATTCATCTATTAAGAAATCATATTAACTAGCTTGCTTCTTCGAAATTTATAATCATGAAATATGATTAAACTATCTATTTACAAGTCATTCCATCTAGTGAGTGAATCAAAAGAGTATTTGCATGTTACGTAACAATATAACCATTAAATTTTTATTAATTAGAATTCACAAGCAAATTAATAAATAATATAAACAACAAAGATCATTTATCACTCCTCAGATGAATTGCTTGATTTTTACCCTTATTAGCTTGGATTGAACCCTACAAGCTATAAATAATTAGATCTAGCCCATGTGAAGTCCTAGCACTATTATAGTTACGAAATATTGTGTCGGGTCTTTTGTCAAGGAAAAATGACGGTATTAGATATAGCGCCAGTTCCACATAGACAACGGTCGCGCACAGATTGACCAGCTGAGAAAACACGGGATGCACTTTATTTTTGTTGTAGATCACTTCTCAAAGAAACTTATGCTATATATCACCCGTAAAAGTAGAAATATGCGCAAAACTTTTGAGAGCATCTCATTTGGCTCCAAAAAATCTACATCATTAGTTTCTCACTATAAAACCATAGGATAAATAGATGCACGTGCCATCTGTCCCATGAAAATTAATTGGAGTGTCTCATTGGTTCTTTCTAAAGTGAATGACGAGAAATATGTTCGTGCCACATGTCCCATGAAAAATTTTCACCCCCACTTTATGTTTATTGTCACTTTTTCATAATAGAACCGACAGTGTACGTATCACTGGGTCACAATTTTAGATGTCGATTTAACAAGGACAACTGATGACAAAGTTTTATTTTGAACAATGGTTGTTTATGGATAATTGACGACCTAAACCTGGGCTAGTGGTTTTTCTAACAACTGATGAGAAATATCATACTAAACCGTGAGAAAATCTTTCACCCCTCTTTCTCCTACTTGTGTTTCTCGACGTTTCTCCCCTCAACGCTCTAGTGATTTCAGCAAGGTGCCTCTCTGTTGATTTCTAGCCCTAATGTTGCTCTAGTTCTCTTCTCCACCACCGCTGGTCGAGTCTGTCTCCACTATCATTGCTACTGTTGTTGCTAAGGACTCCGTCGTTGTTGTTGTTGTTGTTGAGGAAGATTTATGTCGCCACCGCTGCTGTTGAGGACCTCCATTGTTGTCGTCGTTGTAGTTGAGGATGAGGATTGTTGCCGCCACCGCTACTGCTGAGGATGAGGATCGTTGTCGCCGTCGTTGTTGTTGAGGAGTACATTGTCGACGCCGCTACTGGGGAGGAGTCCATTATTGCTTCTACCACTGCTAGTTGCTTCTCTATCGTCGCCGCTCACTACTGCTAGTTTCTTGTCTATCATCACTTCTACTGTTGAGGAGTCTATTGTCGCTTCCACCATTGCTAGTTGATTCTCTACTGCCTACCATTCACCACTACTAGCTTCTTATCTACTGCCACCGCTCCCTCAGTTCTTTCTTCTATGCCACTGCCTCTCCAGTATGACAAGGTAGAAAGAGGTAGGTCTTTCTCTAATTAGAATTTATTAGTCTTGGATCAAATTTATAGAGAATGTAAGTTATTAGTCTTGGATCATATTAATCTCATTTGATAATTAGAAACAATTAAATATAATTAGAAGTCTCATTCTCTTTGTAGTTTTTTCTGAAGATTGAATACATTGGAGTAGCTAAATGACCTACGTGAATAGTAGGTAGCCTGCTTCATCAAAAATGTGGACTTGAACGAAAAATTTGACAGTTAATTGATATTTGTGCTAGTTCAAACATTGATGTCAGATTTTTTATATGTATTTTATGAGTGTGAACTGAATGTTGATGTAATTATACATCGTGACTTAAAATTTGAGAAGGCAGTTGATGTTGATATGTATTTTGTGAGTGTGAATTGAATGTTAAGTTCATGTGTCTTGGAATTTAATGTGAAGGCATGAGGAAAAGAATGATATTTATTTGTGCATATATGTATGAAATTGAAGTGTGGCTGAGAAATGAAATAATTGAGTTGTGAGTTCATGGATTTGTACAATTTGAATTGAAAAAAATGATAGAACATGGCATGTTACTTTGTATAATTTTGTTCTCTTTTTTACAGGTGTGACGGTCTGTTGTAAAACCACGATGCTTACAGAGAGCCTGTTGTTTTTTAGAACTTTTAGTTCTGAAGAACAAGGCTCCAGACAGGCTAACAGGCTGAATAATAGGTCTACAGGCCTGCTATATTAAAAAAAGGCATACATGTTTATCGTCAGTTATTTTGGAAATAACTGACTACATACACATGTTACGTCGGTTATATACAAACAACCTACGGTGTATACCTAAAATTTTCACTATTCATTCAGTGATAAAATTGAAATCTGTAAATTTTGGTCAGTTATTTGTCATTACGCATCCGACGAGAAAATAATAACGGCGTCAGTTACTTTTCTTGAAATCGACGAGTAATGATCAAAGCAGACCAGAAAGTACATTGCCCACTGCGTGTTACATTGTGGTTCCTCCCTAACAAAGAACCGACGTGAAATGCCAAAAATAATCAACATCATATCCCTATTATGCAATAGTGTAGGGTGCTATTTTCTCTATGGTTACCACAACTACCCGTGTTCGCACAAGTTTGCCACATCCGGCTTGAAGGGGCTCGTTATAATGTAACCTACAAATATCGAGGTTCACAATCTGGGAACTCAACAAGGACTCCTCATAAAAGTAGAAAGTACAGAGATTGATGAACATTAGAACCCAAAAGTATTATAAAACTGAACATCACAATGGAGCTATGTCTCTCAATGCACGATCCCGTACTCAAAATGTCCTATTTGGGAAGAAAATGGGTGTGTCCCTCCTCGATTGAGGCCTCAAAACTCCTAGCATATCCTTCCAAATGATGCTTCTAGTTGTAGATATAACTTGCAAACCTTTCTATCCTTAGGTTTCTACAAGAGAACCCCCACTACCATACCTATGAATTGAGTAACTTAGAAATTATGTTGCATAAGATATTTTAGGTCTACTGTGAATTACAGTTTCACTTGATAATAAATTTATATAAGTCATTTTTACGTACACCATATACAAGGTGGACTCACAGAGATTTAGTCTTAATCTTTAAATCTCTTATCTTTTACATAATCTTTAAATCTCTTAGTCCAGGGGATGACGGAGATCTTGGTCAAGCAGTTGTATGCATGTTTGACACCCACGTAACTTTGACTAGTTACAACATTAGTAGTTGCATTGTTTTTGGTCCACGTAATTAAATGGTTAGGATGGTGTTCAGTTATGGGCAGACACACACACGTATGACTTACTATATGCATTGTTCCTCATTTTCTTTAATTGGAGATTCATCCATCTGGCTGGTTTTCAGGGGTTTAACTTGTGACTTCTAGGTCATACAATGTTTTTTTTAAATTACGAGGCAATTCCATGGAAAGCTCATTTGTTTTTTCTTGTGGTTACATAGTCAAGCTAGCGAGGAATCGTAATGAAGGACTATGTGGTTGTGGACCTTGTTGTTGGTGGGAGTCAAGAGGACAATAGTGATCTTGGTCAACCTCCTATGTATATATCTGATACACAAACCTAATTTTGACTAGCTAAAACATTAGTTATTGCTGATAGACTACTTTCTTTTTGGTCCACCATCCACGTAATTATAGGTTGGGATGGATTTAGTTATGGGTAGACACACACATAGTGTTGTCAACATTTGTCTGAAAGCATGAATCTGATTGTGTCCTATTTGAAAAAAAAACGTTCAAGGTTTTAGTTGTGACATTCTAGGTAAGTTTCGAGTTGAAGATTATGTCTCTAAATCTAAAGTGGGTCAGGTCTGGATTTAGAAATCGACAAATCATGGTTCTAAATAAATATATACATTCATGTATGGATGAAGGCTATGTATGAAGTGATATATGCAATGTTTATATATAATATATGTGACGTTATAATATATTTTGTATTTCATGTGATGTATGTATTATTTTTTAATATTCTTGTCATATTCCTATTGTGCTAGAATTTACTTATGTGTTAGATATCAATGATGATGTCATTATTATATAGATATTTTCATGATATGGTATAAATGTTATTTTGTTATTTATAGTCATCCAAATTGGTTTGATGGACTATATTTTGATGTGATATATGCATTGTTTTGGTATATATAGGTGATGTTACAACATCTTTTGGTGTGATATATGTGTCGTTTTAGTATGATATATGTGATGCTACAAGTGTGTTGAGATTTTCTTGTCTTTAGTTGATATTGATATTTTATATTGGTATTCTTCATCAGTAATAATAGTAAAGGAGAAACATTATTACAGTTTTGGAATATTACATAATGATTGACACTTTTGGAGTTTTTTTGCATAATGAAATTAAAGAAACTGTTGGGTAATTCTATCATAGAATTGATTTTTCTAAAAGATCATCTTCATGTTGGGTTTGGTTTGGGGTTAGTTTTGGGTTGAGAGGTCTAAATGAAATTTCGATCGGGTTTGAGTTTGAGTTTGGTTCAGGTCAGTCTATAGCTTGATAGAGGGTGAAAAGGAAGATGGTTGGCCTATTTGAGATTCCAAAGTTGCTTTGGTGAATCTAGATATGAGATATCTTTTTCATCTTCCTATCTGATGTACACATTGTGTTTAGTTTGTCAATGATAAAGGATTATGTGCATGACCTGCCCCCATATCCTATTCATACTTGATGTGTGACTAGACAGACATACAAGGAGAGGCCACCTGAGATTGTGGAACATTGTGTGCATATGTCGAGGAGAAGGATCATTCCCTTGGAAATTATAGCTTGGAAATATCATCACAAGGAGGATACAACTTGGGAGATGGAGGCAGAGATGTGCTAGAGGTTTCCTCACTTATTTGGCAAGTCTTTGAATTCAAGGGATAAGTGTGACACCTCATCACGTTAAACGGGATTACTCAAAACACAAAACACGATCAACTACTAATTAAGCACATAGTAAAAAATGCGGGATAATTAAAACCAATTCCAACAATGTAAATAAACTCTAGAACATTTACATAAAGATCCATCATTCCATTCTCATATATTGTAACAAGTATTTACGTATGGGTCCAAAGACCTCAGTCACATGCTGCATACAAAAGATATTTCACATGTACATGCCATATATTTACAAACACTAACATACTAATAAAATCTCATGTCGATACGAGTATATCATCTAGAAAACATATCTCATACACGAGCCTGAGAGTATAGGGATGATACTAGGACTCTACTACTAACATCTACAACTAACCAACCTTCTGAATCTACTTATCACTAGGTCAGTTATCTTCCACAACGCGACCTCGACCTCGTTGTCCGTGACCACCTAAAAAAATGTAGTGACCCACGGGTGAGAGCCTGTCCCAGCGAGAGATATAACTCTCTCCAACATATATTAATTATAACATATTAATTAACAGTAAATACATTGAGCAGTTAGGGTTTTGAATAAGAAATATGAATAGATTGAACAGTTTAAGCATACTAAGCAGTTAAGCAAATAAGTTGTAGCATCAAGTAGAATTACATAATTTTCATAAGTTTGCATCATCTAAGAACTATGTAGTGTAAAGACAAGACAAAGGTAAATCAACTAATGTGATACGTATTAAACCCTAGCAATTATACTACACAGCTGGTATTATATCTTTTATTATTATGCCCTGGGGAGTTTGAGTCATACCACTCAAACTCCAACTGACCACTATGAAGTTCTATTCAGTTCTGTATAAGATCTAGGAGTGCCAGTATCCTAAGATCTCTTCCCCTCGGTCAGTACGAGTAAACTGCAGTGACATACCAATCAAACTTCCAACAGTGACATATAGTCAATTGATAACAACTAGTTCGTACTTGGTACAAGTTATGACACTAGAAGCCAGGGTATACAAAACCCTCTAATCTGAGGTACAAAAGCAGCTGTCCTCAATCACATCAAATGTCAAAGGCATGACCATAGCCATCCTCCATAACCTGCATTTATAATTGACAAGGATATATCCTCAACTTGCCACCCCCACATACTCAACCGTATGTGCTCTGAGTTTCCCTTGGGAATATTCGTTTCACCATCCAGTAAGTTCTGACACTGAAGATGGCTCTATGACACATGGCTCTACATGATTAAGGTTACACTTAATTAATTACTATCAATTGAATGCATTAAGGCTTTATCATACAAGTGGACATTCAAACCCTAATTCTTTTCTAACAAGAGTATATGTATAAAAACTTCAAAGGATATAAAACATTTGAGATATAAATCTTAATCACATTACCACATTATGTCATTCATTCAAATTAATGGACCACACTTATCATCATACTATTACAAGATACCAATATCTTATCACAAGTTCCAAGGTTTTAACCTTTTTGGAACATGAAGAGGATGTCACCTCGATCATGGCTTCAACATCCCAAAGGTCGTTAATACCATCACAGTATTCATTAGTAAGGTTATCATCATCATTCCATTCCTTAAACAAGGCTCAAAAGATCATTAGCACATATGTGTCCATAGATATTATCATGGCAATGCACTATGATATTCAAATAGTATCACATTGTGGTTTCAACACAAGAAAAGTGTAATACATTATCACATTAATCATTCAAGAGGTTTGATTATAACTAATCAACATCATAAACTTACATTAAGGTTAGGTATAACAAGCTAGATCACATAGGAGTTACACATCCACTTATTATAGTGATTTATCAAATATAACTATATGATGGCAAAAGTAAGACTAGAAATTAATGGTATTCAACCATAGAATTATCATCACTAGGACCCACATATAATACCATGGGATTTATTCTAATCCATTGGATGTTGAACCATCCAATATTATTCCTTGGATCAGGTTCATTGTTCAAGGTTATCAATTGAAGTATAGGTCTAACCATTAGATCAATTGAACCAAGGAACGATTGGTTTAAGGTTTGGTCAAATCTACAATTACATTATTAACTCATCATATATGGTGATGACGTGATCCACCATTAATTGTGATCATTAGGTCACCATTGGTTGTTAAATCAGTAATACATTCATTTAACACCATCAAATATTAAGCTAATGTCATCATGGATTGATAGCATCATTAGAATACTTAGTGGGTGGTAATTAAACTTCTAATTGAGCCAAAACCTAACCTAAGGGGGTGACCATAGGTTTTCACCATAAAATTTGACACTCTTGATCACGAACATCAATTGCCAAGATAGAAACACCATTTTTTGTTGAATGGTATGACCATCAGTTGTGTGATAGGGAAGGAAATGGCTTGAAAACCCTAATTTGAACCATTGATTGTTTTGTACTTAGAGCCATAGGTTGCTGCTATTAACCTGTCCCAGATCATATTATACCTTAGAAAGGTTGTACACATGTTTACAAGTTCATATAGAAATAGAAAAGAATAGGGAACACCAAAAAAATTCATAACCCTAAACAAGCATGGTTTCTCTATGCTTAGATCATCACGTTAAAGCATAAATATGAACTAACAAGCTTCTAGCAAGCAATATAAGTGAAGAATGTTATATAACTCGCCTTTATAGAGTATATCAGATCTCAAACAGCAAGAATATCAAGCAAATAAGGCATGAAATCCCTAGATTCAGATCTGAACTTGGCCAAATAGGCACTTCTCTCTACAAAGAAGCAAAACCCTGAAAAAAGCAAGAAGGATAGATTTTTGAGTTCTGGAGCCGCTTTCACCATGGAACAACAGGGTTCTACCAGGAGATATATAGGAGGAAGAAGAGAAAAGAAATAAATGGAGGAAATAAGGTAATACTTACACTTTTAGGTCAAGATCACTAGGAAGGAGCTTTAGGAACCCCTAAAGGAAGTCAATTGCAACCCTATATTCTTTTTCCAAGAAGATCCCCACTTTCTTCTTCCTTGGATAGGAAATTCATAGAAGCACAGAGGGAGAATGAGGTTGGTAGAAGGAGGGAAGTGGTGGAGAGAAAATAGCTCATTTGGGTGCTTAGGGATAAGTATATGAAACTTTAAGATAAAGAAAAAGAAAAAGTTGAAGTTCTAGTATCTATCCAAGTGTCCACGGCTTTAAATTATTAAGAATACACAAGCACACACATAAGAATATCCCTCACAATCCATATAGACCTGCTTAGCTCTCCTTTGTCGAATTTCCAAGCCAATCAAATAATTCATTAGTTGATAGCTACTAAAGGTAGCTCATCCAAGAAGGGGTAAACCCTAAAATACCCTTGAGGAAAACACCTTCAAACCATGACTCAACTAGGAGCCCCATGGATCAAAATACTAAGGAATAAGATAACATCTAAGGAACATAATTTATGTGACAAATTGCAAAGAAAACCCCTCAATTGGGTATATTGCAGAAAAGTCCAAAATGTACACAAAATTGCATAACTTACTCAAACAATGTCCAAATTGGACCAAATTTGAAACTTAAGCTTGTATTATGATTTCAAAGCATATAACAAGGTTAAATTAGGGTTTTAAGAATTCAAATATGGTAATTAAGATTATTCAACTCATTAAGCAAGTTCATGGGTCTTACAATAAGGATGTATACCTACACTGAGGATTGTAGATGGAAGTAGAGATGTGCTATAGGTTTCCTCACTTGTTTGGAAATTATTGCTCGACAATATCATAATAAGAAATTCTTTATATGGGCTCAGGACGTATACCTATATTGAGGATTCTAGAAGATGGGGAAGTTATGGGAGAAAGCTAGAGACATCGTAACCGATAGAAAATTGTGGGATCCATGAGACTTTTTTCTATGATACATGCATGTAACCCATCCTCAAACTAGAGATGTAGACCAGATCCTATTTATAGAAGGGGTGAGTGAGATTATTTTTCCTTGGTAATACCTTACATATTGCATTCAGTAAGTAAAACTATTATCATAAGTATCCTTAATTTTATTATATCTAATAACTACATTTAGTATAACATTGCACTAGCTTACATGTCTAAGGAACTACCAATCTTGAACATATTAATCAAACACCTTACTCCTTTAGACCCTTTTAATATAAATGGTGATATTAGATTGTTTATTTACTACCAAACTTGAAACCTCATGCATTGATACTCTTTTAGCATTATTTGTTTAAGGCATACTTTAATCATATCTCATATTATTCCTGCTTTCATTAATAACATTTATTGCAAATTTCTCTTAATTGGGTGATGGAGATCAAGTTTTCATGCTACTAAGATATGATGGGAATGATGGTAAAAGTCACAAAATAATCCCATGAAACTCTTAATCATTTCAAGAAAGATTATATTTCATCACACTTTACTTCATGAGATGCCTACGGTTTCCTATGAATCACCTATACTATGAGATTTTTCATCCCTAGTTAAAAGACATTGATTGATTTGTGCTTCTTAGTGGGTAATATATCATTCTAACGTGATGTCCAATCAGATCCATCATGGTCTATGGATTGATAGGAAAGGACAGGGACCCCATCAATAAATTTATAAATGAATGGCTTATTGTAATACTGGTTAGATGTGGTGGAGGTGGTCCATTTGGACTGAAAGATTGCTTGAGGAAATCACAATGGATATTTTGGGTTTAATAATGATTGTTCAACAACTGATTGAAAACATATTATTGGTCTATCAACATTATTTATGATAAAACTCTGTTTATATACATTACTTGTCTTAAATATTTTATTATGGTTGAAAATTGCATATTATAATTATGTGATTACTAAATATTTTATCATCTTGGGCTAATAAACTAATAAGAACATATTTCCATGTGATTGGGATATCACATGTGCAATGACGGTTTTTTATCAAGTGATAGGTTTATTTTCTTTTATACTCGGTGTTTAACCTTACTTGTACATAATTTGAGAAGAATGAAATCAATGATATTTTTAACCCTTAGTTGATTTCTAAATCAATATTTTTGCACTCTAGTTGTTCTTTCTTATGTTTTCCATGATTTCATATTTTGGTTTGCATTTCGGGCGCTACATATGCAGTCATAGGGGTGGCATTCATACGACTAATGAGAAGGCAGATGATGTAAGATAATGGGACAAGGATTGTGGTGACAGTGACAATGCCACATAGGGAAGGCAATGGGTAATGGAGTAGTTAAGCAATATATAGGATCCCAAAAACCTGATGTTGTAGCCTTGAAGTAGAATGTTGGCCTGAATGATCATAGTGGCACATGAAATTGAGGATCAAAGTGCGTTGGAAGAATCCTTGATGCAATAAATATTCCCATGTTTAGGAACACGAGAAGATCCTTTGATAGTGTTTGATGCCATCTGTTGCACATGACATTGGAGATACAATATTGTGTTATCAGTGTCTTTAGACTTACAAAAAGACCTTCAGATGAAATGGAGAAGAAAGCACAACTCCTAGTGTAGAGTAGCCTTTGGGTCCATATCTAGAATCCACACATTTGATATGGTGTTATCGGTGTCTTCAGACTTACAAAAAGACCTATAGACTTAATCTTGCACAGGTAAGTCTATAAATGGATATCTAGAATCTGCACATTTGATACAGATTTGAGTATGAAATTTTGAAAAAAAAATCCGACATTCTCATAATTTGGATTGGATTTAAGATATCAAAATTTCAAATATGAAATTTTGAATAGAATATCAGATATGGTTGTATTCTCTCTAAAAAATCCGAATATGACAAATATATACATATATTATTAAATATATGTTATCTATATATAAAAATATAGATAGTTTATCATATATTTATAGTAATATCAATATTTCCTATATATTCATAGACATGGTGTTATCGGTGTCTTCAGACTTACAAAAAGACCTACAGACTTAATCTTGTGTAGGTAGGCATGTAAATGGATATCTGGAATCCACACATTCGATACAGATTCGAGTATGAATTTTTGAAAAAAAAAACTGACATCCTCATAATCCGGATTGGATTTAGGATATCAAAATTTCAGATCTGAAATTTTGATATCCTAAATCCAATACGGATTATGAGGATGTCAGATTTTTTTTCAAAAATTAATACTCAAATCTGTATCTCGGATATGTTTGTGTCCGCTCTGAAAAAATCCAAATCTGACAAATATATACATATATTATTAAATATATGTTATCTATATATAAAAATATGAAAACATAGATAGTTTATCATATATGTATACATAGTATTATCAATATTTCTTATATATAATCTATTTATTAACAACAAATCTATTATTTTTGGTTCATTATTGATATTTATCCAAATTAGAATATTATTTGATTTAGATAATATTACATGATTTTTTTCAGATATCGGATTGGAAATTCCATCAGATTTTTTTGGATTCAAATATCGGATATAGAAGTATAATTTGTTTTCAGGTCTATGCATAGGGCAATGGAGCATTTAAGTCTTTCCTTGGTACCAATAAATTAAGAAAGATATCATCGATCAAATCTTGTATGTAGCATGAGTGGCGGTCTATGAGAACTTATAGGACCTTCTAGAACTACCTCTTCTTCAACATCATCTCTGGATAGATTCATATAGTCCATGGATGGGATACTAAGATACCCCAACCATTGGAATCGAATATGGAGATGTCAACAAAGATCTATTTAAGAAACATCAATCAAGAGGTGAATGTTCCATCATGCATTTCAATTAAGAATCCAATTCTTAAAACTAACAATAAGTATGAATCTAGTTTAAATGATAACCAACCATGATAATCATAATCCTAATAACTACAAGAAACATTTGGTCAATTTACTATGTACTTTTAACTATACATACATTTATACATATAAATATGCCAGTGTGTTAGAACTAGTTTTATGATGTTCTATAATTTTTGTAGACTACAAATATATTGAGTATATTTTAGATGTCAACAAAGGTTCATGATATAAAACTTTTTTATGACAATAATATTAGGACCCTTGATTGACTTCCCTAATACTCATCATGCTAGAACACATAATAGTGTGCTAGTACTAGTAGTTTATAAGTTTTTTGTTTATCATTTAAGGAAATTTTATATGACACATATATTGTATGAAAGATTAAAAAGTGAATATAAAAGTATAGGTGTATACATTGGCATGATAATAAAACCTTACCTAGTTTATACATCACCTAAGTGTTTGGCGTATATATGCTAAAACCATATACTCACATATCAATTTGATGATACTAAGAAGTATTTACTTTTATATATATATATATATATATATATATATATATATATATATATATATATATATATATATATATATATATATATATTTGTGTGTGTGTGTGTCGTACTTGAATTAAAGGGTATAAAAGAGGAAAAAACATATACAAAAGTGTACTTTTACTAGCATATATATGCATGATTTTACACTTTGATAAACTCGACATTAGATGACAGTTGAGTTTGAACCATATATCAATCGAATTTAGCTCATTTAAACATTTGCAATATACTTGTACCAATATTCATTTGAGATCGATGTATATGTATATGTATATAACCAATGTATATAAAGGAATGACATGTTGAACAGTGGATACTCCTAGTAATTGTGATGAAACATATCCACAAGAGTGAGATCATTCAAAACAAAACATGGATCAAAACTTCAAACATCACTAACCACATAATCTACATATAGATCTTTGAGAGGAAAAATTATGCCAACCACCACAGCTGGCACTAGAATAAACACAACATCCATACAAGAATTTATTAGGAAATAATATAAGTTTTCCAATATTACAAATGTTGTCTTTACAGAAAGTCCCATTCCACACTCACAATATCTCAACAAATTGTACAATTAAAGCTTTACAGATGTGGTGACACTATAGAACATGCATGCAGAATCCTACAACTCATATAACTATGGATCTAGAGGTTGTGCACACATAGAAAAACCTCAAGGTAGACAAAATATACCACAAAACAATCTTTCTCTGACCTGAGTGTACAAGTGCAAAGCTATAATTTTAACCCTATATGCTTTATCTCAGGAGGAGGTCATGCAAACCTCACCTATCTCTGAGATACCTTCACACAACCATCACGTACCTCAAAAATATAGATCGGATTCCTCCCTATTGATCTTCTCTGGAACTGTCAGGATAGTTTGGACGTTCACCTAAAAAGATGTGGAAAACCACAGAGAGGAGACTGCAAGGCCCAAAGATATAATATATTTATGAAACATATATTAGTTACTAAAAAAACAGATATAAACTAGGTGATACTTAATCATCATGTATGTAAAACTATTAGTGTACTTGGAAGTATACAGTGACCCAAACATTTGGCATCATGACAACCTACAAAGATTTTATACCATTTATACACTCAAATCCTATAAATATGCTTAACATATCAAATGAACATCCATGTTTAGCTTCAATAAAACTTAAATAGATATGGTATGTGGAAGCATAATATTTTGTGGTGCCCCTAGGCTGATTGTGGCATACCACTCAATCCACTAGATAGGTACTTATAAGCCATCCATAGACATTTTTGTAAGATATAAGGATATTTGGATTCTCTAGATATCTTCTCACAACCATGGTTTTTATCAAGGTAAGATAAAAGGTAGGGAATCCACGGGTTGGTCTATCATGAATATATGCTTAAAAGTGGATTGATGTGCGTCGTTGTACACGCAACAATCACTAGAAAAAGTCCTAGAGTTTAACCTTCTAACCCGGTTGTCAACTTGTTGTGAATAACAAGTCAACTTAGTATAGATAGGTATCGATCCAAGGGACGGCAGAAAAGAAAAGTTGAAATTCAAATCCGATTGCAAGTACAAGAATTAAATTCCGATTTGAGAGAATTTATAATACTAAGAACAAAAATAAAAGTGCTGAAATAAAGTTTAACTAATCAAAAAAATAAAGATCTGGGGTCCGGAAGATCACCGCCAAAACCATGTTCCTATTCAACTAATCAAATTCTAAATTCCAAGGATCAAATCAGGACCTTGTGTTTACATGTCCTTACGGACAAACTCACAAGGGTCAGACTTTCCGTGAACCCGTTGGTCCCGGCGTTCACGGATCATTGCCCAACCGTCCAACATGCCATTATCCACGGTCATATCAAAAAGTATGTGAATTCAAACCGGCGTTCAAACCCAAGGCTCAGGTGGTCGCGTCACCAAGAATTATAACAAGAATAATATTAAATAGACAAAAAGATGATAATCGCAATTAAGGGACTATTGTTTCATTCTTACAGAGATCTACGGTCATATCACTCCATAAAAATATATCAGATCATCCAAATAACCACAAAGAAATAGAGAGAAGACATTTGTTCGATGGAGGAATATATTTGATTATATTGAATAGAACTGGGCTAAGGGGCAACTTCCATTCCCCAGAGAGATTTACTCAAACATAACAAGACCAGAAGAAATGCAAACTAAAATGAGATCCAACATTATACAAGATGTGGTCTACAACTAAAAATTGGATGGAATAGAATGAAGAATGGAATTGCTTTTACAAGTGAAGAGTCCCTCCTTTTATAGGAGGGGAAGGGGGTAGGATGCCCTCAAAAGAGGGGGGAAAAAGAGAGGGAGACCAATTTTTGAATTTTCTGGATCTGGTCAAATCGAAAGTTGATTGTCTTTAATTATCTTGACCATGTAACTCCCTTAAATATAGATTCTCACAGCAGTAATTTCGAACGTATTTCTCTTCTTTTAAAAGCACAAACTTTGTCCAAATAATAGGATTTTATTTTAGGAAATTAAATTCCCTTTCCAATGAATACTTGTGCACTCAAGTTGGAGTTCGAATGCAAGAGTTATGTCACTTTTGGTGGAGGGTATATATGAATTTCAGGACTGCTGCAAATTTTATAATTTTCCTACAAAACCCAAGAAAATAGAATCAAAACTCCAATTAAAGACAAAAAACAATTAATTATGAAACTAAGAGAATAAATAACAAAATAAATCTAAACAAATATTAAAAATATATAAATAAAAGGGATAAATATACATTTATCAAAATACCCCAGACTTGAATCTTTGTTTGTCCTCAAACAATTAAAATTTCAAATTATTCTAATTTATACTAACAACATGTCTATCCTCACCCTTGTAACATCACTTTATTCCTGACCTCCAAATTTGGCCAAGCAACCCCATCTCCTAAAACCACAAAACACAAAATTCTATATTCCCTATTAAAAATAAATATCATATCTTGGTTCTAAATTAAGATTTTGTAGAAAAACATGCTTCATCTTACTTTTGCTTTGACACTCTCATTTTTATAAATGTATTTTTTTGTGAGTTATTGTACAAGAACAAGATGAAATTAGGGGGTGTGAAAACAAAGAAGGAAGTGATGAATTTTTTTTATCCCTCCTCTATTCGACTTGGGATTTAAATTTGTGAAGTTGTGGCTACATTGGTCACAATTTTTTTAATGTGCACTTTTGGTATCTTTTGATGGTACGCCCCTTTGTGGGGTATGAAATTTTTTATATGGGAAGCATGCCACCCTGGACTTGATTTTTGTCTGGTGGTGATTCTTTGCTTCTCCTTTTCTTAGAAAGAAAATAAGGGGGAAACAAAAGGTGTCCTTGTGCTTATAACTTCATACATTTATTTTCTCTTTTTTTTTTAAAGTATCATTACATCAGAAAGAACATTCATGTCAATCAAATTATACAAGATTTATATCAAGTTAATCAACAGTTTAAAAATAGAGAAAATTTGTGTTTGGTTTTGATTGATTCCATACGGCTTGCCAACTTTTCCAAGGAGTGATGCTATATTGGGATCCTAGGTGACATGGTGGTTTCAGACATGGCAATTTGTAACAATTTTTGCAAAAGATTTACTAAATTCAAAGGGGTACAATGATAAACATTTATTCATATTAGCCGACTAGATAAAGGCCATTTTG
Organism: Alisma plantago-aquatica; assembly: GCA_963693085.1. Lineage (NCBI taxonomy): Eukaryota > Viridiplantae > Streptophyta > Magnoliopsida > Alismatales > Alismataceae > Alisma > Alisma plantago-aquatica. Next base: position 408,786,606 of record OY856415.1, on the reverse strand, counting down.
CAACAAAAGAAATAAAAACATGGCCGACTAGATAATGGCCATGAACAAAGTAACTATATGCAAAATAAAAAAAGGTAGAAATAATGCAAGAATAAAAAAAGATAAGGGGGTGGAATAGAAACATACCACCCACCTCCACCCCGGACTTAAATTGTTGCTCGTCCTGAGCAAAATCAAAACCCAAGATGGAGGGAAGAGAAGAGCGAGGATTTCCAGGTGGCCCAGGTAGCTCAAAAAATGTCCAGCTGAAGGGGATGTGTATGAGGGCTGGGACCTTTATCTGAGGAGATTCATAATGTACCCTGTGATAGGGTAATTTTAGAAGCTCAGTGGGGTGCTCATATTTTCTTTCACCTCGCATTCCCTCCAATAATATCCATAGATCTTCCTTTGATAGCAAGGGAAGTGTTGAAGATGGATGTGGATAAGGGGAGGTTGACGGGTACCCGACTAGTAATGCCAGTAGAGCATGATGAACTGAGTGGGGTGGAGGATCTGGTTCAGGTTTTCCACCATCATGATGACCTGCATATGGGAGAATTGATGCTAATACAAAAATTTAAAATCATTTACAAAAGTGTTTTGTTTCTCCTTAAAATTAATGCCATCAACATTGGGTTTGGTATGTTTCATTGTTGATGTAACATATGTCTTTAATTTTTTTGTACAAGGGTTCCCCAAGTATTTAGGAGGGATGATGATGTCTTCCTTGCAAACAATAGAAGGGGGTGTGTGGGCTTCTTCTAATGGTGGTATCTCCCCTTCTAAACAGCCATGTGTGGGATGAAAATTGGCTGTGACGGCTCGAGAAGAATCATAAAGGGGATTAGATTCTCATTATCCAAAATAGACTCAAAAGAAGGGTATTGGTCTATGGTATCATTCAGATTTATGTTGAGGATGGGAGGAGTTGTTGGATATTCAGAATGACTCTCCTTCTTTGACATTTCATATTCAAGTAATAGAGTCTCTAAAGGAAAGATAGGGATACCAACGTCCTCATCACACACAAAATATGTCTCCATGGTTTGTTCTATTTCTTCAGGATCTGACATATATGACACGAAATAAGGATCATCATCGTCATCATCAGGAAGAACCATCTTGGGTTGCTCAAGCTATATAGAGGGAGTTTGTGATTGATCCTCTAGAAAGGTATCTAACATGGCTTGACTGGATTCAAGTTTTGCTTGTGCTTCTGCTACCATCTTTTCTAGGGCATTAAGTCTCTCTTCCAGTTCAAGATCAATTTGCATTTCACCATAGGATTTATACACCCCAAAATTTTGGTCATCCTCGCCACACTCCCCATAGTGTCCTTGGTCATAGTACTCCTCATATTGTTTTGGGTGGCATTGCTCCTCATAATAATCTCCAGAAGAGGTGGATTGTAATTTCCATTGCGTCCATCTTGGTAGGAAGATTCAATATTATAAGGTGTCACCAATTCATGAGGAAACATATATGAACAATCTATATTTTGGGTTTGGGCTTCTAGTAAGGTGGCCAATAAGGTTTGGCTAGTTAGGAGTTTTGCTGCCATATTCTCTAAGGACTTAAGTTTCTCTTCTTGTTGAGGATTACATTGGGTTTCATAAACATGTTCATAACCCCCAAGGTTTTGTTGGTTACACCCCACAAAATTTTGTTGATCATATCCCCCATTAGAATATGGATAGTAAGGTTCCCCATAATGGTTCTCAGAAAAATGTGGATTCACATTGTATCCACCAGGATGAAAGGGCTCGCAATTAAAAGGGGTGCTATTATAATCATGGGGTAGAGTCAAACAGGCAAGAGATGCATGGTGGTAAAAACCACAACAATAACATTGTGGGGGATATTGGGATGTCCACTCCATTTGAAAAGAAAAGTTCCTGAAAGATAAGTCAATCAACGAATGAGAGAAGAAAGATTGTGAGATAAAAAATTAGTCAAAATTACAAACAAAAGTAAAAATTATAAATATAAGAAATTATGAAATAAATAAAATGTTAGTAAAAAATTACAAAGAGAACTAAAAATTATAAATCTAAAAAAAATTATGAAATAAACTAAAATTACAAAAAAAAAGTAACTAGAAAGCAGTATTGCTGGAATGAAAACTCAGCAGAAAGAGGAGATACACTTCTGGAATTGTAATCAGAAGGTAAAAAGAAATTACAAAAATCTAAAAGAAATTATAAAAAAATACTAAAGTTATGAAAGTTAGAGAATATGAACAAAGATTATACAAGATATACAGGCAACTAGATCTGAAAAACAACTGTGTCGTCCCCGGCAACGACGCCAAATTGATGTGTGTCGTTGTACACACAACAATCACTAGGAAAAGTCCTAGAGTTTAACCTTCTAACCCGGTTGTCAACTTATTGTGAACAACAAGTCAACTTAGTATAGATAGGTATCGATCCAAAGGACGGCGGAAAAGAAAAGTTGAAATTCAAATCTGATTGCAAGTACAAGAATTAAATCTCGATTTGAGAGAGTTATTAATACTAAGAACAAAAAATAAAAGTGCTGAAATAAAGTTTAACTAATCAAAAAAATAAAGATCTGGGGTCTGGAAGATCACTGCCAAGACTATGTTCCTATTCAACTAATCAAATTCTAAATTCCAAGGATCAAATCAGGACCTTGTGTTTACATGTCCTTACGGAAAAACAAGAGTCAGACTTTCCGTGAACCCGTTGGTCCCGACGTTCACGGATCATTGCCCAACCGTCCAACATACCATTATCCACGGTCATATAAAAAATCATGTGAATTCAAACCGGCGTTCAAACCCAAGGCTCAGGTGGTCGTGTCACCAAGGATTATAACAAGAATAAGATTAAATAGACGAAAATATGATAATCACAATTAAGGGACTATTGTTTCATTCTTACAGAGATCCACGGTCATATCACTCCATAAGAATATATCAGATCATCCAAATAACCACAATGAAACAGAGAGAAGACATTTGTTCGATGGAGGAATATAATTGATTATATTGAATAGAACTGGGCTAAGGGGCTACTTTCATTCCCCAGAGAGATTTACTCAGACCTAACAAGACCAGAAGAAATGCAAACTAAAATGAGATCCAACATTATACAAGATGTGGTCTACAACTAAAAATTGGATGAAATAGAATGAAGAATGGAATTTCTTTTACAAGTGAAGAGTCCCTCCTTTTATAGGAGGGGGAGGGGGTAGGATGCCCTCAAAAGAGGGGGAAAAAGTGAGGGAGACCAATTTTTGAATTTTCTGGATCTGGTCAAATCGAAAGTTGATTGTCTTTAATTATCTTGACCATGTAACTCCCTTTAATGCAGATTCTCGCAGAAGTTATTTCGAGCGTATTTCTCTCCCATTAAAAGCACAAAAGCCGTCCAAATAATAGGATTTTATTTTAGGAAATTAAATTCCCTTTCCAATGAATACTTGTGCACTCAATTTGGAGTTTGAATGCAAAAATTATGTCACTTTTGGTGGAGGGTATATATGAATTTCAGGACTGCTGCAAATTGTATAATTTTCCTACAAAACCCAAGAAAATAGAATCAAAACTCCAATTAAAGACAAAAAACAATTAATTATGAAACTAAGAGAATAAATAACAAAATAAACCTAAACAAATATCAAAAATATATAAATAAAAGGGATAAATATACATTTATCATGGATCAACCAATCTCTGATACTGAAGTATGGCTCCAAGCTTAGGGTAATATCCTCCATGCAATATTTCAAATCGCCATCTAATTTCTCATACATTTCCATCAGACTATTGGCCTCTGTTGAGTCCTAAACACTATTACAAGATGATAGGGTATAATGATCCTAGGTGTTCCCACATATTCATTTATATATGGATCCAATCATCTTCTCACAACTCCAAGTTGCTAAAATATTGACTCATTCCACTATGCCCCCCTAACGACCTAGTTAAATTGATCTACAGACTCAGGGATCTAAAACTTAAGTTTCTTGTTAATAGTTAGATTCATTTCCTTATGGCTTCATCAATTAGAATACAAATAAAAGTAATAGAGATAAGCAAGGAACCCTATAGTGATAGCTTCAGAAAATATAAATGTCTAACCAACATAATCTAACTACTCAAGTCAAGATATGTAAACCAAGCCTCTAGTCAAATCAATGAATTCTGCATAACTTGACCCTTCAACTTTATCATGGCCAAAGGAATCTTCTAGGGAACAATTGGGCATTGTACCCCTATGTGATCATAACTGGACAAGTTGAAAGTATCATTAAAACTACCATGTTTAAATAAAGAAGCCATCTTTATGTATTCCAAGTGCATAATACTATGAAGTAGTAAATACATGTAATTAGGGCATACATTAAGAAATATCATCATGTAGATTTACAGTTAATATATATGCATTTCATAATATATCGAGCAAGATGAGGTCTTTAACCTTTTAAAAGTTGTAGGAAGTTATGTCTAATTAATAAGTAAGAAATAACCATCTTTAATGTATAGAGGATACTCATAGTACATAATTCCAACATGCAAAATGCATACTCGTCGGTCTAAGGCCAGAGTGCACAAAGTTCCCATCTTTTATCCCACTTCAAGAAACATAATAACAAGTTAATGACATGCAAACATACAATACACAATAAATGAGTCAAATTTTATATTACTCACTCGACGAGGGAAGAAACAAGCCTACTCACAAAGAGTGACCGGGGAAGATCCAACCTTCACTACAAACTTGAGTGTTGAAGTAAAATTCTCCAAGATATAAACTTTTCTCCTCTAACACATTATATAAAAGTTGATCCCCGACATAGAAGCAACTAAGCAATGACAGGATAGGTGGAATAGGGTGTAAGACTTCTAAGCTAAAATCCTAGAGAAAAACCATGTATAAACATCCATGAAGAGTAAGAATCTGAAATATAGTAATAGATCACAAGGCTAGGGTTCTACTTACTCGTGTCTAAGATCATAATCCACCATATGGATGGCCATGCTTCAGTAGAGGAGAGAATGATGGTAGACGACATTGAAGGTAAACTCTGATGAAAGCATAAATCTCATCAGTTTGAATAATTGATGGTTTGTATCTCCGCAATAGCTCCTTGAGATTTAGCTCACACAACTGAGGTGAGAAGACATTAGATATAACAAGTTATACTTCATTAGGTTTACCCATTAACTCAATATGGTGATAATCCACCTGAGGAAAAAGGTAAGACTACAAAATTAAGGGTATTGACAATCACATTCTCATCATTAGAACCAAAACATTATTTAATAGAATTCATTCTAAACTACTGGATGTTGAAGCATCCATTCACAACCATTTGATCAAGTTTAACATTTCACAACCATCGATTGATACGTAGGTTTAACCCTTGGATCATATAACCAAAGAAACCATCGGTTTACAGCTTATTTAAAGCAACTCATGATATCTAGTTACACCATCATGAGGTAACCTGAATTTCCATCAGTTGTGACATATTATGCCACCATCATTTGATGAGGTCAATACTACCTTCATTGAATACCATCTGATGTTGAGCTAAACTCGCCAGTGGACCATATCATCTTTAGGGCACTAAACCATCAATCATTGAGCTTCCAAAAGACTCCAGAACTGAACTAAGGTGTGATGAACGGATAACATTATCATATGTCACCATGGTTCATCACCATTAGTTGCCACAATGGCATCTCCATTGGTTCTAATATAATATCATGCATCGGTTCATGTATAAAATTGAAAATCAGTCTAAAACACTAAGTATATGTAATCGTTTGATAGATAATTAGCACCATTTGTTGGTATGTAAGCAGGACCAAGTCTTACTCTACCTCAGGAAGGTCGTGCACATGACTTCAGGTTCATACATAACTAGAAACCAATCAAGTAACACCATAAAATTCGAAATCCTAAGCATGAATAGCTTTTATATGCATAGATCTTCATTTTAGAGCAAGAACATGAGTAATCAAGCTTGTAGTAAGCAATAAAAGTGAAGAAGTTATAAAATTTCCTATAGTAAGAATATCAGAGTCCAAGAAATAAGAAAATTGGGCAAAGAAGGTGAAGAACCCTAGCTTTAGGTCTGAATTTGACCAAGTGTCACCTTTCTCCACAAAAGGAGCAAACACTAGATAGAAGAAGCAACAAAGATAAGTTCCTTGAGCTTTAGAACAAACTTTACCATGGAACAGCAAGGTTTCGGCCAGGAAGAAGGTAGTAGGAAGAGAAAAAGAAAAAGAAATGATGGAGAGAATGAGATACTTACTAGTTTAGGTCAAAATCACCAAAAGTAAGCTTTATAAACCTTAGATAAGGGTGGATTTGAAGCCTAGATGCTCCAACAAGAAGGTTGTCTATCTTCTCCTACATTGGGAACTCTATTCGCCCCCAAGCAGGTGGAAGACGAATTTATGGAGAGGAGGAAAAGATAGAGTCTAAATGTTTCAATTTTGAGCTAAAAGATAAGTATATAAGGCTTATGGATAAAGAAAGAGAAAATCTTGAGGTGTCCTAACAACTCTCCATGTGTCCATGGACTTAAACTATTATGGATATACAAGCAGCCACACAAGAAGATTCCCCACCGTTCATGGATACCTTCTTAGCCACCATTCATTGGATTTCCAAGCCAATCAAATAAACCATCGGTTGATATCTCCTAAATGTAGCTCATTCATAAAGGGGTAACCTTAAAATACCATTGAAGAAAACACCTCCAAACCAAGGTTCAACTAGGCGTGCCATGGCCCAAAAAGCTCAAGAATGATAAGGAAAGATATAAATATTATAATGCATGTGAAAAATTGCAAGTAAAACATCAGATTTGGGTAAACTGCATAAAAGTCCAAAATGTGCATAAAATAGCATAACTTGCACAAACAGTGTCCAAATTGGACCAAATTTTAAACTTAAGTGTGTCACATGATACCAAAACATACCACAAGTTTATATTAAGTTTAAAGCACTAAATTATGGTAATTAAACATGTTCAACACATTATTCAAGGTTAGGGGTCTCATAACTAGACCCTCTACATATGTTATGTCGTTATCAAGTTTCACCTCAATTGGATGGAATATCTTTTCAAATCTTGGATGACTTCTTTAGCATATATACATTCAACATGTTGTGAAATTTTGAAATTTTAAGTGGTGACTCTAACTTATATGGTATCTTCCCAACTTGAGTGACAATAGGATAAGGCCCCATAAATCTAGATTCTGACATACATGTAACTAAATCTCGACACTCCTTTCCATGGTGACACCTTGAGGTAGACTTTGTTCCCTACTTGGAACTCCAAGGGTCTATAGTGACTGTCAACATATAATGTTTTTTGGTATTATGCCACCTTCAACTGTTTCCTGATTATTTTGATATTCTCTATTGTCTAGTGTACTATCTCTGAGCCTAAAAGTTTATTCACCCACTTCATACCACCATAAGGGTGACCTACAAAATGTCTCATATAAATCCTTGTATGAAGAAACATATAAAATCATGTTCCTCCACCTAATTTACATAGTTGGAAACTCCAGCTACATAGTCGTTACATATTACCTTTGCCACATCACAAGGTAATATGCCTCCAATTTTCACATATGAGTAGATTTTGAGGCCACCAGAGAGATACCTCTCCTACTTTGTGCCACATCATGCAGATTCATACCCTTCTACTATACTATCTCTATTTATGGAGTATTGGATGGATTGTGGGGGGGGAGACAATTCTACTTTAGGAATCCTGACAATACCTTTGAACTACCATGACTACCAAGTCACATATTTCATCATGGACCTCTCATGTTCAAGGTGCCCGTCCTTGTTCATATTCCTTTCAAGTGGACCTTCTGTGAGTTTACAAGATCACGTGGGAGCATCAAGGAATATTACCCTCCATCTTGGGTTTAGTGTTGGTTTGAGATGAAAAATTTCTTAGCTCAGGTTGGAGGTTGGATGGTATGTACTCCTTTCCACCCACACTTATATTTTTTTTGTTTATTTCAACATATTAGAATTGCATGTAGACTACATTCACTAAACGTAGCTTAAACTATTCTCTTTTTAGTTTTTAGTTCTTGCAAAGTTGTGAAGCCATTATCTAGTCAGCATTCATGTTTTCACATAAAACTCATACAATCCCCCATGTTTGAAGTAAGTCATTGATGTCAAATATCTTAATAAAAACATGCCAATGGTTTGAAATCACCCTTTGTAGACAATGAATATAAGAATCATGTTCCTTATAAAGGATGAAAGGTGTTGGAGGAACCAATAGGGATTAAATATGACATTCATCCTACTATTTAGTGAATCATATATATGGAATTGACATGCATTCCCTTATTATATCATAATTTGGGTGTAATGAAAATAGAGAAATAACTTGATGTAGTTAATCATATAAAAAAGTATTGCACATGATGTAAACCCTCTTCTACACTTCCTCTTCCATATTCTAATCTTGCATCCACAAAAGAGAAGGAAACACGTAAAGTGTCCAAACTCTAATATCGGGGTAGCACACACTCCTTATCTCTCTACCATTTCTTTTATACCCATCTATATGTCATAAGGGTGTATCAGAAACAAAATAAAGAAAAGATGCCAATGTGCACCAGGAAAAATAAAACTATATATGTATTTGCACGAATAAAATATAATCTCAAGTCAAATAGAGGAGAGATGCACATTATTTCTTCCATACTTCCATTCAATCCATTTTCCACCTAGGGGTTGGTTCCATGTTCCATTCATATACATTTAAAATACAACAATGTTGGTGTTACAACCCCAATTTTTGGCCTTATATGGTTTGAAATGCAATTTCTCCAATAAAATATATGATTATGAAAATGTATGATTTGTGTGTAATGAATGGGTTCCTTTTACAATATTTCCTTTAAATGAGTGATTTCTTGGATCCTAATGAGTTAGTGAGTCCAATGTGAAAAAAAAGGAAAGAAGGATTGAAAGAAATCAAATAATTATAAAAGGGAAAATAGATAAAAGAAATCTCATAATAAGTTTAAAGAGAGAGAGAGAGAGAATATACCATGAGTTAATGGTATTGTTTTAATTAATGTTTAAAAGGAGCAACTTTTGTATGGGAAGGATATTCCAATAAATCATAATTACTAAATATGGAGTGAAAAAGACATCGTTGATTTTCTTGAAGGAAAGATAATCAATTAAAGGAATTATAATGTTGGGAAAAAGACAAAGAATAATCTAGAAGAAGTATTTCCCCTGTATACACCTCCCTTACTAGATGTAGGTTGCAAACCAAGTACTTTTATCGAGATGGTTTCCAAAAGAGGAAGGAATACCCTTAATAGTATTGCCTTGTGTACCTTGCCAATATCGTATGGGAAACTTTCCCTTTAATCCTTGAAAAAAAAATACTTAATCAGAAAGGAAGGAGGCAATGGAAATAGACGATGATGTGATTAATGGATATTAATGGATATTAAACCTTATAGGGGATACACTCTCCTCTCCCAACTTTGTCGCCTCCCCAGGACATAAAATTGCATCCCAAGAAAAGCCTAAGATTGCTCAGACCATCTTGCTTCTAAAAGCCTGCGAGATGGTAGCCGCATGCGGTGACTCAAGTCCTATCCAGGAACCTTGGGTGGCGCTGCACTACCCATCGCCCAGGGAGCCAAGGTGATCCACCGGAGGCCATCGAGGCCACGCTAGGGGGAGGCCACACTAGGAGAGAAGGACGGCTTTGAGGAAGACGACGACGTTGGTCTGCAGTAGAGAAGGACCACAATAGCCGTTCGGCGCTTCTCGACGAAGGTGGCAACCCTGACCGAAGGAACTGAAGCCGTGTAAACAAGATGCCATGAACGACACCGCATCTGACGACGAGAACACGGCGTTGGGTCATGGTGGCACGGGTTGAGGCACCGTAGCTGGCGCTGTGGCTGTGCGGCGTAGTGGGCGTCAGCGTCCAAGTCCCTGTGCAAGAACGAAGATGGAGGAGGAGGATGCAGCGTTGAAGGGACTGAGATCCAATGCACGATGCCATCGACGGCGCCACGTCTGGCGACGAGGAAGCTGCGCACAGCTGTGTGAAAGGGAGATCGGAGGTGGTGGCTGGGTCGAAGTTGCAGGGATAGCAGGAGTCAGAGATGAGTGGAAGATGCGTGAAGGGAGAACACTCTCTGACCAGTGAGTCGGGGCAATGTTCCTGTAGAGTTTCGGCCGGTCCAGGGATGACACCAGCCGCTGGGAGCGGTCAGCAGGCTGTTGCTCTGGCACGATCTGCCACGACGGGGTGCCGGCCTACCTTGTTGATCCTTCATGTTTTCATCCATCGAAGGCATCCGAGGATGTAAGCCTGGTGAGGGATGAAGATCCGAGGAGGGTGGATGCGGAGGATGGGCCGGAGTGTAGCCGGTGCAGGAGGTCAATCATCCTCAGCCGGCGGCAGCCAACCGAGAAAGTCGGGGCGTACTCCTTCACGAGAAAGGAGATGACCATGGGTCAAATGACCTGAAGACCCTTGAGGATGCACGTAGACTGCGAGGGCATGAACGTCTTTTCGTTATAAACCCAGCCTGAATAATGAAAACACGGTATGATTTACTTATGCTGCTGTGGCAGTTGTTGATTGGCCCATATATGCTTATATTTCAATTAATCTAGTTAATTAGTGTTAACTTGGAATATAGCGATATTATATATCAAATTTCTCAGAAAAATGATAGGAATCCAAATAAAATAGTTTCAGAGTCTAAATAGGCTTCCTATTCCAAAAGTATGTGCACTACATGCTCTAATGTGTTTAATGAAAATGGAAAACCTAGATTTGCCTTAATCTGATGCTTAATTGAATAAATTCGTTCATGTTAGGCTAATACTGGATCTTGCCATACATAATGAGTAAAATCTTGATAATGATGAATAATGGATGATTCTAGATTAGTAATCTTATATATGCTATTTTAGGGTTTTGAAACCAATGTGAACGTCTTAATATAATCTTAATACTAATTATGTAATCTAGGTATCATGAATAGTTTAATATGATTAAGATGATGATTAGAATTTCACCTGATATTTATAATTGAAAGTGTAATCTTAGAAACCATGATGCGGTGGAATTAGCCCTAGTTTAGGAGCACATCTAGATCTGAGTAATGTAATGCGAATATGTGGTGACACATATGTAGTATGCTTTATTTAAGATACTTGTTGATTAAATGCTTTGCTACTTGAATGTTTGGATGCACTATTAAAGTTCATGTTAGATTCTGCATGGTTTCTACAATGACATAAGGTATGTGGTTACTTTATGAATAATCACCTTTAGTCTCACAAAGTTTCCCCAGTGTTTCTCGATTGATTGATTGCAACCTAAACTGTTAGATGTTCAATTCTACAATCCTATAAAGTCCCTATGAGTATCACAATTAAATATGAATGTGTTTCTCGAACCTACATGCCACCCTGATGTATCACTAGTACAGGAATGGTTTGTAGCGTCAGTTTTTTTAAGCCTGTAGTGTCACTTTTTAACCGACGCCTAAGTGGTCGTCGTTATAGAATTTGCTCTATAGGGTCGGTTTTTTTACCAAAGAAAATCGACCTTATAGAGTAAAAATCGACCCAAGAGGTTGTAAAAAACCTGACCCAAGTGAGAAAGAAGAGGTTGTAAGGTCAGATATTCATAAAAAATCGACCTAGAAATGTCTTGTAAGGTCAGTTATTGCTAAAAAAACCGACCCTATAAAGCAACAGAGCTTTTCTCGGTCGAGAAATACTTCGAGCGAGAAAGGTTTCGGTCGAGAAAATTTTCGACCGAGAGTGTACTGTCTTAAGCTTCTTAAAGGTCTTCTAAGGTCGGTTATTTTTAAAAAAATTGACCCAATAGAGTACAAAAAATGAGCGTTCTGATCCCATCACCTATAAGGTCGGTTATTCCTAAAAAACCAACCCTAGAAGTTAAAAAACTGACCCTATAAAGCAACAGAGTTCTATAAGGTCAGTCTTGCTCGATCGAGAAATACGTCGACCGAGAAGGATTTCGGTCGAGTACATTCTCGACCGATATTTTATTGTCTTAAGCTTCTTAGAGGTCTTATAAGGTCGGTTATTTCTAAAAAAACCAACCTTATAAAGCAACAGAGATTTGCTCGGTCGAAAAATACATCGACCGAGAGATTTCTAAGGTTAGTTTTTTTAAATAACTGACCCAACAGGAAGCGAGTACCTGATAAGTTTGCTCGGTCAAGAAATACGTCGACCGAGAGATCTCTAAGGTCGGTTATATTTTAAAAACCGACACAATAGAATCTACAGCCGTGTTGGGATATGGTAGAACGGTCGTGCCACGTAGCACGACCGTGTTGGATATGGTAGCACGGTTGTGCTAAGAGGCACGACCGTGCTACCATATCCCAACACGGTCGTGCTATGCGGCACGACCGTTCTACCATATCCCAACACGATTGTGGTATAGGCACGACCGTGCTACCATATCCCAACACGGCCGTGTTACGCGGAACGACCGTTCTACCATATCCCAACACGGTCGTGGTACGCGGCACGAATGAGATATCTATAAGGTCAGTTTTTTTAAGATAACCGACCCTATAGGGTACAATTTTTTTTAAAAAAATTCTGCAGAAACAGAACAGAATAAAAGAACAAGAAGAACCAGGATATGGGAGAGGGGAGCATTGATGCTCAACCGTCACCATTCCAAACCACACATTCATAACAAAAATGATTCATATCTTCGGTTGAGTTACACATAATCACATCATAATTTACAAAATGATAGATTGTAAGTCTGAGATGATATTAAATGTCAGATACAAAAGCAAATATGAAAGAGTTCTAAAACTACATACATAAATGGAGCTGACATATTCAATCCAATGCTATAGTCATTTCATTAAGAAAAGCCTGTGACCAGTCTTCTCAGAATTCATTTAACTCATCAAATGTGTAAGGCTGAGTTGTAAAGATCTGCAACAGAAAATGCACATGCTAATATTTTATAAAATGAGTACATCTCACTTGTAAATTAATGATGTTATTCTTTATTACCTGATCTATAGTCTGAATGTCATTTGATGCTCGTTTGACAATAGCTTGCATATATTTCATTACAAAGTAGCCACAAGCCCAATCATTATTTTGTATAATACACTACAAATGAAGAATTATACTTAATGTTAGTAAACTACTATAAATAGAGTTGAGATGAGACTATAAGTTGAAATATAAGAGTTGACGTCATATACATTACTATAAGAGTTGTACATATATAAGACTAAGCCGTCAAAGTAGTTACCTTGATATTTTTCAAAGTCTATGTCTTTAATTTGGTGGGTATTATTCCTCCAACTTCACGAAAAGCCTTTATACCCCTATCAATTAATTGATTACGATAGTTGTCAAAACAGAAATTCTAAGTAGAAATATCATGTTGAAGCATAACAATTGATGTGGTAGAAACTAAATTTATGCTTACTCCATAGTTGGAAATTTCAGTTTGTGACTCCTTGTTGTTATTCCCATTGGGTCAAGATAATAGAAAGTTATCAATTTTGGGACAACCACCACTAGTTCCCAATGTCTACATCTGAGTAAAATGCATATTGAAAACAAATATTAGAATTATAAATTTAGTCAATATTAGAATTATATTGAATAATAAACTTACTTGACGTTAAAAGGAATTAGGATAATTTCCTTTCCCACACTAGCAAAATATTTGAATGCAGTACAGAAGTACTCATTCACATCCTCAATATGTGTCTCCACTTGACTAGTGATTGAAGGAACTAAGAATCCAACATTCCTTATATCAAAGTTTGGCATCTCAGTATATAAATGGTTGTAAAACATTTGTAATCATTTAATATATTAGAAATAAGCTAAAAATGTATATTGGAGTTTTCTATATTGATGAATCCTTACCTTATCCATACTTCTAATATCGAAGTATTTAGCCAATCATACCGGAACAAATCTTTAATATCATCAAGAAAAATAAAACTCTCAAAGTCCCTCCCAGTTGCATCTTCTGTTATATTGACCAACATATGTGATCTCGAGCTTTGGTTGTCTAAGTATCGACACAAACATTTACATTTGCTTCCCAATTCATGGAATGTAGCTTCGGGAATGAAAGATGGCTTGGGCATAGGAGGACAACTAGTAGAATTTTACTTTTTGGTTTGCAAACCTATTAATTAAATTACATACTTATATTACACGAGTTCATATATGCAGTCAAATATGAAAAACATGGTAGAATTCAAGTATACCTTGTCATTGATGACCAAGTGTCTAGGACAACCCACCATAGCACCCTCTACTTCTTCAACTATACTATATTTAGGATTAGGTATGGGTAGTGGTTTGTCCCCCAATTCGTCATACACAAGATGGATGGACACACGACAAATGTCATCAGTAATTCGTTGGCAATGCAATGTACCACCAAGGTTGTATACCTTGCCCGCTGCCACAACGTTGTATTTTAGAACCTCCAATGCAAGTTTACAGTTCATGCCAACCTAGAACTGAAATAATATAAGTTATATATGAAGTGGTAAACTAGATACCTACTACAACAATGTTAATATATATATATAATCATATATATCATACTAATATATAACACAACATATAGAACAAAAACTTACTGCATATTGTTGTGGTGGGTCTTTGGGAGTGCTCCCATGACCTTCTACAGTTGGAGCATGGGCTTGTACCTCATCATCTGAGAGACGCACGGTTTGAATAGGTTGAGAAGGTTGAGTAGGCTGAAATGAAGACATTATTTCTTTTACTTTCTGTGCTACTAATGCTTCAACTTCCTCTTGTGTAAGACCTCCTACACGACCTCTTTTAGATTGTGTAGGGCCAAAATAAGACTTGAATCCTATGTCAGCTCCTAATCCCCTAACACGGCCAGGATGCTCCTCTGTACTAAGAGCAACTGATAGTTCATCCATGCGGCCAGTTGGGATGAACTTTCCTTCCTTCTTTTGCTTATGGAGATCAATCTATTCATAGTAAATAAAAATATTAAATCACAATATCAATTAGATATAAATAAATCTAAGTTTGTGGGAGTTACTCTTTACTTAGTTGGGATAAACCTTCCATCTTTTGTGCCCCCTCCTTAGTTGCAGGGTTGACAATTTCACCTGCTTGATTCTTTCTAGCATCAATCCACTGCAAGTGTCAGGGTGGACGCTCAACTTGAGTTGTACTAGACTCTTCTCCAGAAGAGAGTTGCTTCTCTTATAGTTGGCGGCAGAAGGCATAACCACTGGACCCCAAGCGATGGTCATGCACATTTTTGGCCCGTCTTTCCTTTTGGGCCTCGTGAATAGCCTGATCATTTAAAATGAGGTATTGCAATTTAGACTTTACAAGCATATATAAAAATATTCACCTCCTTAATTGTATAAAATTAAATATTCATACAATACATCACAATCTTTATTACCTGAAACTCTTCTGATTTCCTAGATACAACAAATCTTTCCCACACCTCAGGATCTATAAAAACATATATATAGGTTGCTTTCTGCTTTTGTTTAGGATTATCTATAAATTCCCTTTTGAGATATGTCTTAAAAGCCCTCCATCGTACAACACAACGTTGCAGCACATTTTTCTTGTAATCTTTTTTATTTAGATGAAAAACACCCTATACATGCAAAAGAAGCAATAATGTTGTCATAAAAAGGATATGTCTTTCCATGCAAACTAAATTAGAATCACTAAAAAAACCATATTAAAATAATATCACTTCCACTCACAGATATATCTTTCCATAGGAGGTCTTTTAAGGCATTAGAAACATCATGCCAATTTTCTATATCTATTGCCACCTTACTGCACGCGGTCGCCCCTACGTAATGCTTGAAAGCACTAGCATGTTCCCCAATAGGTGCTCCTATGACATCAAACTGGACTGCCAATTTCTCCCCTTTGGCCCTGAGCTCCTGCAGCCTACGCATCAATGTGGGACCTCTACTTTTCTTAGCATCACCACTACCATCGTCATGGTGCTCATGCTCAGAATGTTCATCTTCACTTGACATTTTAGAACCTACAAGTATACATGATAAAAGAAACATAAGTGATAATAAAAGCACAAGTGGTTGAATGATATATGATGTATATTTAAAAGATTACGTGCTTGAATGATAATAAAATAAATAATTCAAAGAATACATGCCTCTAGTATTAGTTGAGTTGTTAGTCAAGTAAAATTCCTTTAGCATGGTCTTGACCTTTATAGTATTCATCGGTGTTATCTTCAACATTTACACTTGGAAAATCAACTAAAAATGGGCTGGAATCATCATATTTTTTGTAGTATTCTTCTTCATTTATAGGATCTATAGTAAACTGTCTTTTTCCATGAAGAACGACATACCAATTTTTATTTGTCGGGTCATCAATATAGAATACTTGTTTTTCTTGGTCTGCCATGATGAATAGCTCATCTTTCTCACCAATCTTTTCAAAATTCACCAATTTGAAACCCAACTCATCCACTAAAACTCCTTTGTTTTTGCCAACCCAATTACACCTAAAGATAAGAACTCTGAAATTTGTATAGTCCAATTCCCATATGTCCTCAATGACGCCATAATATGACATCTCAGCTTCGCGTGGTCTTTTATCTTTGGCACTATCAAAATACAACGAACAAGCTTGAACAGTGACCCCACTATTTTGGATTACACTACTTTCATCTTGACGCTTTGTGTAGTATGAAAATCCATTTATGTCATAACCTTCATATGACATGAAATCCATTTTTGGCTTAAAAGTGAGTCATTTTATGTTCTCAGCAACATTATTTGGTGATTCAGATAGTTGATTAAATACTTTCTCTTCAAACCACCTAATAAATGTTCGATTATGCTCTCTTGCAAGCCACATTGAACTGGATCGTGGATGATTTCTCTTGATAAGATCATTGTGTTCTATGATGTAGCTACTAACTTCATCGATGTTGTGTAAAATATGCAAATGCACTTGTTCCCACAACTCACAATTGATTCCTTTCACTTGTCCTCCCAGAGTTCCTTTGCCACAATAAGATTCAGTGTGATGGGAATTTTTTAGATCGCTAGAAGTTTCATTGCAATTTAAAAAATCATTGCAAAAGTCCATCACCTCCCTAGCCACGTAACCCTCAATAATACTCCCTTCAGGACGATAACGATTCCGAACGTCAAAACACTCATGTAGTGCTCAAATGGATACATCCAATGTAAGAAAATTGGACCCAACATCTTCACCTCCCTTGTAATATGTACTGCAAGATGAACCATGATATCAAAAAATGAAGGAGGAAAGTACATTTCAAGTTGACACATGGTAACAATTACATCTTTCTATAATTTATCGAGAGTATCAGGATGTATCACTTTGTTGCATATTTCATTGAAGAAGAAATAGAGTCTTGTGATTGTAAACCTTACATGCTTCGACAATATAGATCGAATAGCCATAGGTAAAATTTGTTGCATTAAGGTGTGACAATAGTGAGATTTGAGACCTACCAACTTCAT
The DNA here is from genome assembly GCA_963693085.1 of Alisma plantago-aquatica. Lineage (NCBI taxonomy): Eukaryota > Viridiplantae > Streptophyta > Magnoliopsida > Alismatales > Alismataceae > Alisma > Alisma plantago-aquatica. Next base: position 408,769,025 of record OY856415.1, on the reverse strand, counting down.
ATCCTTCTTTGATAGCAATCTACAAATATTAGAAGAGTATCTTTGTGGAACCTTAATATTATACAAGCACTCACAGAAAGTCTTTTTCTCCATGCTTTGACAAAGTGTAACAAGCTGGTGGTAATTATGTGCGGCGACCCCTGATCTCCACTGATAATTCTTTTCATATACCCATTAATTCTAAATCTTTTCTAGATTTGATTCCGTCTTTAGTCTTTCCTGGTATGTTCAATAGCGTACCAATGATGCTATCACAAATATTTTTTTCAACATGCATGACGTCAATACAGTGTCTAATTGCCAAAGATCTCCAATAAGGAAGATCCTAGAATATTGACCTCTTCTTATATAGAGATTTGTCACATGCGAGTGTACGACTACTTGAACTCTTTCCAAATTCATTAACAATAGTTTTACCCTATCATATATAACATTTCCTGGTATAGGTTTAGGAGCACTTCATTCCTCAGTTGACCCATTAAAGATTTTGTGTTGCCTTCGATAAAGATGCACTGGTGGGATAAATCTTTGATGACCAAGATATACAATTTTACCACAATGTTTCAGTCGGATTGAATCAGTATTTTCCTCACAAATAGGACATTCTTTGTATCCTTTTATGCTATATCCAGACAAATTTCCATAAGCTGGAAAGTCATTAATCATACAAAATAACATAGCACACAAACTAAAGATCTCTTTACGTGAAGCATCATATGTCATAACACTTTCTTCCCATAGTTTCATTAGGTCATCAATTAGAGGTTGAAGGTAAACATCAATATCATTTCCAGGTTGCTTGGGCCTTGATATCAATATTGACAACATGACATACTTATTTTTCATACACAACCAAGGAGGAAGATTGTATATAACAATCATAACAGGCCACGTGCTATGTTGGTTGCTTAATGTACCATAGGGATTCATTCCATATGTACAGAGTCCAAATCTTAAGTTTCTTGGTTCTTTACCAAATTGAGGGTATAATAAATCAATTTTCTTCCATTTTGGTGAATCAGATGCATGTCGTAGGACGCCATCATCATTGGCCTTTAACTCCCCATGCCAAGACAAATTTTGTGCATCTTCTGTATCAGCAAATAAGCGTTGAAATCATGGTATTATTGGTATATACCACATCACCTTGACAGGAGAGCCATTTTTAGCCTTAGTTGAATTTATGGTCTTATACCTTGATGCACCACATTTTGGACAATTTATCAAATAACTATAGTCCTTCTGAAATAACACACAATTATTTGGACATGCATGAATCTTCTTAGCCTCCATTCCCATTGGGCACATTATTTTGTTTGCTTGATATGTTGAAATTGGAAGCTCGTTGCCTTCAGGAAGAATTTCCTTTAACAAAGACAACATTGAAGTGAAACTCTTATCGCTCCACCGGTTTTGAGCTTTAAGAGTATATAATCACATTACAACACTCAACCTCGTGAACTTAGTACAACCCTTATATAATGGTTTTTCAACATCATGGACAATGTTTGCAAATAAAGAAGGTGGATCAATGACATTGTCCCGACAACTACGTGGCATCTCATCAGCCATATCATCCTGAATCAAGTCATCCTGAATCGGTTCATCATTGACATTATCATCATTATCTATCTCTTCTATGCCATAACTATTAGTATCGACATTTTCTGATCCATAATTAAATTTCTCTCCATGCCAATACCATTCATTATAACCTTGTATGATCCCATTCCATATGACATGATTCTTAATTTCCTCACCAGTATCAACTTTCAAATTGTTACCACAATTTCTACATGGACAATATAGCCTATCTGTAGGTAGTTTCCTATGTTCCTCAACAAATCTGATAAATTCATCAAGACCTTTGGAAAACTCTGGAATGCAACGGTTCTTGATAGACATCCAACTTCAATCCATTTTCTATATCACATTAAATTAATTATAAAACTAAGTGTTTAATATTGATACTATAAGTTGTAAGTTTTTATTGATAGGAAGTTAATTACTTTTATACTAAAGTGTACCACCTATCCCATTTTTGAATATTTAATCTCACTAGTAATTGTATAATGTATGTTTCGTTTTAAAGAAACTTTTAGCAGTACTTCCCCTAAGTTCTCCAAGTACACCGATGTAAATGGCACATAACCACTCACATATGTACCCAGAGAACAAATGAGGAAATCCTACTAAAATTTTCTTCAAAACTAAACATACATTATACAATTACATCCTAAGTGAGATTAAATATCCAAAAATAGTCCCAAACCGGGGACTATCCAAAGTTTACTCCTAATGCGTAAATTTTGAATGGGTTTCTAAGTCAATATATAAATGTATTATTTTCATATTTATATATTAAGTTAAACATCATGCATTGATGATCTCATCTATAAACCCTAAAATGTCAATCTGGGAGTACACATGTCTAATCTCATATTAATTTCTAGAATTTATATAATGATTACATATGAAAAATACATGTTTTTATTATTGGTTGGGTTATCAATCATATAAAATGGAAAAATCATATAACTGTCCAGTTAAAGGCGTGTAGGTCCACTCTCGGTTGAGAATTTGTTGACTGAGAGTCCATCTGCGCGTGCGTCCAGGTCTACTCTCGGTCGACGAATTCTCGACCGAGAGTGGACCTGGACGTCGCGTGTAGGTCGACTCTCGATCGATGAATTCTCGACCGAGAGTGGACCTGGACGCTACTGTGGCGGTGAGAACGAACTCGGGAATGAGGCGGCGGCCTTACTTGGAAACGGCGGTGACCTTCATGGAGGATGCGACGACCTTCGTGGAGAGGCGGCGACCTTTGTGGAAGCGTGGAGAGGTGGCAACCTTTTTTGGACACCACGATCCCTCTTCAAACACGACGACGAGCTCTCTTGGCAAAGGCTTTGGCGGCGCGGCAACGAGCTCTCTTGGCAAAGGCTTTGGAGGCACAACAACGAGCTCTCTTGACAAGGAGAAGCTTTGACGGCGCGGCAACGAGCTCTCTTGGCAAGGAGAAGCTTTGGCGGCACGGGAGAGAGAAAAGAAGCAGGTCTCGGCAGCAAGAATGGAGGAAATGACACCCGACTCACCTTTGATATTTCCACCAGACCTGTAGGGTCGGTTATTTGCAAAAAAACAACCCAACAGGTAAGTGATGCCCGAACAGACACCTTTAAGGACGATTCTTGGCAAAAAACTGACCATAGAGGTCAGGTCTCTAAGGTTTGCTCGATCAAGAATTTTGTCGATTGACAAGCCCTACAAGGTCGATTGTAAGGAAAAAACCGACCCTAGAGGTACTTATACACGCGCAAAAGCAAAATGTAGCCAATTTTTTTCTCGGTCGAGAATTTTGTCGATCCAGAAGCCCTACAAGGTCAGTTATAAGGAAAAAACTGACCCTAGACGTACTTATACACGCGCTAAAGCAAAATGTAGCCAAATTTTCTTTCGGTCGAGAATTTTGTCGACCGAGAAGCCCTACAAGGTCGGTTATAAGGAAAAAACTGACCCTAGAGGTACTTATACACACGTGAAAGCAAAATGTAGCGAATTTTTGTCTCGGTCGAGAATTTTATTGATTGAGAAGCCCTACAAGGTTGGTTATAAGGAAAAAATTGACCCTAGAGGTACTTATACATGTGCAAATGGAAAATGGATTCAAAATTCAACTCGGTCGTAAATTTTTTTGATCGAGATGCCCTACAAGGTTGGTTTTAAGGAGAAAACTGACCCAAGAAGTCTTAAATGGTCCCCGCATTTTTGTAGACATATAAGGTTAGTTATTTGGAAAAACGTACCCTAGAGATCGAGGTGTGAAGCCAAAATCAAGAAAATTTTTGCCGCGGGAAACTTTAATGGGCTTTCTAATCCCATTGTCTATAAGGTCGCTTATTTTATGAAAACTAACCCTATAGAGATACACTACAAGGTCGGTTATTTTAAGAAAACTGACCCAAGTGGTCTTAAGTGGTGCTCACATTTGTTATTGACATATAAGGTCGGTTATTTAGAAAACTGACCCTATAGATCACACTACAAGGTCAGTTATTTTAAGAAAACCAACCCAAGAGGTCTTAAGTGGTGTCCGCATTTTTGTAGACATATAAGGTCGGTTATTTGGAAAACTGGCCCTATAGACTTACACTACAAGGTCAGCTATTTTCTGGAAAACCGACCCATGAGGTCTTAAGTGGTGTCCATATTTTTTGTAGACATATAAGATCAGTTATTTGGAAAAACTGACCCTACAGGCAGCGACGTTATTGGCCAAAAATGTAGTAGTGTATGTTGCAAGACCAAGCCCCGGAGGGAAGGTTTGATTTGGTCAAGCCCCGGAGGGAAGACCATTGGGCACCTCGAGAGGTGACCCCAGGCACCAAGCTCAGGATGGAGAAGGTGGCCTTATGTCCCTTGCAAGGACAAAACCATAAGAGAGGGTAATCTAGGGTTTAGGGCAAAAGTAGTTGAGAGGTCACATTGAAAGTGTAATTTAGATTGTTAATCAATTGTTTGTTATAATTAGGTTGTTAGAAACTATTTTTGATATTTTGTTTGCCCCCACATACCAGTATAGTAATATACTGACCGATGTTTTGTTTGTCAGCATTTTAGGAACAATTCTAAAAATGGACAAATAGTAAATTAGAATTTGTGAAGATACAATTAACTATTCAAGGAGGATTAGTTAGATAGACTTGTTCTGTGGATAGCATCTCTGACCTCATGGTCTCCCTTGATTGGGGGTTACTGGGAGGCGGGGTCGTTACATCTAGTATCAGAGCCAACGATTTCTCATTTAATCCTTAGTAATAATTAAATTTTAAAACTTTGTATAACCCGAGGGAGTTATTAGAGGATTTTCCGATGATGGAAGTGTCCAAAAAAGGATCACGGTCCGGGGGCTGGAAATATTTTCCTCCGCCCCTCTAGTCAGTCATGAGAACTCCCGGATGTGGTGTGGCTACCTGGACAAAGTCTAAGGTCTTGACTCGAAATAAGATACCTTTAGAACTCTCTCATGTATTTTCATCCCTTCTCATATAGGATTCTAAGGTTTATGATTTTTCTCTCTCTTCCTCACCCTCTTGAGGTCAAGGTAAGTATGATAAGGATTAAGGAATCCTCCACCAATTCAATAAAAAGCATGTAAGCAAGATGTCATGGATATAAATTTAATAGTTTAAGCATAAACTAAGGTTTAGTTACATGCTTAGTGTTGCATGGCGTGTGTTGTCGTGCCCTCAGGAGAGATATGAGGATTGACCTTCTTATCAAGAGGTTGAGGAGAAAGTCAGTGTTGGAGGTGGAGGCCTCTAGGAAAAGGTAGAGACATGACGCATCCTCTGAGGATGATGCTAACCCTAACCCTAAGTGATTGTTAGAAAGAAGGATGACATGATGAGTTAGATATAATAGTCGATCATGTACGTGGGTTGACATGCATATTGGTTTTGAGTACCTATGAGAAGCATGATCTATGTGAGGTTGGTTGACCTAGTGCCTTTTGGTGACCCAACCTTGGAAGGGTCGTGCCTGTTAGGGTGAAAGATAGCTCCTTCTTTGAAGAGGATAGTGGTGACAATATAGAAACCCTTATAGGCATATATGACCATAGAAGAGCATGTGCATATGTAGGAGAGAACGTCAGTAGTGTTGGTAGTAGGATGAGACTTAGGTCAGAAGGGTTATGCCCGACAAGTTAGGAGATGAAAATGCAGAGCTTTGGATAATCTTTATTGAACATATGTTTGGATCATACGTTTCACCCATGTAGGTGTATGCATGTATCCTTAAGATCTTGGTCCACCTTCTTAGAGAAAGAACCTCCAGTGGTAGGGTTGGTTGTAGGGTTAAATCTAGAGAGAGAAAGAGAGCAAGACCCAAGCGAAACGGTTGGAAGCTTAGACTTTGAGACATGAGGGACCATGAGAAATTGGGTATGTTATGACCTAGAATGGACGACCCTCCTGAGTAGATAGTTATGGTTGCTCATGTGCGATCCTTGAAGGCTTGTCGTACCTTGGTTTCCATTAGAGGAACCAAACCCTAGAATGAGAAGAGGCTTCTTGAACCGATGTATAGAGGTTGTAGGTACCTACCTTGTAGGTATCAGAAGGAGAGTTCCTTACACCTTGATTAGGTACGGTGACAAGTTATGAGGTCTCACACCGAGTTGGTTGTCCTTGTGTAGGACTCTAGGGTGTTGTTCACATGAAAGAATGCTAGGAAGTGTATGCCCTACCTTGTGCATGTTTGGTTCGTGGTTGGACGGTCGATGCATAAAAAGTGAACCTAGGGTTCCTTGACCTAAGAGGGGTAGTAGTAGTACAAGGTGCACCTGATGCTCACAATGATGTTTGAGTTCCTACATATTTGAGTTTGGCATCCCCTCATGTTCAGAGGAAAAGGAAACCCCTTGGACTAAGGTATATGTTTGATGAACCCCTCACACATAGGTTGGAGACATATGCATGTATAATATTGGTCCAATGTTGAGGAATAGGAACAAGTATGACATACCAAGAAAACCTAGCATGGTTTAGTAGGTGGTCTTCTTGTCAGCTATGTGACTTAGTAGCTTGATAGGGCTAAGCTTGCCCATGATGTTGTAAACCCTGGGTGTAGGGACGTTTGTGACCTTTGTTGCTATCAAGAGATAGTTTTCTCCCATCCTAGGGAGGGACCCTTCTGTAGGGTGAGTATCAGCTTTTGGTTTAGGTTTGAGGTAACCTAAAGAGGTCTGTCTTAGGAGCTTGAGGAGCTAAATGGAGAGCACATAGAATGAGGACGAATCCAAAGATCCATGCATGACCATCTCTAAGGGGCATGAGGTTATGTTGACATGGAGGTAAACTGTATGGGGCCATACCAAGTTAGGTAGGTTGCCATGATCCCTATGAAAGGATGTAAGTTTGACCGCGTATGCCCAGAGGGATGATGGAGTTTTGAGTAGGGATTCAAGTTTGAGATGTACCATGATAGAATCCTAAGTCAATACCAAGGTCAGGTAGGGATAAGACTGATGGGGGTAGGAGTTGTTGGGTTCCTAGGTGCACAAGACCATAGGGTCGGGAGGTAACAATTATCTTTGTCCAAGGACCAAGGGTTAGGAGACTGATCACCTTCATGAGCTCATGGGACCCAAAGGGCAAATGAGGTGGGCACTCCCTGGGTGCACAAGGGAAAGGGATGACCCCAAAAGTACTGGCACCCTACAGACCTAGAGGAGATGACTAAGGATTGTGTGACTACCCAAGGGTGTTTGGGAACAGTTTCCATGGAAGTAAACTTGAAATCAAGATGTTCATGATATAGAGTCATGTGATGCATGTTTCAACTTAAATTGGAAAGTGTACTGGCGAGGTGGGATGCTTGGAACGGGATGAACTCTGTATTTGGACTACAACCAAATGCTTATTTTTTCTCGTTATGGAGGTGAGAGATAGGGCTATACACATGCCATATACTAAGGATAAAGGTGTTGAGAGTTGAAACTTTTCTATGATGTTTGAGGATAGGGAAAGTATCATACCTTTTAAAGATTATGTTGATCGGATGGTTTACAAACACGAAGAGAACTAAGGTATTTGTCATATGAGGACATTCTTATCAAGAGCAGTATAAAATTTATGAGTTATATATAAGTTTGAGTTTGATAATCAAGATGATGAGCTCAGAGTTGTATTGACCCTGTTACACCTAAATCCGAGATGAGGATAATGAGTGGATTATATGAAGGTTTATGTCTTCACCGTTACCTAGCACATAAGGATGTAAGGTGGTAATGAATGCTCTTAGTAGAGACGCGTGTATCTTGTTTAGCTGGTAGGGAAGCAAGAAAGAGGTTGTTAGGTGAACTCTAAGTTTGTGTGACATGTTTGGCTAACACCCATATACAACCAGACCCGTTGGTCGAGTAGAGGTTTCTTGGTTAGCCAACCTAGAGCTTGATGAGATAGAAGGATGGTTGTAGAACCTCAAATACACCTCTCAGGAAAAAAAGACGATGGAACCCATGGATAGAGTGTTTTATGGTTTCTGAGGAGTCAACCTTGAGGAAAATCATGACATGCAGGAGATATGGTTATAAGGTCACCATATACAGCGGTACTACTAAGATGGAATGAAGAAGTATATAGAGTTGTATGTGGCTTGTCACCATGCATGTGAGGAGGTGAAGGACGAACACCTATAACCCAGTGAGTTGCTATAAAGGATGAAGAGTCCCTGAGAGGGAATGGGAGTGGATCACCATGGACGTCGTGGTGAGTCTCCCCTGGACCAAGAGAGGGTAGGGTGTAGTATGGGTTATGGTAGATCACCTTACCAAGTTGACCTAATCCCTTGCCTAAGAGAGAGGGCATTGTTAATGTGACAGATCATGTACTATATATATATACATGAGAGAGGGATAGTTCAACTACACTGTGATCCAAGTTTAATATTTAGAGCATGACCTCAAGTTCACTTCCATGCAGTGGATGTAGGAACATGAAGAACTCGATACCAGTTAGAAGTTAGCATAGCTTATCACCCCTAACTAATAGTTAGTATAATCCAAACTAGAGGGTCTGATGGGAGCGTGTGTGCTCGTTCGGGGTGATACATGGGGGAAGTTCTTGTCCTATGAGAGTTTGTGATGATAGCCACCATAGCCACTATCGGGATGTAAGAAGTTCTGTAAGGGAGGTCATGTTGGTTACCTCTTCATTAGAATGATGTTGGTGAATGGACCTTGTGAAGGTCAGAGAGACCGCAATGTGTGCAGATGAAGTTTCTTTGATCGTACAATGGCTGAGAAAGCCCAGGGGCGACATGAGTCGTGAGCTGATGTGAAGCAGACTGACATGCATCACTGTGGGAGAATATGTGTTACGAAAACCTGACCCCTCTAAGCTATAACTAAAGGCGAGTCCCCGATACATGGGTCCATTTGAGATGGATTGGTGGAGATGCTTGTGCTTAGCCTTACCCCTCAGGATAACATGATGTATGGTGTGTTCCATGAGTCCGATCTAGAGCACTATGTGATATACCCTAACCATGTGTTGTGCCATGAGCCTATGGAGCTTCTAGGGAGGCTAAAATATCCTGAGTCACCTATGAGGGTACGAGGTACCAAGGTGAGAGAGAACTCAAATGTAATAATATAAGATGATAAAGGTTCTTTGGAAGCACCATGGAGAGGGTGAAGCCACATGGGAGCTGATGATGGACTTGGGAAATGTCTTATCCTAATTGTTTGTATGTTTGGTAGAATTTTGAGGGCAAAACTACTATAAGAGGGAAAGGATGTTACAACCTCAATTTTTGAGCTTAAATGGTTTAAAATGCAATTTATCCAATAAAATATATGATTATGAAATTGTATGATTTGTGTGTAATGAATGCATACCTTTTACAATATTTCCTTTAAATGAGTGATTTCTTGGATCCTAATGAGTTAATGAGTCCAATGTGACAAAAAAAGGAAATAATGTTTGAAAGAAATCCAATAATTATAAAAGGGAAAATAGATAAAAGAAATCTCATAATAAGTTTTTTAAAAAAAGAATATACCATGAGTTAATCGTATAGTTTTAATTAATGTTTAAAAGGAGAAAATATTGTATGGGAAGGATATTCCAATAAATCATAATTACTAAATATCGAGTGAAAAAGACATCGTGGGTTTTCTTGAAGGAAAGATAATCAATTTAAGGAATTATAATGTTGGGGAAAAGACAAAGAATAATCTAGAAGAGGTATTTCCCTTGTATACACCTCCCTTACTAGATGTAGGTTGTGAACCAAGTACTTTTATCAAGATGATTTCCAAAAGAGGAAGGAATACCCTTAATAGTATTGCCTTGTGTACCTTGCCAATATCGTGTTGGAAACTTGACCTTTAATCCTTGAAAAAAAAACCACTTAATCAAAAAGGAAGGAGGCAATGGAAATAGACAAGGATGTGATTAATGGATATTAATCTAGAAAGATGTGAGATCAATATATATATATATATATATATATATATATATGCAGTTAGACCTCATAGGGGATACACTCTCCTCTCCCAACCTAGTCGCCTCCCCAGGGCATAGTATTGCATCCCAAGAAAAGCCTAAGATTGCTCAGACCATCTTGCTTCTAAAAGCCTGCGAGATGGTAGCCGAAAGCGGTGACTCAAGTCCTATCCAGGAACCATGGGTGGCGTTGCACTACCCATCGCCCAGGGAGCCAAGGTGATCCACCGGAGGCCATCGAGGCCATGCTAGGGGGAGGTCATGCTAGGGATAGCTTTGAGGAAGACGACGACATTGGTCTACAGTAGAGAAGGACCACGATTTCCGTTATGGTCGTCAAGACATTGGGCGAGGTGAGGACGACGCTTCTCGACAAAGGTGGCAACCCTGACCGAAGGAACTGAAGTCGTGTTGACCAGATGCCATGAACGACACCGCATCTGACAATGAGAACACGACGCTAGATCATGGTAGAATAGGTTGAGGCATCGTAGCTGGCGTTGTGGTTGTGCGGCACAGTGGGCGTCAACGTCCAAGTCCCTACGCAAGAATGAAGATGGAGGAGGAGGATGTTGTGTTGAAGGGACTAAGATCCAATGCACGATGCCATCGATGGTGCCATGTCTGACGACGAGGAAGTTGCGCACAGCTGCGTGAAAGGGAGATCGGAGGTGGTGGCTGGGTCAAAGTTGCAGGGATAGCAGGAGTCGGAGATCAGCGGAAGATGCGTGAAGGGAGAACACTCTCCGACCAGTGAGTCAGGGCAATGTGCCTATAGAGTTGTGGTCGGTCCAGGGATGACACCAGCCGCTGGGACCGGTCATCAAGCTGATGCTCTGGCACGATCTTCCACGACGGGGTGTCATCCTACCTTGTTGATCCTTCATGTTTTCATCCGTCGAAGGCATCCAAGGGTGTAAACCTGGTGAGGGATGAAGATCCGAGGAGGGCAGATGTAGAGGATGGGCCGGAGTGTAGGCGGTGTAGGAGTTCAATCATCCTCAGCCGGTGGTAGCCATCCAAGGTAGTCGTGGCGTACTCCTTCGCGAGAAAGGAGATGACCAGGGGTCAAATGACCTGAAGACCCCTGAGGATACACGTAAACTGCAAGGGCATGAATGTATTTTTGTTATAAACCTAGCCTGAATAATGAAAACACGGTATGATTTACTTATGCTAACGTGGCAGTTGTTGATTGGTCCATATATTCTTATCTTGCAATTAATCTAGTTAATTAGTGGTAACTCAGAATATAGCAATATTATATATCAAATTGCTCAACAAAATGATAGGAATCCAAATAAAACAATTTTAGAGTCTAAATAGGCTTCCTATTCCAAAAGTATGTGCACTACATGTTCTAATGTGTTTAATGAAAATGGAAAACCTATATTTGCCTTAATATGATGCTTAATTGAATAAATTCGTTCATGTTAGGCTAGTACTGGATCTTGCCATGTATAATGAGTAAAATCTTGATAATGATGAATAATGGATGATTCTATATTAGTAATCATATATATGTTGTTCTAGAGTTTTGAAACCAATGTGAACATCTTAATATAATCTTAGTGCTAGTGATGTAATCTAGGTATCATGAATAGTTTAATGTGATTAAGATGATGATTAGGGTTTCACCTGATATGTATAATTGAAAGTGTAATCCTAGAAACCATGATGTGGTGGAATTAGGGTTTGTAACTCTACTCCCTGGTCCAAACAAGAGATAGTCCTAAGCCCTAGTTTAGGAGTGCATCTAGATTTGAGTAATGTAATGCGAATATGTGGTGACACATATGTAGTATGCTTTGTTTCAAATACATGTTGATTAAATGCTTTGCTACTTGAATGTTGGGATGCACTATTAAAGTACATGTTAGATTATGCATGGTTTCTGCAATGGCATAAGGTATGTGGTTACTTTATGAATAATCGCCATTAGTTTCACAGTGTTTCCCAAGTGTTTCTCAATTGATTGCAACCTAAACGGTTGGATGTTCAATTCTACAATCCTATAAAGTCCCTATGAGCATCACAATCAAATATGAATGTGTTTCTCAAACCTACATGCCACCCTGATGTATGTTGTAAGACCAAGCCCCAGAGGGAAGGTCTGATTTGGTCAAGCCCCAGAGGGAAGACCATTGGGCACCTCGAGAGGTGACCCCAGGCACCAAGCTCAGGATGGAGAAGGTAGCCTTATGTCCCTTGTAAGGACAAAACCCTAAGAGAGGGTAATCTAGAGTTTAGGGCAAAAGCAGCTGAGAAGTCACATTGAAAGCATAATTTGGATTGTTAATCAATTATTTGCTATAATTAGGTTGTTAGAAACTATTTGTGATATTTTGTTTGTTCCCACATACCAGTATAGCAATATACTGACCGACATTTTGTTTGTCGATGTATTAGGAACAATTCTGAAAATGGAAAAACAGTAAATCGGAATTTGTGAAGATACAATTAACTGTTCAAGGAGGATTAATTAGATAGACTTGTTTGTGGATAGAAGTCTAGATCTGAATTTTACAAGGTATGCAAAAGCTTTATTTTATTCCAGCTTTTCAGTTTAGTAATAGTAGAATTTGATAATTATTTTTGATTAAATGTCAAACCATGGATCCTAAAATATTGGGATAGTGTCTCTGACCTCTTGGTCTCCCTCAATTGGGGTTACCAGGAGGCAGGGTCGTTACAGTTGGATTGTGTGCATACATGTGACTTTTTTTGGGATTCCTCATTTTTGTATGAAATCCTTATACATGTGTGGTATTGGGGATGGTGGTGAGGAAGTGGTTTTTTAAAATCAAAGTAAAAAATGGGGATATTGAAAGTTGTGCTCTGTGATCTCAGGAGGATGGATTGTTTGGATATATTGGTGGTGGGAATTCAAAATGATGTGAGTATGAGGCATTGTATTGTTTGAAAGTATATATGTGGAGAGTGTTTTGGATTTGTTTTACTTGAGGGTGAGAAATTTTCAAGATGACACAAAATCGATAGTCATGTGATCCCATTTTCATTTTGGAATCGGTAGGGGTTGTAGAGTTCCTACATATCTCTAGTGTTCTACGTTAACTAGTTTATAAATTGGAAACTTATGTGTAAACTCTGCCACATCCTTTTTCAACCCACACCACTAGTATATGTCCTTGAGGTTATGATACATATTAGTGCTAACTGGATGCGCTGTTTATGTTGAAGTGTGCACTTATTCTAGCAAAATCATTCTCAATCAATCCAAATTAGACACCACCTTCCTTTTATGGTGACAAAGAGCCCCTTGATCTGAGTCATGAAACCCTTCATGCTTTCCACTACCCATCTCATACATGATATTTCCAATCATGCTATTATTCCTTTGGGCATCCCTAACCTGATACATCAATGTATGCTTGATTTTTTGTTGCGATATTAGTCCCTCAAGCATGGAGACCTCAATTTACATGTTCATTATTCTTAAGGATACCAACATATCCCTCCTAGCCTAGGCAACTGAATACATATGCATATTCCCAACCATGGATGATGAAGATAGCTTTCATCTTAAAGAATCTTCTACCACATTCACCTTTCTTGGGTGATACTCTATTGTGAAGTCGTACACCTTTATCATCCTTGAGCCATTGCCTGATGTTCATTTCTAACTTTGACATGATAAATTTAAGATTCTTGTGGTTTTTGAAAATTTGACATTTGTATCCATACATATAATGCCTCCAAATCTTTAGTGACAAAACTACTACTTCTAGCTCTAGGTCATGAGTAGGGTAGTTCTCCTTGTGCTTCTTTAGTTGTCTTAAAGCAAACAAGACAATGTGTTTGTCCTGCATCAATACACGCCCAAGAGCTTCCTTTGAGGCGTCACAGAAATATAGACCTTCCTAGGATCTGGAAGCACTAACACTGGCATAGATGTCAATTTCTTATTCAATATATGGAAGCTCTATTGACACTTCTCCATCCATACAAATGCTACATCTTTTCTCTGTTATCCTAGTCAATGGAAAGGATATTACACTACAATCCTTAATACACCTCTTATGGTATGCTATCAACATAAGAAAACTTTGTACTTTTGTTGTCATCTTTGGCTGCTCCCACAGTAGGACTAACTCTACCTTCTTTGGATCTACATAAATCCCATGGTTGGATATGACATGGAATAGAAAAAACACTTTCTTTAGATAAAACTCACATTATTTAAGCCTCACATACAACCAGTATTATCTCAAGAGTTCCAAGGTCAACCAAAAATGTTTCTCATGCTGCTTGTAGTTCCTATAAAAGATCAAGACGTCATTTGTAAAAACTAGTATAAATAAGTATAATTATTTCTTGAAAACCTAGTTCATTAGGTCCATGAAATCTATAGGATAGTTAGTTAGCCCAAATGACATAATCACAAAATCATACTACCCATACCTAGTCTTTAAAGGTTATCTTAGGTATGTCTTAGGACTTCATCCTCACTGGATGATATCATGATCACATATATACTACTTGAAAGCAATGTAGCCACTTTGAACAAATCAAACATGCCATCAGTCCTTAGAAAAGGATACTTCTTCTTGATGGTGTTCTTATTCAACTCTCTATATTCTATACAGAATATTTGACAAACCGCCATGCTAAATGAGATTACTCAAAACCAAAAAATGATTGGTCACTAATTAATCACATCACCAGAGATGTACATAATTGAAACCAAGAAAAACTTTTCAAACACGTCCAACAACATTTACATACAGGTCCATAATCCTACATAAAAGCATATATTGTGCTAGGTAACTTTACAACTATTTAGTGGCCTCAGCCATAACTAGTATACAAAAGGTATTATCCACATAATTACATCATGTAAAACATCCGCAAACTACCAAAAACTCGAGTCAGTATACATTATCTACAAAAATTTCCCTCCAGGACTTGAGACTAAAAGGACGAATCTAGGACACACTAAACAACTAGCCAACCTTCTCCCTTTGTAGATATCCAAGATGTTCCTCCTCACTACTATAGGTCTGGCGACATTGTAGATGATCACCTAAAAAGATGTGGTGATCCACAAGGGGAGACCCATGTCCCAACGAGAGATATAACCCTCAACAATATTTGTTGCTTACAATAGATCTATGCAATTGAATAGATATAGCGAGAATATTACATAATTGAAGGATTTAACATAATACTGAAAAGAACAATCAGAGCTACAACCAGATGTGTATTTGATTTCTCTTACCCCATTACACGTCATCTAAAATATTAAAAGAAAAGGTAAGGGTTATCATCCAATGTGAGTTGTTGAATAACCCTAACAGATATGTTACACATTTGAATTACATATTTTATTAAGCTTTGGGTAGTTTGAGGTGCACCATTCAAACTACTACACGACCATTGCAAAGTCTCAATTATCTTTATACAAGATCTAGGAGAGTCAGAATCCTAACATATCTTCCCCTCAGGGTAGTACGAGTTTGTCACAGTGACATGTCAGTCAAACTACAATCAACCTAGTCTAACATGGGTACACAGGCCATGGCACTAGAAATAAGGGTATTCATACATAAAATCTGAGGTATGACCACATATGTTGTCAATCACATCATGGGATTAAGAGAGAAAGATTTCTCCCCCTCTCCCACACTCGTGGCAGAGGCCGAACACCCGGGAGGGTGATAAATCAAGGCGGCAGCTGGGATATATATATATATGGGATTAAGAGAGAAAGATTCCCCCCCTCTCCCATAACCCGTGGAGGAGGCCAAACACCTGGGAGGGTGATAAACCAAGAGATGCTTCTCCGTGTGGTTTTGAACCCGGGTCCCTTCATTTGGGACCAACAGAATTCGCCAACCGGGCTATTCCCTTGCAGCTGGGATATATATATGTATGTATGTATGTATGTATGTATGTATGTTTGTATGTATGTATGTATGTATGTATGTATGTATGTATGTATGTATGTATGTATGTATGTATGTATGTATGTATGTATGTATGTATATTCATCTGAGATATGGCCTCGACCGTTCTCCAAAACTTTGGGATTAGGATGAAAAAAATATACCTTCCCTGCATACGCATATACTCAACAGTAAATGACTCTGAGTTTCCCTTCTAGAATTCTCATTTTACTATCCAACAAATCCTAACACTAGAATAGTTCTACGGATCAGGGAACCTACATGATTAGGGTTTTACTTGATTAGTTAATCCAATCGGGTAATTTTAGATTGCATCAATTAACTTACACACACAACGATATTGCTTCTATAAAATCAGTGGGCATAATAACTCCATAAGATATAAAACGTATGAACCACATCTCTTATCACAAAATCATAGTATACCCGTCCATTATCACCCATGAAGAGAGTGAACTTTCTTAGGGATCAAACATTCTTAAATTACATTTACACTATAACATCATTACTTCCTACAAGAACATCATTATCAGTCAATACCCTATAGAGGGTTCAACATGTCACCAACAAACTTGTTACCTTCAGACCCAACATAAGAGTTCATCAACCATAAGAGATATGACATTCCCAAGAGTAACATAACAATGTTACCTTTAGAATTATGGATTATATTTCTTCATCATTTCCACACAAAAGAAAATGGAAGCATTACACTACTACTAATTAACCATTGTAGGAAAAGTTTCAAGATGTAGATTGGATTTGTATCACAAATCAACATACATAGATAAACCATCATTTCATTAGCACACTTAGGAAATTCATCATTTCATTTGTGCACCTAGCTATGTACTTAGGTAAAACATCATTTCATTTGCATACTTAACCAAAAATAAAGCCATCAGTTCATTAAAAGACTTAGCCAAAACATCAAATCTTCTACCTAGCATGTCCATCGATTTATTGATGTACTTAGCCAAAAAAAACCATCGGATCATTAAGGTACTTAACCAAAACCAATATCATCCGATCATTATGGACAACAAAGCCATCGTATTATGTGTTAGGTAAATCATCATTTTATTCACCAAGTAAGCCCATCAATTTCAATACTTAGTGAAACCATCATTTCATTCACCAAGTGAAATCATCAACCATAGACTAAGTTAAGGTCATAAGTTTTAGAATCCAAGTAGAGTCATTTATTCTAACACAAAGAAACACCATCTTTTCCTACGATTAACAATATCATCGTTTCAAGGATAAATCAAAACCATCAATTTATAGACTAAGTATTCCATGGATTTCAGCATGTAGTAAAACTAAAGATTTACAGGGAAAACAATCATTTGCACTAAATCCATCATTTCACACTTCCAAAGTCAAGGTAGTTCATCATACAAGAAGAAACATACATATTCTCTAAGGATATTTTAACAACACACAACTTTCATCATGTATGAAAGATAGTGCATACAAGATTATTTCTCTTCATTATACCATGTTCTAGGGAATTATCTATATTGAACAAGTTAAAGGTAAATAAGAAACATGTTGAAGGTTATATAACTCTCCTCAAGGATGAAGATGAATGTCCAAAGAGCAAGGTGACTCAAGAAGATGAGATGAAAACCCTAGCTTGCACTTTCAAAGCTCCAAGATAGTCCCCCTCTTCAAGAACAAGGTGAATCTAGGGTAAAAGAGAGAAGAAAGGGATTCTTTAACCACATGCATGAGATCCACCTAGAGCACTAGGGTTACACCCATGGATGAAGAGAAGAAGGAAAACAACAAGGAAATTAGATTAGAGAAGAAGATCTTATTTGAAGAAGGTAAGAAACTAGGTTAGAAGGCTTCCAACAACCCTAGAGTTGCTAGATCCAAACCCTACAACAACATGCATCGAAGGTCCTCCTAAGATTTGTCTACAAGGGCTATCCCTTCACAAAATTATGGGTTTGAGCCTCTCTAGAAACAAGAGCAAGAGGTAGAAGGAAAATGTTCGTTTGTGAGAGAGGTGAAGGGTATATATATATATATAAGAAGAGAGAGAAAGGTTGTCAAAAGGTTGAAAACTAGCTTATCATGTGTCAAAACCTAGAATGCACCATTTCCATGCATATCAAGACTCCCACTGAATCTTTTACCAAGGATATCCATTGGTTCATGCCTTAGTTAAATTGTCTAGATGAATCATCAGAAGACCCATCTGATTCTGCACCATTCATAGCCATTTTGCAAACCCTAATCTCCCATCAGATTGTGTACTTCAACCAGGGTAACCATTGGTTTAAGGAACTCAAGGGAAGGGCATCAGATCCTCAACTACAAGGAGGAACCATCGAATCGTCAACATACATAGTGAACTATCTATTCCAACACTTAGTTGAAAATCCATTGGTTTTCAACCTTCAAGAGAAAAAATCTAACATCTGATGGTACATCAAACCATCCAAAGGTGCAATCATATCAAATAATATGAAGATTAATATGAATGACAACATACATATGTGAAAATTATAGATAGAACCCTAGAAAAGGAAAAATTGCATAAAGGTCCACATAATCACATAAATTGCAAAACTTAAGAAAACAAAGTCCAAAGTGGACCAAATTTGAAACATAGATTTGTCACATGATATCAAAAAATAAATTCAGATTTGATCAAGGAATTAAGAACCCAATCAGATTAATAAAGCAAGGTCATGGGTCTTACACAACTTCAATGACTCATTCTTCTTCTTAACAAATAGGACTGTTGCACCCCACAATCATATGCTTAAATGGATAAAACCTTTGTTTAACAATTCATGTAGCTACTTTTTTAACTCTCTCATTTTTATCAGTGTCATCCTATACAATGCTTAAGATAAGGGTTATGTACAGGGAAGAACATTGATCTCAAAGTTGATCTCTTGAGGAGATGGAATGCAATGAAACTCATCAAGAAAACATCCTCAAACTCTCAAAGTACATGCACATCACAAATACTAGGAATAGGTAGCTTAGTATCAGCTACATGATCAAGAAAAGTCTCACAAACTTCCTGATCAGTTTTTCAATTATGGAAGTAGAAACCAAACATGTGGGAAGAATCTTATGGTCTCCTTGGAAAGTTCAATAGACGTCTTCCTCCCAAAAATCAACAACCTTGGACCTACAGTCCAACACCATATGATACTTCTCTAATTTGTCCATTCAAAGGTTCTCACATCAAATTTGTGCAGTCAAGTGGCATAAGGTCCACTTGAATGATATCTTTAGAGGAGATGAGCACATATGATAGACAAACCTCATGCATAACTACAAAGCCAACTAGAGGGGTTTCAAGAAAGAAGGGTTCAGATAGGCAACTAATATGTAGATTACAATATACAATCATCTCTATGGTGATAAATGAGTGTGTCACACCCAGATCAACCAAAAAAACACATACACAGAAGTAGACAATTCAATGTGAAAAAGTTCCATATAACTTGTAACAGCTTGAGGTTTGACAATACCCTTGGGTTGTGTAATCATGTACAAATAGATTGTGACTTGTGATTTGCTCTTCCTTGACCTCTCCTTATGAATCTAAATGATCTAGCCTGTGAATTCTATCCACACAGTCTATCATTGTTGCCTCCATAGTCCATACAATTGTAGGTTTTGCAGGTTCCATACCTAGGATTGAGATGTCTCTTGGTTCAAATGGGGGCAGAACATCTTCACATATCTTGGTTGGTGGTGATAAAAGCAATTCCTCTATGGTGAACCTTACGGCCCTGACAATCCTATCATGGAGATAGACTTGGAACTACATGCCCCGGATGGTGATAATCCCCTTCCTCACCCTCTGCTATGAGACCATTGTGACTGGTGTTTTTGCATCATTGGCTATGATGGTGTTGTTCTCTAATGAGACTATTAGTAGTGTATCTTTGATGGAACTACAAAACATTATTTCTTGGATCTCCCCGAGAACTGACCAAATGACTGTGTCGACTTCCTCTTGGCATTATAGTCACAAATACCAACCTATGTCCTACCGGACATCTTCATCGAAACCATGAAGGCATAAAATTTCTAGCATATCCAAAGTTGATTCTCTTTCCAGGTCAGCATTCCCCTTCTCAAACTACCAAATCTTCTCTGCTTTGGTCGATGCCATGAGTAGACAAAAATACAACAGCGACAAAAATGAGCTTTGTATTCATTCACAGTCATTGTCCTTTATCTGACTTGCTCAAGGTGCATGATCATCTCATCTAGATAGGACAAAGGGAAGTATCTAATCTAAAACTACCTCATGAACTACATCTAAGAGATGACTTTCCCCTATATCTCTCCTCATCTATGTCTCACCAATGACCAACATTGCCCTCTAGAAGATAAATGGAATGCTTTACCTTGTCCTTGTCTGGTATGTTCAACAATTGGAAGGCCTTCTCAAGATATTGGTAAGCTAAAGATCAACACCCATTAAGTTCAAAGTACTCAGGTACTCCATGACCCACCTACATCAACCGCACAAACATTTTGCTTGAATCAGTCGGCTCAACATTCTAGTTTGTGTTGTATCTTCCAAGGTTGGGATCATGTCCACAAACTTTGTGAATGCATACATCATCTATCCAAACATGGCCAAGAAAGCTAGATGGAGAGGCATTATCAGGTCAGCATGCAACACGTCAGGTTTCTTGGGCTACTCAGACTACTACAAATGTTTGAGCTAGGGTTCCCTCTCCTCATGGATACGATGTCTCCCATCACCACTTGGTTGAAAATAAATAGTATGTGTATATTCTTCGTGATGTTGAACCATATATGTATAACTATAATCAATGGTTAGATATGGTGAACTCCTAAGAATAGACATGATGACCTGATCTTATGTCCCTGTAGACACAACAAACCTAGGCTTTCATACCAGATGACCCATCACCATAAGAGCAAGATAACTCATAATACAACTTGTATTAAAACCACATAATAACTAGTTACATAAGACATATATATATCTCAGAGTAAATATTTTTGCCAAACACCATGCATGACATAGCATAATGACAAGGTGCATACAAGACTTTCATCATGACATATTAAATAGATTACAAGCATTAGCTTTACAAAAAATCCATACACCACATTCACAATATCTCAAAAAAATACAAAAAGTTAAAGCCTCACATATGTGTCGATACTATAGAACATGCTTGCAGAATCCTACAACATGTAGAAATATGGATCTAGAGGTCAAAAAATAGAAAATAGCAATAGGAGGAAAAGACGCCACAACAAATTCTCACATGAACCTGAGTGTATAGGGACAAAGCTATAATTGTATCCCTGTATGATTTATCGTTGGAGGAGTTCACACAAATGTCACCTTTCTCTTAGATACCTTCATACAAACATCACCTACCTTATATTTTAAGACCATCTTCCTCCCCATTGATTTCTCCACCGATATTGCGATAGTTTGTCCACTCACTTCTAAGGTCTAGAAAAGAACAGGGGTGAGAACCCTAATACAATGATATAATATAACCTTTAAAATTTAATTAGTGACTAGATAAATAAGGAGACATTTAATCAACTAGGTATGTAAAACTATTAGTGTACTTGGAAGTACACACTTACCCAAACATTTTGAACCATCGTAACCCACAAGGAAGTTAGACCATAAAGATACTACAACAATATAAATATGTTTAACATATCAAGAGCACATCCATGTTTGGAGCCAACTAAACTTAAGTAGATATGATACACAAATGAAGTATATTTTATGTGTTCTGGTGATGAATGCATATTCATCCAAGTTTTAATTACATTTAGAAACTAGTTTTGCATTTATTACCATCATTTTAGTTTAGAACCATCTTGCATTTAGGTTTTCTTTTTTTTTGGGGAATAGAGCTTATTCATTCATCATGCACTCTAATGCAGGCCAAAACATCGGGAACCAAACATTAAAATTATCCAGAGGCCTACGTGGCTCCATGAAAGACAGTTTGAATGAAGTGCGAGAGGAAAGGGCTTGTTTTGTCGTGGTGTCAGCGGCTTGATTCATTCTCGGGATGTAAAATACCCAGAGATTTTCTTTATTTTATGATAATTTATAGTGTTTTGATATAAATTCTTGGCTCCATGGAAGGCTCGATCTTCATTGTATCATAGGAGTGTAGGAGGCATTAGTCCCTCTAACTGACTAGCGGTCCCAATAATTTGTGATGAAATAGAATAAATTTCCATCAATTTACCTTTCCATTAGTTGTAGATTCCTTTAGTTGAGGCCTTCTAGCCACAGACCCTCGATGCGTGACAATATCCACCCTCCACAGCCCCCTCCCTTGAGGGGTGGGCTTACATTTGCCAAACCACAACACATGAAAATAACCCAGGAACTAGTGTAATCGATTGTTTCTTGTTAAACCCTTGATGATAAATTCAGATTGGTTTTGTTGAGGTGATAGATGTATGATCTCTAGGTAATGTGAAATCTAGCTTAGAGTGATATTCATCTAGGTTTTAATCCTAACTTTGAAAGGGGCATTTACCTTGCCTCAACATATATATGATTCATGCTTAATATGATGTAGCGAGAGAGTGAAATATATAGAGATGGTGAAACCCATTCACTCCAATGTTCATAACAGACTTTCACCCAACATTTTATAATTTTTAATTAGTGTAATAAAAAACCATAAAGTTTTTGTGATGAATGCTAGTTCTTGCAAGATTACTTTGATCAATTAACTCTTTAAAATACTATCTTTTGGGTTCCATCTTGAACTATACTGCAATAAGATCCATTCACTTGCAGTTGGTGATTGTTTTACTTTGGGTAAGGTAAACTCTAGGAATTTTACCTCTAATTATTTTTCACGTGTGATAAATCCCACCTCAAATTTTGGCACCATTTTTGGTGAAAACAAAATTTTCTAATAATTTTTACCATCTTGGATTGGTTAGGTTTTTCCTTTTCCAATTGACAACATTACATATCTTCTTGAATTTAACTCCACAACAATCATCTTACTCATGGTAGTCTTTATTCCTCAAGAACATTACTAGTGCATGCAACATTCTTCTAGCATCAGTCAAAGACTATGTTTTGATCTTGATATTGAATGACTATATCATAGGCTCTTTAGTGCGCACCAAGATGAGATGGCCAAAGAGGATATGATTGTTTAAATTTAAACCCTTGATGGTAAATTTAGATATGTTTTTTAAGAGGTGATAGGTGTGTGATCTCTTGGTAACACGACAACAAGCTTAGAGTGATATTTGTATGGGTTTTAATCCTAACTCCAAAAGGGGGATTTACCTAGCCTCAACATATATATGATTCATGCTTAATATGATGTAGTGAGAGAGTAAAAGATAAGTAGCTATGTTCAAACCCATTCCACCCTAGTGTTCCCATCCATTGATAAATATAGACTTCAATTCAACATTTTATAATGTTCAATTAGTTTGATCAACAACCATAAACCTTATGTGATAAATATTAGTTCTTGCGAGGTTACTTTGATGAGTAAACTCTTTAAAACATTGCCCTTTGGGTTCGATCCTAAACTATACTACAATAAGAACCATTTGCTTGTGATTAGTGATTATTGTATGTTGGGTAAGGAAAACTCTAAGGATTTCACCCCTATTTAGTTTTCCTATATGATAAATCCAACATAAAATTTTAGCACTATTTCCTGGGACAACAAATTTTCTTATCATTTTAACTATCTTGGATTAGTTTGTATTTTCCATTTTCAATTAACAACATTGCAAATCTTCTTGAATTTACTCCACATTAGTCTTGAATTTCCCAGTATTGCACATGTACCCAACTTGATTTCCCAACCAGCCATCAAGCTCAAAACTTTGAAATTAAGACACAATGGTGACTATGATGCAAACCAATAGTTTTGTAGGATGAGCCGGTGAGACACATGACCACTTGCAGAAGTTCATATACCTTTATGGAGCGAGAAAGCATTTCAGTGTGTCTAAAGAGGCCATGAAGATAAGACTACTCTATTATTCACTCTATGATAAATCTAGGGTATGGTACAATTGCCTAGATGTTGCATCATCAAAATTTGGGAGGAACTTCAGAACTAGTTACTTGAGAAGTTCTTTCCATCGTCACTCATTTATCAAATCAGAGGGGAAATCACCTAGTCTAAATAGGATCCATTTGAGACTCTCTTTGAAGCCTTGGAATGATTTAGGGAGTTGTTACATGAATGCCCTTCTCACGGCATCCCGGCATTACGACGTATCAAGCAATTCTATAGGGGAGTCAATGAAGACATCAAGTGTCCTTGATGTTGCTTCTAATGGAGACTTCATGCGGAAGAGATTTGACGATGCATGGAAGGTTGTGAGCATGGAGTTGAGAACCAAGCCAACTAGGGCTCATCCCACAAGGGGGACATTCTCAAGGGAAAAAATGGTAAAGTCAATTTTATTTTTCTAATGGAAAATATGGTCTGATGGCTCCTATCCACTAACCATAAGGATATAGGTACTCTATATTTCAGAGTATAAATAAAACATGAAGGAAATCAGTGAATCTTTGAAGATGCTCACACTAAAGCAAAACAACCTTTTGTCAACCCTCCGGAGGAATGGGTAGATAGGTCAATCCTCTTTTCAAGTTGGGTTAGCCCCATAAGTCTACGAGGTATGTAGTGCAGAAGGCCATACTAGGTTAAAGTGAAATCACTTTTACCATGTCACTTTGAACATTCTCCAACCTTAATTTGAGAGTACTCAAGTCATTGAAGAAGTCAATGTTGTCAACTCCATTCCAAGACAAGGGTACTACAACCTCAGAATGCCAAGAAGTTATCTAGGTTTCCCATATGGAAACCTAGAAGGAACAACAAGCACCCATTAGTTCAAGAAAGACCATGGTAAAAACCAAGTTTGGGGTCCTCCTAGTTTCCAGCAAAACCAAAACTACCAACAACACAATTACAACTCTAGTCAGTACCACAAAATTTTTAGTTTAGAGAAATAATTAAAATCTAGGACAATAATCCTACAACCAAAAAGGCCAACTTCTTCTAGGGCAAGGAATCTAACAGAGTGTACTTGCTTCAAATTGTTAAAGTCATTTGGATGCCATTGAGAAGATATTGACAAACCAACATGCATAAAACAAATCTATGGAGTCTCAAATTGCATAGATTGTTGCCTCCATCTACCCTCCAATGGGCTCATTTGTAGGTCAACTTAAAGGTAATCCCAAGCATTACGAGGAGTAGTTGAAGAGTAACCACACATTCTAAATTCATGCCTATGAAAGACTGGATTTCTGACTTAATTTTGAGGATGAAATTTCTTTTAAGGTGTATAGGATGTGATAGAGTACTCTTTTGAAGCCTTTAATGTCTAGTAGCATAAGTGAGTATGTGTGCTTGATTTATATTAAGAGGTTGAAGTGTTTATCATGAAATTACATTTGATGTTCCTAGATATATGTACCGTTTTCAAGAAATTAATCGATTAATTGATGTATTATGTAAGTTGGACCAAGGTGCAAGATTATCTTTGACCTAGTAGTTATGATATGTATTTGTAAAGCTTCCTTGAGAAAGGAGAGTCCAAGGATGGGGAATCGTGGAGTCTTAGCATCCCTAGATAGGTCTTTGGAGAAGGAACTAGGACCATAGGATTGCATGATCTAAAGACACAGATAATATCTTTAATCTATGCTTAACTAGAGCAGCGACGTGAGTGTTTCTGTAGCCACAATCAGTGTTCGTGGGGTGAGTGCAGACTGAGACCACTTGCCTCGTCAAGAGCTGCAGTTCAAGGTCTAACGAGACAACTACATCGTACCTCTAGCCAACCTCTCCATCGGCAGTTGCAGGGAGAGAATGAGTAGGGATGAGTATTTTGTGTGTCAACAGTCAGGAGTGATTTGCAATATCCGACCACGGATCGGAGACAGAGTTTGAGGAGCGTAAGACTCCTTGCCTTCATTTTGGTGTGAGGCGGCGCACAAACCTGCAGAGTCAAGCATGAGGTGAGGCGTCCACACTAGATGGAGAAGCAGTGCTATATGTAATGACTTAGGCCAGTGACACGAGGAAGGATTAGATGATAGTCGTGCGGCGGCGTCTCCACATAGCAACAGCGGCAAACGCTGCCATGCCGGGGTTCTGGCTCGTGGGGGTGGCTGTGTGCATGCAACAATCGAGTCCTTGTAAGAGTTCTGACTCCAGTAAGCAGTGAAAGTCACAGAATAAAGAAGTACAAGTCACAGGGGAGGAAGGATTCATAGGCAAAGAGGATCTCTTTCGAGCCCTACCCTCAATGATCGCTGGTGCTCATTGTTGAGCCACGGCGACGCAGCAGGAGTGAGGGGCTGGCTGGCGGTGCATGGTAGCATGCCGGAAACCTTCCATACAGAGGAGACATGATCCAGGGTAAAGGAATGCGAGGATCGGATGTCCTGGCTCTCACGCCAGATAGGAGACCTGGTAGCAGCGGTGCCTATTCACGGAAGAACGGGGTCGTGTATCGTGTGGAACCACACACACACACACACACACACACACAGACCACTAAACCGGCCAGCCCAGTTCGAGATGACCAAGAGTGCCTTGAACCAGAACCAGTGCCCCCACTTTTCCATGTGTCGACTTCTGATTGGCCACTGGAGGTAAATATCTCACAATTAGTCAGATTTTCAATAATTCGCCATAATTAGCTTGTTTATCCGAAAATTACAAATAAAATATTGAAATCTTTAGAAAAATGAGTAGGACACAATGAAAGCATAATATCAGCCTTTTAATGCTATAATATCAGTGATATCATATAAGATGTATTATTCTTGTTTCATGAGTAATAAATATCAAATGATGATATAAAATTATGGGAAAATGTCAGTAAGTCTATAATTATGTTTATAATGCACCTGATGTCAGATATGCTCATGTTGATGCATGAAATCATGTATTTTACTCCATATGGATAATTAGAGCTAATAACCCTAAATAAAATGTATTAAATACATGCATGCTCAATAAATGGTGAAATTTACAGATTATGTTTATATCAGTAATCTGAAGCTAAGATGTAAATTAGATACCAGTTAGATGCATATAATTCATGTTATATGAAGATGACCCTTAATACATATGGTTAATGGTGTAACCTAGGGTTAGTTAATGTGCAAAAAAATGCTATGGAAGATAATGTTCAGATAATGAATCATAATTTGGAATATGACATCAGCAAGATAATCCTAAGACAAGAATGCAAGCAATGATGCACATATCTCAATGAATTAAGGGAAACCCTAATGAACATAATTAGGGTTGAGATGAGATGTAAGATGATGAGAACCTGATGGTGATGTATGATCTTATCTTAATCAGGGTTTGACCTGGGATACATAGTTGACTCTTGGATATATGTGATGATTAAGTTTATCTCTTTGGAAGGTACGCCATTACCTCTTACTTGGCTTATTATACAATATGCTTGTCTTATGCAGTAGTAAATACTTGGCATAGGGTATTGGTTGAAATGATTGTTCTTGTATGATATGTTGGTTGATTTTCTATACTTACTTCTATGAACACATCAAACATAATATATTTGTTCCATTATATGAAAGCACCAACTCTTTGGTAGTGTGCTTGGAAGTGACCGAACTCTTTGGTAGTTGTCACATTGTACATATTGAAGCACCAACTCTTTGGTAGTGTGCTTGGACCCAACTCTTTAGTAGTGGTCACATTGTACATATGATCCAACTCTTTGGTAGTGATCATAAATGCCTTAATGCATTCAACTCCTTGGTAGTAATGCATGGATGATATAATGGAAAATATGCCTAAAAGTTATGTTTTCTCTTTTGTTGATTAACATTCTTGTTCAAGTATATGCTTTTTTTTATATTCTTTTGTTACTGCCAAGTATTAGTTTTATCTTATTGCCAAGATATGATGAGAGGTATATAAAATACAAGTAGGCGTACTCAGTATAATATTCTTGAATATTGTGTTGACGTGTACCATATGTAATCTTTTGTTTAGGTTGTGGTTATGCTCTTGAAGATCCAGGATAGTGAGAGTTGTGTGGCGAGCTGATGTATAGGTGGACCTATTGTCTTAAGATCTTGTACTTTAGTGGTAGTACATGTATATGTGGAAGTTTTTTGTTCAATATGTATATCAAATGTTGTAACAATTCATGTTGTAATTATATGTTGAATGGTGAACATATGTTGTATGGTTTTATTATTGTTCATGTGCATGTACTACTGATTGTTTCCTTCTGACTCCCTTGATTTTCTTCTCCTTAGCCTAGTGTGGGATGTTTAAATTGGGATTCTCACTGAGGTGAGGGTTTCAATTTGGACGTCACACATCAAATTAAGTTTTTGAAAATCCGGAGACGTCACAGGTGGTATCAGAGCATTACGACGTATCAAGCAATTCTATAGGGGAGTCAATGAAGACATCAAGTGTCCTTGATGTCTCACAATTAGTCAGATTTTCAATTGTGAGATAAATATCTCACAATTAGTCAGATTTTCAATAATTCGCCATAATTAGCTTGTTTATCTGAGAATTACAAATAAAATACCAAAATCTTTAGAAAATGATTAGAACACAGTGAAAGCATAATATCAGCCTTTTAATGCTATAATATCAGTGATATCATATAAGATGTATTATTCTTGTTTCATGAGTAATAAATATCAAATGATGATATAAAATTATGGGAAAATGTCAGTAAATCTATAATTATATTTATAATGCACCTAATGTCAGATATGCTCATGTTGATGAATGAAATCATGTATTTTACTCCATATGGCTAATTAGAGCTAATAACCTTAAATAAAATGTATTAAATACATGCATTCTCAATAAATGGTGAAATGTACATATTAGATTTATATCATTAATCTGAAGCTAAGATGTAAATCAGATATCATTTAGAAGCATATAATTCATGTTATATGAAGATGACCCTTAATACATATGGTTAATGGTGTAACCTAGGGTTAATTACTGTGCACAAAAATGCTATGGAAGATAATGTTCAGATAATGAATCATAATCTGGAATATGACATTAGCAAGATAAACCTAAGACAAGAATGCAAGCAATGATACACATATCTCAATGAATTAAGGGAAACCCTAATGAACATAATTAGGTTAAGATGAGATGTAAGATGATGAGAACATGATGGTGATGTATGATCTTGTCTTAATCAGGTTTGACCTGGGATACATAGTTGACTCTTGGATAGATGTGATGATTAAGTTTATCTCTTTGGAAGGTACACCATTACCTCTTACTTGGCTTATTATACAATATGCTTGTGTTATGTAGTAGTAAATACTTGGCATACAGTATTGGTTGAAATGATTGTTCTTGTATGATATGTTGGTTGATTTTCTATACTTACTGCTATGGACACATCAAACATAATATATTTGTTCCATTATATGAAAGCACCAACTCTTTGGTAGTGTGCTTGGAAGTGACCGAACTCTTTGGTAGTGGTCACATTATACATATGGAAGCACCAACTCTTTGGTAGTGTGCTTGGACCAAGCTCTTTAGTAGTGGTTACATTGTACATATGATCCAACTCTTTGGTAGTGATCATAAAGGCCTTAATGCATTCAACTCCTTGGTAGTAATGAATGGATGATATAATGGAAAATATGCCTAAAAGTTATGTGTTCTCTTTTGTTGATAAACATTCTTGTTCAAGTATATGCTTTTTGTTATATTCTTCTGTTACTGCCAAGTATTAGTTATATCTTTTTGGCAAGATATGATGAGAGGTATATAAAAGACACGTAGGCGTACTCAGTACAATATTCTTGAATATTGTGTTGATGTGTACCACATGTAATCTTTTGTTTAGGTTGTGGTTATGCTCTTGAAGATCCAAGATAGTGAGAGTTGTGTGGCGAGATGATGTACAGGTGGACCTCTTGTCTTAAGATCATGTAGTTTAGTGGTAGTACATGCATATGTGGAAGTTTGTTGTTCAATATGTAATATCAAATGTTGTAACAATTCTTGTTGTAATTATATGTTGAATGGTGAACATATGTTGTATGGTTTTATTATTATTCATGTGCATGTGCTACTGATTGTTTCCTTCTGACTCCCTTGATTTTCTTCTCCTTAGCCTAGTGTGAGATGTTTAAATTGGGATTATCACTGAGGTGAGGGTTTCAATTTGGACGTCACACATCAGATTAAGTTTTTGAAAATCCGGGGACGTCACAATGCCACTAGAGCCTCGAGCCATGATAATCAATATTAATAGGCTCATTCTTCAAGATGGTGATGATGATGATGGAGTCAGTCAAATGCATGTTGAAGCAAGATACATCTCACCCCTGACACACACAAGCATCACCCCACTGAGAGAAAGCACCGGAGACTACACTAACTTCTCACTATATCCTTGTGGTGCCTATTTACAAACTGTGCACCCCTTACCATAGAGTATATATATATATATATATATATATATATATATATATATATATAAACTGTGCACCCCTTACCATAGAGTTATATATATATATATATATATATATATATATATATATACATATATATATGTGTGTATATATGTATGTATGTATATACTATCCCAAACATAGCTAGATTGGAGATTCAATAAGTTCAAGGAAGCAATGAAGAAGCCACATGTTGATATTCCCTTCCTTGACGCTCTGGATGAGATCCCCTCATGGACCAAGTTCTTTTAAACTATCCTCACCCATAATTACTTAACTAAGGAATTTGAGACCGTGAAGCTAGATCAGACGATGCCAAACATCATCAAGAGTATATGCCTAAAACCTCAAACATCTGAGATCTTTTTGAATCTATTAATTTGTTGGAGACACCACTAGTTGAAAGGGTATGTACAACCTAGAGGAAATCATTTCTACCATTCCCTATAACTTATATAAATGACTAGGCTACACAACCGACATCCTTCCCACTGGCATTGTGATTCAACTTATAGATTTCTAAGACCCCTAAACTTGGTGAAAGTGTTGAACAAGCTTAATTATCATAATTGGATGCTTATAACCTTCATATAACCTTGTGATATGCTTTGTAAGCATAAGGCAGACTTAAGTTTCAAATTTGGTCCAATTTGGACATTGTTTGAGCAAGTTATGCAATTTTATGTACATTTTGGACTTTTCTGTGATTTACCCAATTGATAGGTTTTCTTTGCAATTTGTCACATCAATTATGTTTCTTAGATTTTATTTTATCATACTTGAGATTTTTGAGTCATGAGTTGCTCAATTGTACCTTGGTTTAGAGGTGATTCCTTTCTATGTTGAATTAGGGTTTACCCCCCCCCCCCATGGATGAGCTACCTTCAAGGCTATCAAATGATGGTTCCACTAGTTTGGGCAACATCCGGTGTCCAGCAACCTATGTAACATATGGTGTTCATAACTAGAAGGCTCTATGTTAATGGTTCAAGTTGGTTTGGTTCACTTGAACCCATGGTTCACTTAAAAGGATGATCAACTGATGGTTCTATCATCTTTTGACCTAAACCATGAACAAACGATTGTACCTTAGACCAACAGAAGGTGGATGGCCTGAGAGAACATCAATCAATGGCCCATCATTCCCCAACAGCCGGTGTACCTTCTTCTTGCTCATCCATGGAAGCTTTAAGCCATGGATACATGGAGATCTGCTTGTACACCTCATGCTTCTTCTCTACCTTCTCCTCCAAGCTTTATATATTTATCTTAAGATCCCAAATGAAACTTGTGATATCTATAACTTCCCTCCTTCTAAGAACCTCATTCCCTCTCTATTTATCTGCGTAGGACTTGTCCAAGGTAGAAGAAGAAGGCGATCTTCTTGGTGGAAGATCCTAGGGTTTCGTTTTGCTTCCTTTAGGGTTTCTAAAGCACCTTATTGGTGATCTTAACTTAAACGAGTAAGTATCCCCTCCTTCCCTCCATTTCTTTCTTTTTTCTTCTTCCTCCTACCATTCTTCATGTTAGAACCTTGTTGTTCCATGGTACAAGTTTCTCTAGGACTCAAGAATCTACCTTTCTTGCTTCTTCTTCTTCTTCTTCTAGGGTTTTGCTTCCTTGTGGAGAAGGGTGCCTAATTTACCGAGTTTGATCTAAAACATGGGTTTTATTTCCTTCTTTACTCGAGTTTCTTGCTGATAGAAGTTTGTTCTTCTTAGTAGAGGCCAGTTTTATAATCCTCTTTACTTATATTGCTTACTATAAGCTTGTTGGCTCATGTACTTGCCTAAAAATGGTGATTTAGCCTGAAGAAGCTAAGCTTGCTTGATATTTTGATGTTTATGGTGTTTCCTATTCTATTTTCAGTTCTAGATGGACCTGTAATATTGTACACATACTGCCTAAGGTAGAATATGACTTGGTTCAGGTTGTTCTAACAACTGATGGTTCTAAGCACCTAACAACCGATGGTCAAAATTAGGGTTTTCAAGCTATTTCCTTAACAACCACATGACCCAATGGTGATACTATG
This sequence comes from Alisma plantago-aquatica, assembly GCA_963693085.1. Classification (NCBI taxonomy): domain Eukaryota; kingdom Viridiplantae; phylum Streptophyta; class Magnoliopsida; order Alismatales; family Alismataceae; genus Alisma; species Alisma plantago-aquatica. Next base: position 408,736,535 of record OY856415.1, on the reverse strand, counting down.
CAACAACCGATGGTGTTGTTATCATGACAATCGATGTTGGTTACCAAGGGTGTCAACCAATGGTGACAACCGATGGTCACCCCTTAGGTCAGATTTTGGCTTAATTGGAAGCTTAATGGTCAGCCACTACGTACCCTAATGATGTTATCTATCAATAGTGACATTAGGTCATCACCCGATGGTGAAAAATGATAGTAGTGTTGATCCTACCAATCAACGGTGACCCAAGATGTCACAATTGACGGTGTATCAGACCACTACAACTGATGGTGAGTCAAGCTCTTAAATGTATCTTCATTTCAACCCTAAACTAATGATCTCTTGGTCCAATAGATCTAATGATTGAACCTATACCCTAATTGATGATTTTGAATAATGAACCTGATACAATGAATGAGACTAGATGCTTCAACATTCCATGGATTAAAATGAATACCATAGTCTTATAAGTGGTTTCTACTAATGAGAATTTGATGGTACAACACCATTTAACTTATAGTCTTACCTTTTCCCATGTATGAATATATTTGATGAATCATCATAACAAGTGGATGTGTACCCTTAATGAAACATGGCTTGTTACACCAACTCTAATATAACTAAATGATGGTGATTGGTTATAATAAGACCTCTTAGATGATTAATGTGACAATGTATTACACTCTCCTTGTGTTGAAACCTCAATGTAGTGCTAATTGAATATCATTGTGCCTTGCCATGTTAAAACCTATGGGATACATATATGTTGATGATCTTATGAGCCTTGTTTAAGGCCTAGAATGATAATGATGATCTTGTAGGGATTAATGTGATGGTCTTAATGACCTTTGGTCATGTTGAGCCCTAATTGAGTGAAATCCTTTTCATGTTCCAATAAGGGTTGAAACTCTAGAGTTTGTGAAAAGAAATGGATATCTTGAAATGGTATGATGACAAATGTGGTTCATTGAAATGCAATGAATGATAGCATGTGGTAATGTGATTAAGATTAAGACCTCAAACGTTTTATATCTTCTAAAGTTTCAATGCTTATACACTTGATAGAAATGAATTAGGGCCTGTATGTCCATTTGTATGATGAAGCCTTAATTCACTCAATTGGCAATAACTAATCAAGTGTAACCCTAATCATGTAGTTTCATGTGCCATAGATCCATCTAAGTGTTAGAATTTTCCAGATGGTGAAACGAGTATTCCTAAGGGAAACTCAGAGCGCATACTATTGAGTATGTGGGGTGCTTGTCATCCCGACTCCAAGTGTTTGGGAGGATGACTGTGGTCATACCTCAGTAGGAGAACGGCTACGGTCATGTCTCAGATATGTGTATATGATGAGATTTGAGGACAAGTGCAGTTGTACCTTAGATGGTAGGGTTTGCATACCCACCTCCTATCACTAGGTTGTTAGTAGCTTGACATGATGTGTCATTGTGGTGGACTTGTACTAACCGAGGGTAGAGAAGATCTTAGGAATCTGATTCTCCTAGATCTTATATGGCACTGACTTTGTCTTAGTAGAGGTCAGTTGGGACTTGAGTGGTATTCCTCAAACCCCTTAGGGCAACATAATAAAAGATGTAATACAAGTCATGTAGTATATTTGTTAGGGTTAAATATGTTTAACATTGATTAATTAGCCCTTGCCTTGTTTTTATACTACACAGTGCTTACAAGATTCTATCCTATAAAATCTGAGTAGTTATACTATTGCTAAGTTTACTTGCTTAACTTGCTTAGTTTGCTTAAATTGTTCAATCTACTCAATTGCTTATTCAGTACCTCAATTGTCTAGTTTACTTGTTAATTAATCAAGGGTAATCTATATCTGTTGAAGATAGTTATATCTCTTGCTGGGACTGGGTCTCCCCCATGGGTCACCACATCTTTTTAGATGGTTGCAAACAACATGGTCGAGGTCGTGTTGTGGAAGAAGAGAAGTCTAGTGCTCAGTAATCTCATAAGGTTGGATAGTTGTATATATTAGTTGTAGAGTCCTAGTGTCATCCATGTACTCTCAGGTCTAGGTATGGGATGTGTTTTCTAGAACATATGCTTGTATCGACACAAGATTTTAGCAATATGCCAATGTTTGTAAATATGACATGAACATGTGAAATATATTTTGTATACAGGATGTGGCTGAGGCCATTGGACACAGATGTAATTACCTATCACTGCATATGAGAATCAGAAGATGTACCTTTATGAAAATGTTCTAGAGTTTGATTACATTGTTCAAACTGGTTTTAATTATTCTTTATTTTTCACTATGTGATTAATTAGTAGTTTATCATGTTTTGTGTTTTGAGTAATCTCGTTTAGCATGGTCAGGTGTCACAGTTAAGTTGGTATCATAACTCTAGGTTCAGTAAGTCTACAGGGACATGGGACTTAGGTTTAAGTCTATTCTTATGAATCCAATGTATCTGATGATAGCTTATGCTTATGTAGATATGTCTGGAGGATATGAAGAACATGCAAAGGGTAGCTACGTTTGACCACGAGGAGGTGCAAGGAGGCAGGCACACAATAAGAGAGTGCCAGAGACAGGGCCAGAGCAGCCTGCAATGCCTCAGATGGACCCGACAATGATGGCCAATCTAGAGTTTCAGTCTATGTTTAGACAGATGATGGCCATGATTATGCATATAGCATAGAGAACACCAACACCTCAAGCTAGGGCAATTATCCCTAATGTGGAATCCTAAGGTGTCGGGAAGACATTTGAACGTCTTAGACATGTTGGGGTGATCAAATATGTTGGTATTTCTGACCTAGCAGATGCCGACATGTGGATAACTGAGCTCGAGAAGGCGTTCAAGATTCTAAATATCCTTGAAGAATACAAAGTAAAGCATGTTGTCTACCTGTTGAAGGGTAGTGTTAGCCACTGGTGGTCCATAGAAAAAGAGAAAAGGCCAGGAGTGGTGATCGGTTGGGAGGAATTTTGATGAGAGTTTGTCAATTGATACTTCCCACAAACATACCTAGATGAGAAAATCTCTTAGTTTGAGAAGATTCATCAGGGATCTATGACTACTCAATGAGTATGAATCAAAGTTTAGGGAGCTTCTAAGGTTCTGCCCGCACATGGAATCTACAAACAAGGAAAGGATTCGTAGGTTTGAGAAGGGCCTAAGTACAGAGTTGACTATACTGGCATCAACCTTGGAGAACAGGGAAAGGTTTTCCACCTTTGTGGAGTCTGTAAGGTGGATTGAGAGGTTTTTCATAGATAAGTGTGAAGCTAATACTAATAAGTGACCTACTCAGATCCAAGGACAATCATTTGGAGGCTTTAAGAATTTGAGGTTTTTCCCACCACTATCACAACCAAGGTCAACCTTCACTGAACCAAGATCACATGCACCATCATTGTGAACCCTGAGTAGGGGTATAGCTCATAATTTTCCACCAATAAGACCTCATAGCTCATCATCGGTCTCAAATAGAGGGCCATTTAGACCACAAAGTGATAATCGAGTGTGTCATCAATGTGGGCAGACAGATCATATTAGATGGAATTTCCCTATGAAGGTTGAGGAGGTGACTCAACAGCTAAGGCAGAGTCAACAATGATCACAACAATGATAGTTTGGTTCTAGTAGTGGTAGAGAATGTGGTCAAGCATTGTAGATAAGTTCCTCTAGACAGGTTAGTAGAGGATGTAGGCGGGAGCATGTGGCGGGTAGGTTGTATGCTATGAGCCAGCCAGAAGCAGTGGTCAATCTACGAGTTATGACATGTCAGATAGAGTTATTTCATTCTAATTTGTATGTTTCTTGTTTCGTATATGTGTTAGTAGACATGGGTGTGACACACTCCTTTATGATTAGAGAGGTGATAGATAGTTGTTATCTACATGCTAATTGTAGATCTGATAGTCTTTGACTGGAGACTCCTTTGGTTGTTTCCATAGAATTGTAGGAAGTATGTTCCTCTTGAATTCTTTTATTCTCATGACGCAACATCCAAGTGGATCTTTTGCCACTTTACATGCATGGTTTTGATGTGATCTTAGGAATGGATACCTTGGAGAAGTACAAGGTAATGATGGACTATAGTTCCAAGATAGCAATATTTCATGGTGGAGATGTCTCGTGGATCTTTCAAGGTGATAGGAAGATTATTCCCACGTGTTTGATGTTAGCTATGATAGTAGAGTGATTGATGAGACAAGGATGTGAGGATTTCTTAGCTCATGATGTGGAAACCAAGGAGAGAGGTCTTAGTATCTAGGAGCTACCATTAGTACGGGAGTTTGAGGATTTATTTCTTGAGATCCCAGAGTTCCCCCTCTTAGAGATATTGATTTTGAGATCAATCTAGTTCCTGGAACGCAACCCATAGCACAATCACCATGTAGGATGGCACCGAAAGAGATGCATGAGTTAAAGAAACAGTTGTAGGAATTGTTAAAGAAGGGTTTCATCAAGTTGAGCACTTCCCCTTGGGGTGCTCCCATGTTGTTTGTCAAAAAAAAGGACGGTTTGATGTGGTTATGTATGGACTATAGACTATAGATAATTAAACAAGGTGACAATAAAGAATAAGTATCCTTTGCCAAGTATTGATAATCTTTTTGATCAGTTGAGAGGTGCCACCATGTTTGCAAAGATAGACCTCAGGTCAAACTACCATCAGTTGAGGATTAAGGTGGATGATATACCTAAGTCAACTTTTAGGACTAGGTATGATCATTATGAGTTTTTTGTTATGCCATTTGGGCTAACCAACGCACTTGCAGCTTTTATGGACCTAATGAATAGGGTGTTTAGACCTTATCTTGATTAGTGAGCAATCATGTTTATAGATGACATCCTAATATATTCTAAGGATAGTCAACATCATGAGAAACACCTTCTCCAGTCATTGACTTTGTTAATGGAGTACAAGCTATATGCTAAATTTAGCAAGTGTGAGTTTAGGTTGTCAGAGGTGTCTTTTTTAGGACATGTTATATTAGCTAAAGGTGTTTGTGTGGACCCTAAGAAGGTTGAATTTTTACTTGAGTGGGAACAGCCCAAGACACCAACAGAGATACGTAGTTTCGTAGGTTTGGCAGGTTACTACATGAGGTTCATCAAGGACCTCAATTTTGTAGCATTACCCCTAACTAGGTTAACCATGAAGGATGTTCCTTTTGCTTGAAATGACAAATGGCAATGTTCTTTTCAACTATTGAAAGAAAAGTTGACCAATGCACCAGTGTTAGTGCTTCCAGAGCAAGGGAAAGGCTACATTGTCTTCTGTGATGCTTTGAAGAATGGGTTGGGATGTGTGGTGATGCAGGATAAAAATGTGATTTCTTTTTCTTTACTACAGCTTAAGAAATAGAAGGAGAACTACCCAACACGTGATCTGGATCTTTCAGCGGTGGTCTATGCCTTAAAGATATGGAGACACTACCTCTATGGAGAAAGGTGTCAGATCTTCACCAAGAACAAGAATCTACAGTATATGTTTTCAAAGCAGGAGTTGAAAATGAGTCAAAGGAGATGGATGGAGCTGATTGGACCTTGATTGCACAATATATTACCATCTAGGCAAAGGGAATGTGGTAGTTGATGCTTTGAGTAGGAAGTTATCTTTACCATCAATATTAGATAACACAAAGTTATATTCATTGGTGTTCCATAAAAGAGATATGCTAGTGTCTCTTGGTCAGATGAATGTACAGCTTGAAGTTTCTTTGATGGCAGGTCTTCTGGCACAGCTACAGGTTAAACCTTCCTTGAGACAATAGATTCATGATGCACAATAGAAAGATACTGCAATATAGAATATTCGATTAGGGATTGGTAGTGAAAAGTATGATGCCTTCCATGAGGTGGATGATGGTACATTTTGTTACCACAATACAATAATAGTTCTTAATGTCAATGGATTAAGGAAGATGGTACTTGAGGAGGCTTACTCATCTATGTATGTAATGCATCCTGGAAGAACCAAGATGTACCATAACCTAAAAGGGTTATATTGTTGGCTAGTTCTAAAGCGTGATGTGGTAGAATTTGTTGCAAGATGTCCAGTTTATCAGTAGGTTAAGGTTGAGCACTAGAATCCTACAGGGACATTACAACCTTTGCCCATACCACTGTGGAAATGGGATCATATTACCATGGATTTTTTGGTTGGTCTTCCTAGGACAGCCAAGGTTCATGATTATATATGGGCGATAATAGACAGATTGACTAAGTCAGCTCACTTTGTATCGGTAAAGACGATGCTTACAATAGAGAAGTTGGCACAAGTATATGTTCATGAGATAGTGTGTCTGCATGGCATTCCAGTGACTATACTTTTTAATAGAGGTCCACAATTCACAAGTCGCTTATGAGAACGTCTACATTTAACAATCGAAACATAGCTAAGGTTCAGCATAGTTTTCCATCCGCAGACAGATGGGCAGACTAAAAGAACTATTCATACTTTGGATGATCTCTTGAGAGCACATGTCTTATAGTTTCTAGGTAGTTGGGATATACACCTGAGTCTAATAGAGTTTGCCTATAATAATTGATATTAGAGAAGTATAGATTTGACTCCTTATGAGTCTTTGTATGTGATTAGATGTCGGTCTCCTCTTTTCTGGTATGAGACATGTGAACATCAACTCTTGGGTCCTGAGCTAGTACAACACACTACTGAGAAGATTAAAGTAATACAACATCAGTTGAAAGTAGCCCAGGAAAGACAAAAGTCTTATGTAGATAACTGATGCTGACCACTTGAGTTCCAAGTGGGAGACAGAGTATATCCCAAAGTCTCTCTTTGGAAAGGTGTGTTGAGGTTTGAAAAGAAGGGTAAGTTGGCTCCAAGATTTATGGGACCATACTTTATCTGAGCTCATGTTGGAAAGGTGGCGTACAAGTTGGAGCTACCACCAGAGCTACATAGGCTACATAGTGTTTTTCACATCTCCATTGTGAGTAAGTGCCATCCATATGCAGAGCAGATGATCCAAATAGTAGAGTTTCAGTTAGATGAGAATATTTTCTACGTTGAGGGTCATGTGTTGATCCTAGATAGAAGGGTGAAAAAGTTGAAGAAGAAAGATACAGTGTTAGCAAAGGTTTTATGGCATCACCATGGAATAGAAGAAGACATTTGGGATCTAGAAGATGAGATGAATCAGAAGTAAGAAGCCACTTGGGATCTAGAATATGAGATGTGTAGGAAGTACCCATCTCTCTTTGTGTAGGATTTCGGTGGAAATATCCTTGTTAGGGGTTTATAGCTGTAAGGCCCCTGAACTTGCTTAAAGTTTAAAAAAATATAAATTATCATAATTGGATGCTTAGAACCCTGATCTAACCTTTTTATGTGCTTTGAAATCATAAGACAAGCTTAAGTTTCAAATTTGGTCCAAATTCAACATTATTTGAGCAAGTTGTGCAATTTTATGTATATTTTGGAGTTTATGTAATTTACCCAATTGAGAGGTTTTATTTGCCATTTTTCATATAAATTATGTTCCTTAGATGTTTTCTTATCATATATGATCTTTTTTATCCATGGGGTGCTCAATTTTACCTTGGTTTGGAGGAGATTCTTTTCCATGATGAATTAGGGTTTACCCCCTGGATGAACTACCTTCAAGGCTATCAAACGATGGTTCCACTGGTTTGGGAAACATCCGGGGACAAAAACCTATGTAACATCTGATGTTCATAACTAGAAGGATCTAGATTGATGGTTCAATCTGGTTTGGTTTACTTGAACCCAAGGTTCACTTAAAAGGATGATCAAGTGATGGTTCAACCATCTTTTGACCTAAACCATGAACAAACGATGATACCTTCGACCAACAGACAGTAGATGGCCTGGGTGACCATCAATCAATGGTACAATAGTTCCCAAAATCTATTGGACCTACTGTTTTCTCGTCCATGGAAGCTTTAAGCCATGGATACATGGAGAGATGCCTGTACACATCATACTTCTTCTCTACATTGTCATCTAAGCTTTATATACTTATTCTTAAGATCCCAAATGAAACTTTTGACCTCTATCACTTCCATTCTTCTAAGAACCTCATTCCCTCTGTATTTATCTATGGATGACCTATCCAAGGTAGAAGAACAAGGCGATCTTCTTGGTGGAAGCTCCTAGGGTTTTGTTTTGCTTCCTTTAGGGTTTCTAAAGCTCCTTCTTGGTGATCTTAACCTAAATGAGTAAGTTTCCCCTCCTTGACTCTATTTATTTCTATTTTCTTCTTCCTCCTACCTTTCTCTAGGTCAGAACCTTACTTCTTCATGGTATAAGTTGCTCTAGAACTTGAGAATCTACCTTTCTTGCTTCTTCTTCTAGGGTTTTGCTTCCTTGTGGAGAGGGGTGCCTACTTGGCCGAGTTCAGATCTAAAACTTGGGTTTTCTTGCCTTCTTTGCTTGAGTTTCTTTCTTCTAGAAGTACTTTCTTCTCAGTGGAGTCTATTTTTATAACCCTCTTTACTTATATTTCTTACTATAAACTTGTTAGCTCATGTACTTGCCTAAAAATCATGATTTAAGCCTTAAGAAGCTAAGCTTGCTTGAGATTTCGATTTTGATGGTGTTTCTTGTTCTATTTTCAGTTCTAGATGAGCTTGTAATCTTGTACACATACTGCCTAAGGTATTAGATGACTTGATTCAGACTGTTCTAACAACCGATTGTCCAAATTAGGGTTTTCAACCTATTTCCTTCACAACCACATGACATGATGGTGATACTATGCAATAATTGATTGTGTTGTTGTGACCAAGGGTGTCAACCAATTTTGATGACCGATGGTCACCCCTTATTTCATATTTTGGCTTAATAAGAATCTTAATGATCAACTACTAAGTATCCTAATGATGTTATCAATCAATAGTGACATTAGGTCATCACCCGATGGTGAAAATGATAGTAGTGTCGATTCTACCAATCAATGGTGACCCAAGATGTCACAAATGATGGTGGATGAGTCCACCACAATCGATGGTGAGTCAATCTCTTAAATGTAGCTTCACTTCATCCCTAAACTAATGATCTCTTGGACTAATAGATCTAATGATTGGACCTATACCCTAATTGATGATTTTGAATAATGAACCCGATCCAATGAATGAGATTGGATGATTCTACATTCCATGGATTAGAATGGATCTCATAGTCTTATAAGTGGTTTCTAATCATGATAATCCTATGGTATAACACCATTTAACTTATAGTATTACCTTTGCCCTTGTATAAATATATTTGATAAATCACCATAACAAGTGGATGTGTACCCTTAATGAAACATGGCTTGTTACACCCACTCTAATATAACTAAATGATGGTGATTGGTTATAATTAGACATCTTGAATGATTAATGTGACAATGTATTATACTCTCCTTGTGTTGAAACCTCAATGTAGTGATAATTGAATATCTTAGTGCCTTGCCATTTTAAAAATTTATGGGATACATATATGTTGATGATCTTGTGAGCCTTGTTTAAGGCCTAGAATGATAATGATGATCCTATAGGGATTAATATGATGGTATTAATGACCTTTAGGTATGTTGAGCCCTGATTGAAGTGAAATCCTTTTCATGTTCCAGTAAGGGTTGAAATCCTAGACTGAGACTGGAGAAGATCTTAGGAATCCAATTCTTCTAGATCTTGTATGCCACTGATTTTGACTTAGTAGTGGTCAGTTGGGACTTGAGTGGTAATCCTCAAATACCTCAGGGCAACATAATAAAAGATGTAATACAAGTCATGTAGTATGTTTGTTTGGGTTAAATATGTCTCACATTGATTGATTATGCCTTGCCTTGTCTTTATACTACACAGTGCTTACAAGATGCTATCCTATAAAATATGAGTAGTTATACTTATTGCTAAGTCTACTTGCTTAACTTGCTTAGTATGCTTAAACTATTCAATTTACTCAATTTCTTATTCAGTATTTCAATTTTCCAGTTTACTTATTATTAATTAATCTAGTGTAATCAATATCTGTTGGAGAGTGTTATATCTTTCGTTGGGACTAGGTATCACCCATGGGTCACCACATCTTTTTAGGTGGTCGCGGACAATGTGGTCGAGGTCGTGTTGTGGAAGAAGAGCATTCTGGTGCTCAGTACTCTCTGAAGGTTGGACAACTATATATATTTGTAGTAGAGTCCTAGTGTCGTCTGTGTACTTTAGGTCTGAGTATGAGATGTGTTTTCTATAAGATATGCTTGTAGCGACACAAGATTTTGGCATTATGCCAGTGTTTGTACATATGGCATGTACATGTGAAATATCTTTTATATATAGGATGTGGCCGAGGCCATTAGACACAGATGTAGTTACCTGTTACAGCATATGAGAATGGGAAGATGGACCTTTCTATAATGATATAGAGTTTTATTACATTGTTGTAATTGGTTTTAATTACTCTGCATTTTTTTACTATGTTATTAATTAGTAGTTGATCGTGTTTTGTGTTTTGAGTGATTTCATTTATCATGATGAGGTGTCACAAGATTCTTCTATGACTACCCCTATGTGCATTGTAGAGGAGGTCCCTATGAGAGTGAGTCCAACATAATATTTCCCATGTGACTTTGTCATCATGGACATCAAGAAGGATCTACGATATCCTCTCATTTTTTGTTGTTCTTTTCTTACAACCGCTTGTGCAACATCAACGTTCAAGATGAAATCTTAGAAGTGAGGATCAGGAGATATACGATCGAGTTTAAAGTCTTTGAGAGTCTCAAAGAAACCTCTTTATATGAACAATGTTATCCTAATTGACTAAGTTGACAAAACGACACAACTTCTACTGGAGGATCCTATTTATGAGGACCCTCTAGAGATGGCTCTCGTCAACTGCAATTCTCACGAACCAAATGACGAACGGGTGGAGCAGTTTATCTTCCACCTAGACAATGTTGAGTAAGACCCTAAAGAAGAGTTTGAAGAGCTTAAATATGTATGAATCATTGAAGAAGAAGACAAGGAGCCTACTACACTCAAAATGAATCCTATGATTGATGGGATAAAATATGTCTTCAAATATGATAAGAAATTTTGTTCGGTCATTACCAATTTAGGTCTCATGGTTGAACAAAAAGACAAGTTGTTGATAGAACTGAGAAAGAGAAAAAGGGCACTAGGCTACAAAATGATTGATCTAACTAGAGTGAGTCATTCCCTATGCATGCACGACATTAATATGGTTGACAATTACAAGCCCTCCACTAAGGCTCAATGCAAGTTGAACCCAGTTTTGTAGGAGGTGTTGCATAAGGAGGTAATCAAATTACTACTTTCTGGGATCACCTATCCCATTTGTGACTCACCATGGGTGAGTCCTAAGTAATTTTTTCCAAAGAAAGGAGGCACTATAGTTTTTTAGATGATAAAATGAGCTTATTCCCACCAACATTGCGGTGGCGAATGTGCATAGGTTATCACAAGCTCAATAATGCAACTCTGAAGGACCACTTCCCCCTTGTCTTTCTTGATCAAGTCCTGGAGAGGCTTGCACACCAGGAGTTCTTTTGTTACCTAGATGGGTACTCTAGTTTCTACATGATGCCCATTCATACTAGCAATTAAGAAAAGATTATCATTATGTGTCCCATTGGCACATATGCTTTTTGTTAGATGCCCTTCAGACTACGCAAATGCACCTACCATGCTTCAACATTACATTTCTGTCATCTTTTCCGACCACAGTGAAACCACAATGGAAATCTTCATGGATGACTTCTCAGTCTATGAATATTTTTTTGAATCATGTCTACACCATATTTCTCCAGTCCTTGAATGTTATGAAGAATCACCTCTTGTTCTTAATTAGGAAAAGTGCCACTTCATGGAGAAGCAGAGCAGTGTCCTAAGACACAATGTTAGCTCTAGGGGTATAGAGGTTGATAAAAAAAAGACAGAAGTGATCACTAATCTATATGTGCCAACTACCATCAAAGAGTTTTGGACATTCGTAGGACACAGTGGATTTTATAGGAGGTTCATATGTGATTTTATAAAAATCTACAAGCCTCTTACAAATCTTCTTCAGAAGGAGGTGGACTTTATCTTTGACTCTGAATGCATGAAGAGATTCAACACTCTAAAGGAAGCTCTCATCTCAATCCCCATCCTTTGGGCCCTAGATTGGTCTCTTCCTTTTGAGATCATGTGTGATGTATGTTGTGGGTGCAATTCTGGAGCAGCATATTGACAAGAAACACTGTGTCATCTGCTAGATGCTAGATGATGTGCAAAAGAATTATACTATTATAGAAAGGCAATGTATTGCCATTGTCTTTGCCTTCAAAAAATTTTGCTCCTATCGAATAGGTTCACAAGTGACTGTCTAGACTGATCATGTTGCTATCAAGTATTTGATGTCAAAGAAGGATGCAAAACCAAGATTGATCAGGTGGGTTATTATTGCAAAAGTTTGATATAGAAATCAATTACAAGAAGGCAATTGAGAATGTTGATGATGATCACCTCATTTGATTGCATATTGAGGATCCTTACACAATCCCCTGTTGGTATGTATGCCCTGAGAGCCAATCATGGGATGATTGGTGGGATAAATTAAGATTGATTTGATAAACATCAAAGGCAAGCTTCCAATTCATTCTGGTTTAGTCATGTGAGATAGTGATAGAACAGATTGAATGTCTAGAGAATGACAATACTCAATGACGTATGCCTTCAGGTTCAGGACCTGAACAATGAGATCATACGGATGCTAAGAGTTTGTACATTCTCATTATGTCCCTAGTCGGATGTCATTGTAGAAGGTAGATAGACAGCAATGACACATAAGACTATATTGTGGTGTTGGTTGATGACAGAATCTCATTCGTCATGATATAGAGATATCAAACCAAACATATAGGTACTTGTTAGAGAACAAGTGTGCCGGACAGACCCACCGTGAGTTTGACACATGGAATCATGACATGGTAGTCACAGTCAATACTCACAGTGATGGTGGTGAGTGTGATTCCTTGACCTGAAATCACTGCACTCAACACATGTCATTGGGCACACTTTGACGTCATCAAACGCAGTCCTGAAACATGGGTTGTTATAAAGGTGATGATTGGGTGGCTTTGATACATGGGGCTTTTGAGGGGTGAGTGATAGATATGGGATTTGTCCCTCCTGAGGGAGTTTGATATCCAAGGCCACTTGATGAGTAGGATTGAAATAGGCGTGCGCACGCATGTGTGAATCAGTATGTGATATTGTTGGCATACATATCTCTTCCAATCTATTCCGAAATCAAGAAAGTGAATGAACGTTGACAGGATGACTGTTCCATACCTCGAGTTCATTCGGGATATCAGTGTCAAAGGAATTATACATTCACTATAACACCATTCACGGATTGTAGGATTGAAAGTTGTTCTCTAACTTTCTATTTCACTTGGGTAGCACTGATGTGTGACTAGGCACTGCTCTTTGCTTGTGAAGTCATAAGTGTTATGGACTTTCACTGCCAACGTGAAAAGGACCTGCAGGGTCACACACATAGGATTTAACCTGGAAGAGGAGTTTTGTCCACAAACAATGTTTAGATTGATTACTAAAGGAGTTTAGTAGTTCAATTAAACACTCAATTGATTGATAGCTCAAAATCATAGTGTTCAAGGTGTTGGACAGATTGATTAGAGTATCGGATTGATTGAAATCGCAATTGACTGATTCTGCACAATCTACACTCCCAACCGATCGGCTCATGTGATGAACCGATCGGCTGAGCTTGGTGAACCGGTCGGCTCAAGCGTTGAGTCGATCGGCTCATGGTCAGGGTGAAACGATTGCTTCAAATGTTGAAACGATCGATTCAACTGGTGCAACCGAGCAAGTTGGGAAAGTAGGATTGGTGAGAATTTTCCTTGTGTTTCACTTGTCCAATTTGATTGTAACAAGGATTGGTATTCAATACCAATTAGAAACAAAAGATGGAAAGTCAATTGGGAACCGACCAGGACCACCAACCGACCGGTTCTGAAGTGAACTGACTGGTTGAGGTGTCCCAACCGATCGATTGAGGTGTCAATCGACCGGTTCAGGTCCCCAACCGACCGTTTTAGTTGTGAAACGATCGGTTCAGGTTGCGAGTTGGTTGTTTTGTGGAAAATCTTGAACCCTTCTACTCCTGCTTTTAGTCCTACATTTCTCGGGATGGAGAACCCTGTCCCATGACCCTCCTATATATAGGGGTATTGGGGGCTTCTCAGAACACAACCCAGTGCAACCAGTTTCTCTGTGAAGTTGTCGTTCTCTCTGGTTTTGGTAATCGAGAGAGAGCCCGAGCAAGTGCTACCCGATAAGGGAGGCATAGCAAGGGAAAGACAACAGCAGTTGCAACTGGTGGCAGGAGAGTGTGTTGGTGACTAGTACGCCAACAGGAGGGTGTGAATCCTTCCAATTCATTGTAGGATAAGGAGATTGGAGTTCCAGGTGGTCCGTGTGGACTACTTCAGAGGCGGGAGGTTTCTGCCATTCGGAGAACAACTGTCAATCCCGACAGTCCCGGTGAGACCAGGAGTCGTCAGTCTCGGTGCGACCAGGAGCTGCACAGACACCGTCCAAGACCGGAGGTGAAGACTGCGCAAGCCGCGAGGTATTGTCACCGAGCAAGCCTCGGGATAAGGTATGATTCCACAACCATCCTTTTCTATTGTATAGACGTTGACACGTTTCCTTATTCCGGGTTTGGGGGAGAAATTTTTTTTGTTTCCACTGCCTTCTCTGCCTCCCCTAAAACCCAACAGTGGTATCAGAGCCACGTCAACTACTGTATACTTTAGGGATTATCGATATGATCGATTTTGGTTTGTCGCCTTTATTTATTGCATACGATGCGAATAAAATTGGCTTTATGCATGTCCAATCCTAAATCCACAAATCCCAATTACATATATGATATGTATTATTAATGCACTCGATACACGTCGCCCTTAAATGAGTTTTGTGGTGGATGTATAGCATGGTTATGGCCAATAAACCCTATCTGTGTAAGGTTGTATGTGGTTGCTTGAATCTCGGTCTGCGCACCGATCTTCCTTCTCCTATTCCTGATGTAACTCGAAATAATTCGAGATTTCTTTCCTACCGTTGCTCCCCTCGAATGTAACTCGAGGTTTCACTTTTTACAATGTAAATTAGGATAGAATTTTATTTCTTGTTATGTCGAAGAACAGAGGACATCCTGCTGAGACGATCGGTTCAAGGCGTGAACCGATCGGTTGACGTTACAGACAATCGGTTCAAGGAGTGAGCCGATTGGTTGATGACCGGTTCGAGGAGCGAGATGAGCGGGTGGCAGTCAGAAGGATATGCATGATGACCAGGCGAACCGATCGGTTGGAGGAGCCAACCGATCGGCTGGTGGCACCTAGACGACTGGCCAGAGAGAATAGATCATTCATGTGATGAGTTGATCAACTCAGAAGGTGAAGCACAGAGTTCATCTTATACAGGTTGCATGTGATGTAGACCTAGATGACCGTGATTCCTCTTGGCTCGAGGAATCACATTAGGATGGCCATAATCATCGCTTTTATCATTTTGCATGTTTTATGTGGGATATAGCATGTATATGATATGTACTATGTATTGTGGTGATTGGATATGTATATGTATATAAAAACCAAAATCCTCATTAAAATATTAAGTTTTAGATGCCTTCCAAATGCGACACACGTGAAAAGCTTGATTGACCAAGTGTGGGCACGCCCAAGCGTGGTGCACCGTCTATCTCGTGGAAGCATGAAGGATGGATATGTGGGTCTACCCAAGCAGGGTGCATATTCATCGTGTTTGCTTTGGGTCGGACTTAACAAGGTAATCTAGATGGGATCTAGTACCTTGAGGCATGGAGATGATCATGGCAAGGAGTTGCATATGAAATATTATCAAGAGTTGCATATGATGCAATTGGCAAGAGTTGCCTACCTGAGAGATCTATGTTGTGGGTGACAGCCCTAGCTGGTCCATGGCTTAGAGGATTTTAGGATCTTGCCCACTAGAAGGTTGTACGCTGCAATCTTCCAAATTGATGGTGAGGGCTATCAATTTGAACTAAAATAGTGGGAGTGATAATTAATTAAAGGCCTAATTATATTGTCAACTTTTCAAATCAATCAAATAAGTCAAAAATGAGTTTTTGGACTAAAATTGCATATTTCCTTTTGTAGTAAAAATGACGACAAACAACAATCACTTTTCTTTGTGATCGGTCCTCGAAAAGGACAGGCTAAATGGGACAAACTTCCACGATTGGTACAGGACATTGAGAATTGTTCTCACTCAAGAGCGTAAGCTCTATGTCCTGGATACTCCAATTCCAGAGGAACCTGCTCCTAATGCACCAAAGACAGAAAGGGATGCTTACAAGAAGCATTCTGATGATGCCATTGATGCAAAGTGCTTGATGTTATGCTCTATGAACCACGAGTTGCAGAGACAACATGAGAATATGTCATTGAGATGATTCAGCATCTCAGGAACTTGTATGAAGATCAAGCACGGCAAGAGAGATACGATCTCTCAAGGGCACTGTTCAAGTGTGTCATGACAGAAGGAGATATAGTTGGTCCTCACACACTCAAGATGATTGGGTATGTGGAGAACCTGACAAGACTGGTATTTCCACTGAGCCAAGAGTTGGCTACTGACCTGATACTGCAATCATTGCCAGAATCTTACAGTCAGTTTGTGATGAACTACAACATGAACAATTTCGATAGGCTACTGTCAGAGTTGTTGGGCATGTTGAGGACAGTCGAGACACAGATGAAGAAGGACAAGCCTAAGTCTGTGATGGTGATCACAAGCAAGAAAGGCAAGTCCAAGCGCAAGGTCAAGGGCAAAGCTAAGAAAGGTTCTGATGCTAGCAAGGAGCCCAAGTTGACTTCAGCTCTCAAGGCCAAGGGAGGTGTGACCAAGAAAGGCAATTGCCACCATTTTCAAAAGCCAGGACATTGGAAAAGGAATTGTCCTCTCTATCTGGAAGAACAAAAGAAGAAGGAGGCAACAGACATCTCTACTTAAAGGTGTCATGAAAGTAAACTTGTAACACTTTTTGAGGTATATGATACCAAGAAGTAAAGTGTAAAGCACTCAATAAATGGGGCAAGTGTTGCCGCCATAGATAGGAGTACTTTAGTTTATTTTCAGCCTAAAAGGCATGTAATACAGTTATGAACTGCTATTTCATATTTGCCAATAGAGAGAAACACTTTATTTTTCATATTGTATGACAATGATGGCAATCAATAAAGAGATGTTTCAATTTATAGAGATATGATCTTTGTGGCAATGCCTTGTTTATCTTGTGGTATTTGATATGCATAAGATAAAATGATACCTAAAAGTTATAGATAACTCAAACAATCAAATTAGCATCAATTATGAGAAATTCATTTCTAGTTTCCATGTGATGGATAAATCTAGACTCTTTTGGTTAGAGAACCAGTAAGAGACATGAATATCTTGGATATGATTAATCAAACCTCACTAATGGTAGTGGGAGAATGATTGTCCTATTAGGTATAATACATATGATGTATTTACATACCTATTGGAACAAATGCTAATACTTCAAATGGTGTTTAGAGAAATACCAATATGAATATCTTGAAGTGTTCAAGATTATCATAGATGAAGTGCAAATTTGGTAAAGTGTTAATTCTTGATGAGATCAATGAATGAAATACTTGGACCAAATGTTTGAGAACCTTATGAGTAATTATGATAGTGTATCATAGTGAACTCATGATTAAGGCATGGTTATGTCTAAATCAAGAAGGAATCGTACTCTAAGGAGTTAGAGAACGATTATCAAATAACTGAATTCTTCTTAATAAAAGAATACCCCTCACTAATAAAAGAATCACAAGGGTTGTGAAGTCTTATATCCTTACACCTCAATTATCTATGTGATAAGTTGTTCATTTGATGAGTTAACTATCTAGATGAATATGAGGAACCAAATTTTGAGTTATGGTTTATGACCATTTCATCCTAAATGACATCCATGTGAACCATAAGGTATGACCTTGATGGTAGCACCCATTGGATGAAATACATAAGTGCAAATGAATCTTAAGTGTTAAGACACATGGATAACATTTTGAGAAGGATGATGCTTGTTGATTGCAACTTAATGACTAAGACATTTGGCATATGGACACTAAAACCGCATTCCTATGAGGAATAAAACAAGGATGTGTACGTGACACAACCTATAAGGTTTATGAATCCACTAATGCAAATGAAGTCTGTAAGTTACAATGGACTAATCAATGTGATTGATTGAGTACAAGCAACTCAGAATTGGATCTTTACTTTGATGATATAGTCAAAGGGTTTGACTAATATGTCAAAGATAAAGAAGGGATCTGTGATTTAGTGGGAGCGTGTTCACATTCCACATGTTGATGTGAAATGGAAATGTTCTAGAATGGAAATCCAAAAGTGGAAATTATCTTTAAGGAAGATAGAGATGTTTCCTATGTGATAGGAATAGAGATCTGTAGAGATAGTTCTTGAAAATCCTCTTGACCTAAAAGAGAAAGCATACATTGGCAATATGTACTGAAGGGTTTAGTATGTGTAAAGAGTGGGATAAACCCACCTCTCTACTCAAAACAATGGTAAACAAAATCCAATTTGGATAGCAGCGGAAGATAAAATTTTGACTATATTAAATTTCAAATAAAGTGTACATAAAAATTCTCCCAATATGGGTGTACATGCTTTATACAAAAAGAGGATCTAAGTAGAGGGAAATATAACTACTCCACTTTTGTCTCCAAGCAACATATCCATCATCTAAGTCCAAGCCAAAGCCAAGATCTTCAAGTCCTATTCAACCACCTTGCTTCACACCTGGGTGGTTGGGAAGTCACCCAGCAAAAGGGAAAGGAAAATAAAAAGTATGTGTTACAAAACTATTCTAAGATGGAAAGATAAGTAAAGCATGTGAAAACAGGCTAGGGTTCATCATAAGATGAAACATCAAGAGTATGAGGCTGTTATTTAGGAAACTTTCCAATAACAAAAGTAAATAAAGGATTTGCATGTAAATTAATATGTCTACCTAACTAAGTAGGGTTGAGGCACCTACCGGACCTCTAACCTTAGGTGAGGGGAGAATAAGACATTCCCAGTCACCTATAATTTTTATTATGGGGAGAATTATAAACATTCCCCTAGGGCGATTATATACATGCCCTCTATGGGTGGTTGTACATAAGTACCACTACTTAAACATTAAATAGAACATTTAATTACATGCTAGCAAAGAGTTATGGAAAGATTAATCAAAAGAATATATAACATGGTAGTGGGGTATGAATACCCAATCAAGATAATACTACAACTACTTTTGAGGCAATAAACAATTGAGGTTTCAAGAATCAAGGATTAGTTCAGATTAAGCCTCATTAGGGAATATGGGTATTGGTATAAAATTTTCCCAACTGAAGGGGGTAGATGCACATACCTCTTTTCACACATAAAGGTTAACTTGAATAGTATACTTTGGTCCACAAAGTCAACTTTTCATCCTAGAAACACATTATGTATATTAGCCAAGTCAAAGTGAACATATTCATTCCTGTTATATTTTTACATTATTATTACTCAATTCCCGATCATGTAATGTCATGTTAGGGTTTATGATTTTAATCTTTGTTGAGATAATATGTGATGCTTTACATATCTATCTTAGTTCTAGTTACCAATATTTAGTCACATAAGTTTATGTAACTCATATATATGTGTATAATAATATATATGTTGCCAAAATAGGTGTAATGATGTGAGTCCATATTATTCTAAGTATTTTATTTAATCCCTTTAAAGTAATTCATGTTTTCTCTTTCTTAATATATTAGAGACTCATATAATTATCAATTAATGTGCAACTTCACTCTCAAGGAAAACAAAATATATGGAACATGAATTTGTTATTAACTTCATTTGTTTAGTTATTTTAATTAATGATTTGAATATTTTACACATGTTCTCTCTCCTAAATTCACGTTCTCACCAAATATTTTCCAAATTGATTCAAAATTCACCCAAAGGTCTATTTTAACCTATATAACACGAATTTGGCATTAATATATTTTTTTGAAGACTTTTATTATTTTATTTAATTCATTTACATTTTACCACTTATTTATCTTTTTAATTTATTAGTGGCATCTAGAAACTTCCTAAAAATATAAAACTTGGTCTACAAGTAATAATAAACGTTAGGAACACGTTTTTGACATTAATTAATTTTTATCAATATATATTTTATATTTTTGTTCTTTAAGTCATTTTCTCTCTCTTGAATAAAATAAAATATTAAACATTGACCAAATTAAATGAAAATTTTCCCAAAGGATTATTTTTGTGTTTAGAATACGAATTTGGAGTTATTTTTCTGATTTGAGAACATTTAGTATTTTATTTCACTTTATTGGCATATTTCCTATTTTCTTTTGATAATGTCATTAATATTTATATTATGTTCCACTTTAAATGATACTTGGCCCTTAAGTTACTTTTTGATCAAGGAAACGAATTTGAGTATCAAATTATCCTGATAGGTTTCCAATTATAATATTTTGTGCAAAATCTTTCTCATTATCTTCTTTACCCATTAATTCCCATATTACCTTTAATTATTGCATTTATCTTCTCCTTTATTTCAAATTCGGATTTTCTCTTATTTCTCATATTCTAGGAAGTGCTAGAAAGTTCTAGGATGAAATATTTTATTCTTTTTATTGCTTAGTGTACAATTTGCATTTTAGGCCCATCATCTAAAGTCTTACTGAGGTATTTGTGCATAAACCCAAATATTGGAATAAAAAGTGAACAGATGTTCATTAAACCATCATATTGTCCACAAAATAAATAGAACAGACAAAGAGGATAGAAATGAGAGGAAAAGATGGAAAACGAGGACCAAAAGGCAAAATGCCCAGATTTCGGTATGTTACATCACTCCACCCCTTAAAGAGGATTTCGTTCCCGAAATCACTAGCAATTTAGGGAAGGGTGAGTGTGCAACCTCACATCACAAAAAAAACTTCAGGTTGTTCCTCTAACCACACAACTTCCACCAAAAATTATACTTCAACTACACCTAACGGTTCTGAAACTTCACATACAGCTCAACATAGGTTGGGTTCACAAGGATCACCTAGGGTCCATTATTAAGATATTCTTTTTAAGAGATTTAACATTATTTACATTTTTGGCTTTTTAACATTATATCACATTATCATCATTTTTTTAATTATGTCATGTCATATTCACTTTATTGTCAAAAGGGTTATATTTCATTATTATCCATTAAACTATTTATATATATATATATTTCTCATTTATCTTATTAAGGAT
This sequence comes from Alisma plantago-aquatica, assembly GCA_963693085.1. Lineage (NCBI taxonomy): Eukaryota > Viridiplantae > Streptophyta > Magnoliopsida > Alismatales > Alismataceae > Alisma > Alisma plantago-aquatica. The sequence continues at coordinate 408,715,146 of OY856415.1, read as the reverse complement.
TTTATCACAATTAGGTGTTACTCAATTATCTCAACATTCATTATTATATTTGATCATTAATAACTTGGGTTTACACTTCATTATCCTCATATTATCACTTTATTAAGTTATAATAAATTATTTCTCATGGAATATTCAGTTTGTCATTATGTCTATATTTAATCCAAATTATGTCACATCAATTACATATATTTACATGGAACATTATCTTATTACCACATTATCTGTATTGCTCACATTAATGTCATCATTAATCATTATTCATATTTATTCATTTATATTATTGATTTTGCACATTTATGTGAATTCCAATCATCTCATTTTCATATTGAATCATTATATGTATTTTAATGATCAAGGTGAGACATATTACTTATCAAAGAATTGATTCACATTAAGTGACTAAACATGTGCGTATTAGATAACAGGACAACATGCATTTCATTTTGATGACTTGATTAATATGTGATCAGATGATTATATATCATTTACATGTATCAAAGTATCTTAACTGATTATGGCACTTAACATCATTAATGTATCATGAAAGGTATTAAGGATGTATTGTTTAGGGTTAGATTATTACAACTTATGGTTTAGGTCAACATGACCATTATATTTCACTTATTCATCCTTAGCATGCATTAATTATGAATTATAACCTTACTCATCATATCATTAGGGTTCATTGGTTCATGACATTATTAACATCTTACTTATTGACAATTAGCATTGATATTCATATTATGTGCATTGGATATTCATTAGGGTTCAGGCATATGATTTATTCCTTAGATGATAATTATATGTTCATTAATATATAAACAAGCACGTTAGGGTTACAACTATTAACTTGTTTGGTCAAAACTAAGGATTCAAGCACACTAACCACCTAAGTATGAGGTTAGGGTTTCTAAAGATAGATCAAGATGTTATAGGGTTCCATCCCCCTAAAGAGGATTTCATCCTCGAAATCTAACCACTCAAACATCATCAACTAACCATACTCCACCCCTTAAAGGGTTTGACCTACTACACTAGGGTTAAAGGATAAGTCTAACTAAACCATTATCAAGATCCATCATGCTTCCACTGTGCACTCTGATATTCTCACAAACACCCAAACTCCAAGGTCTAGGTTCTACGGATAACTATTCAAGCATATAGTCCTAAGGGACATAAGGAACTGTATAGGGTATATATCCTCAAACAAGTCAACTTAGGGTTCCCAAAGATAAACAACATAGAAGCTAAGGTTACTATTGCCTAAAAGCAAAATATTTCGGACAATTCGTATCAGCGCAGGCCAGGCCGGTATCATATGGGCACGGGAGTCCTCGTATACCAAGCTAGTGGTGTGGAGGAAAAATTTTCCAGCCCCCGAAACCCTGATCCTTTATAGACACCCTTGCTTCAACTGCATGCCCTAATAGTTGCCTAAAGGCAAACCTAAACAACATTAAGTTATGCATATTTTAATTATGAGTATATAAGAGTTTTATTCATCAAGACTCTAAGGTGAAACTATAGGGTCCTAAATCAACCTATCTTCTACATAGATCAAATCTAGGGCAAACAATGTATCTTAAGGGAAACTAAGCAAATCTAGGGTTCTAACTAGGGAGACAAATTGAAATAGTCAAATATCCGACTACCATTGGCTCTGATACCATGTTGTAAAGAGTGGGATAAACCCACCTCTCTACTCAAAACAATGGTAAACAAAATCCAATTTGGATAGCAGCGGAAGATAAAATTTTGACTATATTAAATTTCAAATAAAGTGTACATAAAAATTCTCCCAATATGGGTGTACATGCTTTATACAAAAAGAGGATCTAAGTAGAGGGAAATCTAACTACTCCACTTTTGTCTCCAAGCAACATATCCATCATCTAAGTCCAAGCCAAAGCCAAGATCTTCAAGTCCTATTCAACCACCTTGCTTCACACCTGGGTGGTTGGGAAGTCACCCAGCAAAAGGGAAAGGAAAATAAAAAGTATGTGTTACAAAACTATTCTAAGATGGAAAGATAAGTAAAGCATGTGAAAACAGGCTAGGGTTCATCATAAGATGAAACATCAAGAGTATGAGGCTGTTATTAAGGAAACTTGCCAATAACAAAAGTAAATAAAGGATTTGCATGTAAATTAATATGTCTACCTAACTAAGTAGGGTTGAGGCACCTACCGGACCTCTAACCTTAGTTGAGGGGAGAATAATACATTCCCAGTCACCTATAATTTTTATTATGGAGAGAATTATAAACATTCCCCTAGGGCGATTATATACATGCCCTCTATGGGTGGTTGTACATAAGTACCACTACTTAAACATTAAATAGAACATTTAATTACATGCTAGCAAAGAGTTATGGCAAGATTAATCAAAAGAATGTATAACATGGTAGTGGGGTATGAATACCCAATCAAGATAATACTACAACTACTTTTGAGGCAATAAACAATTGAGGTTTCAAGAATCAAGGATTAGTTCAGATTAAGCCTCATTAGGGAATATGGGTATTGGTATAAAATTTTCCCAACTGAAGGGGGTAGATGCACATACCTCTTTTCACACATAAAGGTTAACTTGAATAGTATACTTTGGTCCACAAAGTCAACTGTTCATCCTAGAAACACATTATGTATATTAGCCAAGTCAAAGTGAACATATTCATTCCTGTTATATTTTTACATTATTATTACTCAATTCCCGATCATGTAATGTCATGTTAGGGTTTATGATTTTAATCTTTGTTGAGATAATATGTGATGCTTTACATATCTATCTTAGTTCTAGTTACCAATATTTAGTCACATAAGTTTATGTAACTCATATATATGTGTATAATAATATATATGTTGCCAAAATAGGTGTAATGATGTGAGTCCATATTATTCTAAGTATTTTATTTAATCCCTTTAAAGTAATTCATGTTTTCTCTTTCTTAATATATTAGAGACTCATATAATTATCAATTAATGTGCAACTTCACTCTCAAGGAAAACAAAATATATGGAACATGAATTTGTTATTAACTTCATTTGTTTAGTTATTTTAATTAATGATTTGAATATTTTACACATGTTCTCTCTCCTAAATTCACGTTCTCACCAAATATTTTCCAAATTGATTCAAAATTCACCCAAAGGTCTATTTTAACCTATATAACACGAATTTGGCATTAATATATTTTTTTGAAGACTTTTATTATTTTATTTAATTCATTTACATTTTACCACTTATTTATCTTTTTAATTTATTAGTGGCATCTAGAAACTTCCTAAAAATATAAAACTTGGTCTACAAGTAATAATAAACGTTAGGAACACGTTTTTGACATTAATTAATTTTTATCAATATATATTTTATATTTTTGTTCTTTAAGTCATTTTCTCTCTCTTGAATAAAATAAAATATTAAACATTGACCAAATTAAATGAAAATTTTCCCAAAGGATTATTTTTGTGTTTAGAATACGAATTTGGAGTTATTTTTCTGATTTGAGAACATTTAGTATTTTATTTCACTTTATTGGCATATTTCCTATTTTCTTTTGATAATGTCATTAATATTTATATTATGTTCCACTTTAAATGATACTTGGCCCTTAAGTTACTTTTTGATCAAGGAAACGAATTTGAGTATCAAATTATCCTGATAGGTTTCCAATTATAATATTTTGTGCAAAATCTTTCTCATTATCTTCTTTACCCATTAATTCCCATATTACCTTTAATTATTGCATTTATCTTCTCCTTTATTTCAAATTCGGATTTTCTCTTATTTCTCATATTCTAGGAAGTGCTAGAAAGTTCTAGGATGAAATATTTTATTCTTTTTATTGCTTAGTGTACAATTTGCATTTTAGGCCCATCATCTAAAGTCTTACTGAGGTATTTGTGCATAAACCCAAATATTGGAATAAAAAGTGAACAGATGTTCATTAAACCATCATATTGTCCACAAAATAAATAGAACAGACAAAGAGGATAGAAATGAGAGGAAAAGATGGAAAACGAGGACCAAAAGGCAAAATGCCCAGATTTCGGTATGTTACATCACTCCACCCCTTAAAGAGGATTTCGTTCCCGAAATCACTAGCAATTTAGGGAAGGGTGAGTGTGCAACCTCACATCACAAAAAAAACTTCAGGTTGTTCCTCTAACCACACAACTTCCACCAAAAATTATACTTCAACTACACCTAACGGTTCTGAAACTTCACATACAGCTCAACATAGGTTGGGTTCACAAGGATCACCTAGGGTCCATTATTAAGATATTCTTTTTAAGAGATTTAACATTATTTACATTTTTGGCTTTTTAACATTATATCACATTATCATCATTTTTTTAATTATGTCATGTCATATTCACTTTATTGTCAAAAGGGTTATATTTCATTATTATCCATTAAACTATTTATATATATATATATTTCTCATTTATCTTATTAAGGATTTTATCACAATTAGGTGTTACTCAATTATCTCAACATTCATTATTATATTTGATCATTAATAACTTGGGTTTACACTTCATTATCCTCATATTATCACTTTATTAAGTTATAATAAATTATTTCTCATGGAATATTCAGTTTGTCATTATGTCTATATTTAATCCAAATTATGTCACATCAATTACATATATTTACATGGAACATTATCTTATTACCACATTATCTGTATTGCTCACATTAATGTCATCATTAATCATTATTCATATTTATTCATTTATATTATTGATTTTGCACATTTATGTGAATTCCAATCATCTCATTTTCATATTGAATCATTATATGTATTTTAATGATCAAGGTGAGACATATTACTTATCAAAGAATTGATTCACATTAAGTGACTAAACATGTGCGTATTAGATAACAGGACAACATGCATTTCATTTTGATGACTTGATTAATATGTGATCAGATGATTATATATCATTTACATGTATCAAAGTATCTTAACTGATTATGGCACTTAACATCATTAATGTATCATGAAAGGTATTAAGGATGTATTGTTTAGGGTTAGATTATTACAACTTATGGTTTAGGTCAACATGACCATTATATTTCACTTATTCATCCTTAGCATGCATTAATTATGAATTATAACCTTACTCATCATATCATTAGGGTTCATTGGTTCATGACATTATTAACATCTTACTTATTGACAATTAGCATTGATATTCATATTATGTGCATTGGATATTCATTAGGGTTCAGGCATATGATTTATTCCTTAGATGATAATTATATGTTCATTAATATATAAACAAGCACGTTAGGGTTACAACTATTAACTTGTTTGGTCAAAACTAAGGATTCAAGCACACTAACCACCTAAGTATGAGGTTAGGGTTTCTAAAGATAGATCAAGATGTTATAGGGTTCCATCCCCCTAAAGAGGATTTCATCCTCGAAATCTAACCACTCAAACATCATCAACTAACCATACTCCACCCCTTAAAGGGTTTGACCTACTACACTAGGGTTAAAGGATAAGTCTAACTAAACCATTATCAAGATCCATCATGCTTCCACTGTGCACTCTGATATTCTCACAAACACCCAAACTCCAAGGTCTAGGTTCTACGGATAACTATTCAAGCATATAGTCCTAAGGGACATAAGGAACTGTATAGGGTATATATCCTCAAACAAGTCAACTTAGGGTTCCCAAAGATAAACAACATAGAAGCTAAGGTTACTATTGCCTAAAAGCAAAATATTTCGGACAATTCGTATCAGCGCAGGCCAGGCCGGTATCATATGGGCACGGGAGTCCTCGTATACCAAGCTAGTGGTGTGGAGGAAAAATTTTCCAGCCCCCGAAACCCTGATCCTTTATAGACACCCTTGCTTCAACTGCATGCCCTAATAGTTGCCTAAAGGCAAACCTAAACAACATTAAGTTATGCATATTTTAATTATGAGTATATAAGAGTTTTATTCATCAAGACTCTAAGGTGAAACTATAGGGTCCTAAATCAACCTATCTTCTACATAGATCAAATCTAGGGCAAACAATGTATCTTAAGGGAAACTAAGCAAATCTAGGGTTCTAACTAGGGAGACAAATTGAAATAGTCAAATATCCGACTACCATTGGCTCTGATACCATGTTGTAAAGAGTGGGATAAACCCACCTCTCTACTCAAAACAATGGTAAACAAAATCCAATTTGGATAGCAGCGGAAGATAAAATTTTGACTATATTAAATTTCAAATAAAGTGTACATAAAAATTCTCCCAATATGGGTGTACATGCTTTATACAAAAAGAGGATCTAAGTAGAGGGAAATCTAACTACTCCACTTTTGTCTCCAAGCAACATATCCATCATCTAAGTCCAAGCCAAAGCCAAGATCTTCAAGTCCTATTCAACCACCTTGCTTCACACCTGGGTGGTTGGGAAGTCACCCAGCAAAAGGGAAAGGAAAATAAAAAGTATGTGTTACAAAACTATTCTAAGATGGAAAGATAAGTAAAGCATGTGAAAACAGGCTAGGGTTCATCATAAGATGAAACATCAAGAGTATGAGGCTGTTATTAAGGAAACTTGCCAATAACAAAAGTAAATAAAGGATTTGCATGTAAATTAATATGTCTACCTAACTAAGTAGGGTTGAGGCACCTACCGGACCTCTAACCTTAGTTGAGGGGAGAATAATACATTCCCAGTCACCTATAATTTTTATTATGGAGAGAATTATAAACATTCCCCTAGGGCGATTATATACATGCCCTCTATGGGTGGTTGTACATAAGTACCACTACTTAAACATTAAATAGAACATTTAATTACATGCTAGCAAAGAGTTATGGCAAGATTAATCAAAAGAATGTATAACATGGTAGTGGGGTATGAATACCCAATCAAGATAATACTACAACTACTTTTGAGGCAATAAACAATTGAGGTTTCAAGAATCAAGGATTAGTTCAGATTAAGCCTCATTAGGGAATATGGGTATTGGTATAAAATTTTCCCAACTGAAGGGGGTAGATGCACATACCTCTTTTCACACATAAAGGTTAACTTGAATAGTATACTTTGGTCCACAAAGTCAACTGTTCATCCTAGAAACACATTATGTATATTAGCCAAGTCAAAGTGAACATATTCATTCCTGTTATATTTTTACATTATTATTACTCAATTCCCGATCATGTAATGTCATGTTAGGGTTTATGATTTTAATCTTTGTTGAGATAATATGTGATGCTTTACATATCTATCTTAGTTCTAGTTACCAATATTTAGTCACATAAGTTTATGTAACTCATATATATGTGTATAATAATATATATGTTGCCAAAATAGGTGTAATGATGTGAGTCCATATTATTCTAAGTATTTTATTTAATCCCTTTAAAGTAATTCATGTTTTCTCTTTCTTAATATATTAGAGACTCATATAATTATCAATTAATGTGCAACTTCACTCTCAAGGAAAACAAAATATATGGAACATGAATTTGTTATTAACTTCATTTGTTTAGTTATTTTAATTAATGATTTGAATATTTTACACATGTTCTCTCTCCTAAATTCACGTTCTCACCAAATATTTTCCAAATTGATTCAAAATTCACCCAAAGGTCTATTTTAACCTATATAACACGAATTTGGCATTAATATATTTTTTTGAAGACTTTTATTATTTTATTTAATTCATTTACATTTTACCACTTATTTATCTTTTTAATTTATTAGTGGCATCTAGAAACTTCCTAAAAATATAAAACTTGGTCTACAAGTAATAATAAACGTTAGGAACACGTTTTTGACATTAATTAATTTTTATCAATATATATTTTATATTTTTGTTCTTTAAGTCATTTTCTCTCTCTTGAATAAAATAAAATATTAAACATTGACCAAATTAAATGAAAATTTTCCCAAAGGATTATTTTTGTGTTTAGAATACGAATTTGGAGTTATTTTTCTGATTTGAGAACATTTAGTATTTTATTTCACTTTATTGGCATATTTCCTATTTTCTTTTGATAATGTCATTAATATTTATATTATGTTCCACTTTAAATGATACTTGGCCCTTAAGTTACTTTTTGATCAAGGAAACGAATTTGAGTATCAAATTATCCTGATAGGTTTCCAATTATAATATTTTGTGCAAAATCTTTCTCATTATCTTCTTTACCCATTAATTCCCATATTACCTTTAATTATTGCATTTATCTTCTCCTTTATTTCAAATTCGGATTTTCTCTTATTTCTCATATTCTAGGAAGTGCTAGAAAGTTCTAGGATGAAATATTTTATTCTTTTTATTGCTTAGTGTACAATTTGCATTTTAGGCCCATTATCTAAAGTCTTACTGAGGTATTTGTGCATAAACCCAAATATTGGAATAAAAAGTGAACAGATGTTCATTAAACCATCATATTGTCCACAAAATAAATAGAACAGACAAAGAGGATAGAAATGAGAGGAAAAGATGGAAAACGAGGACCAAAAGGCAAAATGCCCAGATTTCGGTATGTTACATCACTCCACCCCTTAAAGAGGATTTCGTTCCCGAAATCACTAGCAATTTAGGGAAGGGTGAGTGTGCAACCTCACATCACAAAAAAAACTTCAGGTTGTTCCTCTAACCACACAACTTCCACCAAAAATTATACTTCAACTACACCTAACGGTTCTGAAACTTCACATACAGCTCAACATAGGTTGGGTTCACAAGGATCACCTAGGGTCCATTATTAAGATATTCTTTTTAAGAGATTTAACATTATTTACATTTTTGGCTTTTTAACATTATATCACATTATCATCATTTTTTTAATTATGTCATGTCATATTCACTTTATTGTCAAAAGGGTTATATTTCATTATTATCCATTAAACTATTTATATATATATATATTTCTCATTTATCTTATTAAGGATTTTATCACAATTAGGTGTTACTCAATTATCTCAACATTCATTATTATATTTGATCATTAATAACTTGGGTTTACACTTCATTATCCTCATATTATCACTTTATTAAGTTATAATAAATTATTTCTCATGGAATATTCAGTTTGTCATTATGTCTATATTTAATCCAAATTATGTCACATCAATTACATATATTTACATGGAACATTATCTTATTACCACATTATCTGTATTGCTCACATTAATGTCATCATTAATCATTATTCATATTTATTCATTTATATTATTGATTTTGCACATTTATGTGAATTCCAATCATCTCATTTTCATATTGAATCATTATATGTATTTTAATGATCAAGGTGAGACATATTACTTATCAAAGAATTGATTCACATTAAGTGACTAAACATGTGCGTATTAGATAACAGGACAACATGCATTTCATTTTGATGACTTGATTAATATGTGATCAGATGATTATATATCATTTACATGTATCAAAGTATCTTAACTGATTATGGCACTTAACATCATTAATGTATCATGAAAGGTATTAAGGATGTATTGTTTAGGGTTAGATTATTACAACTTATGGTTTAGGTCAACATGACCATTATATTTCACTTATTCATCCTTAGCATGCATTAATTATGAATTATAACCTTACTCATCATATCATTAGGGTTCATTGGTTCATGACATTATTAACATCTTACTTATTGACAATTAGCATTGATATTCATATTATGTGCATTGGATATTCATTAGGGTTCAGGCATATGATTTATTCCTTAGATGATAATTATATGTTCATTAATATATAAACAAGCACGTTAGGGTTACAACTATTAACTTGTTTGGTCAAAACTAAGGATTCAAGCACACTAACCACCTAAGTATGAGGTTAGGGTTTCTAAAGATAGATCAAGATGTTATAGGGTTCCATCCCCCTAAAGAGGATTTCATCCTCGAAATCTAACCACTCAAACATCATCAACTAACCATACTCCACCCCTTAAAGGGTTTGACCTACTACACTAGGGTTAAAGGATAAGTCTAACTAAACCATTATCAAGATCCATCATGCTTCCACTGTGCACTCTGATATTCTCACAAACACCCAAACTCCAAGGTCTAGGTTCTACGGATAACTATTCAAGCATATAGTCCTAAGGGACATAAGGAACTGTATAGGGTATATATCCTCAAACAAGTCAACTTAGGGTTCCCAAAGATAAACAACATAGAAGCTAAGGTTACTATTGCCTAAAAGCAAAATATTTCGGACAATTCGTATCAGCGCAGGCCAGGCCGGTATCATATGGGCACGGGAGTCCTCGTATACCAAGCTAGTGGTGTGGAGGAAAAATTTTCCAGCCCCCGAAACCCTGATCCTTTATAGACACCCTTGCTTCAACTGCATGCCCTAATAGTTGCCTAAAGGCAAACCTAAACAACATTAAGTTATGCATATTTTAATTATGAGTATATAAGAGTTTTATTCATCAAGACTCTAAGGTGAAACTATAGGGTCCTAAATCAACCTATCTTCTACATAGATCAAATCTAGGGCAAACAATGTATCTTAAGGGAAACTAAGCAAATCTAGGGTTCTAACTAGGGAGACAAATTGAAATAGTCAAATATCCGACTACCATTGGCTCTGATACCATGTTGTAAAGAGTGGGATAAACCCACCTCTCTACTCAAAACAATGGTAAACAAAATCCAATTTGGATAGCAGCGGAAGATAAAATTTTGACTATATTAAATTTCAAATAAAGTGTACATAAAAATTCTCCCAATATGGGTGTACATGCTTTATACAAAAAGAGGATCTAAGTAGAGGGAAATCTAACTACTCCACTTTTGTCTCCAAGCAACATATCCATCATCTAAGTCCAAGCCAAAGCCAAGATCTTCAAGTCCTATTCAACCACCTTGCTTCACACCTGGGTGGTTGGGAAGTCACCCAGCAAAAGGGAAAGGAAAATAAAAAGTATGTGTTACAAAACTATTCTAAGATGGAAAGATAAGTAAAGCATGTGAAAACAGGCTAGGGTTCATCATAAGATGAAACATCAAGAGTATGAGGCTGTTATTAAGGAAACTTGCCAATAACAAAAGTAAATAAAGGATTTGCATGTAAATTAATATGTCTACCTAACTAAGTAGGGTTGAGGCACCTACCGGACCTCTAACCTTAGTTGAGGGGAGAATAATACATTCCCAGTCACCTATAATTTTTATTATGGAGAGAATTATAAACATTCCCCTAGGGCGATTATATACATGCCCTCTATGGGTGGTTGTACATAAGTACCACTACTTAAACATTAAATAGAACATTTAATTACATGCTAGCAAAGAGTTATGGCAAGATTAATCAAAAGAATGTATAACATGGTAGTGGGGTATGAATACCCAATCAAGATAATACTACAACTACTTTTGAGGCAATAAACAATTGAGGTTTCAAGAATCAAGGATTAGTTCAGATTAAGCCTCATTAGGGAATATGGGTATTGGTATAAAATTTTCCCAACTGAAGGGGGTAGATGCACATACCTCTTTTCACACATAAAGGTTAACTTGAATAGTATACTTTGGTCCACAAAGTCAACTGTTCATCCTAGAAACACATTATGTATATTAGCCAAGTCAAAGTGAACATATTCATTCCTGTTATATTTTTACATTATTATTACTCAATTCCCGATCATGTAATGTCATGTTAGGGTTTATGATTTTAATCTTTGTTGAGATAATATGTGATGCTTTACATATCTATCTTAGTTCTAGTTACCAATATTTAGTCACATAAGTTTATGTAACTCATATATATGTGTATAATAATATATATGTTGCCAAAATAGGTGTAATGATGTGAGTCCATATTATTCTAAGTATTTTATTTAATCCCTTTAAAGTAATTCATGTTTTCTCTTTCTTAATATATTAGAGACTCATATAATTATCAATTAATGTGCAACTTCACTCTCAAGGAAAACAAAATATATGGAACATGAATTTGTTATTAACTTCATTTGTTTAGTTATTTTAATTAATGATTTGAATATTTTACACATGTTCTCTCTCCTAAATTCACGTTCTCACCAAATATTTTCCAAATTGATTCAAAATTCACCCAAAGGTCTATTTTAACCTATATAACACGAATTTGGCATTAATATATTTTTTTGAAGACTTTTATTATTTTATTTAATTCATTTACATTTTACCACTTATTTATCTTTTTAATTTATTAGTGGCATCTAGAAACTTCCTAAAAATATAAAACTTGGTCTACAAGTAATAATAAACGTTAGGAACACGTTTTTGACATTAATTAATTTTTATCAATATATATTTTATATTTTTGTTCTTTAAGTCATTTTCTCTCTCTTGAATAAAATAAAATATTAAACATTGACCAAATTAAATGAAAATTTTCCCAAAGGATTATTTTTGTGTTTAGAATACGAATTTGGAGTTATTTTTCTGATTTGAGAACATTTAGTATTTTATTTCACTTTATTGGCATATTTCCTATTTTCTTTTGATAATGTCATTAATATTTATATTATGTTCCACTTTAAATGATACTTGGCCCTTAAGTTACTTTTTGATCAAGGAAACGAATTTGAGTATCAAATTATCCTGATAGGTTTCCAATTATAATATTTTGTGCAAAATCTTTCTCATTATCTTCTTTACCCATTAATTCCCATATTACCTTTAATTATTGCATTTATCTTCTCCTTTATTTCAAATTCGGATTTTCTCTTATTTCTCATATTCTAGGAAGTGCTAGAAAGTTCTAGGATGAAATATTTTATTCTTTTTATTGCTTAGTGTACAATTTGCATTTTAGGCCCATTATCTAAAGTCTTACTGAGGTATTTGTGCATAAACCCAAATATTGGAATAAAAAGTGAACAGATGTTCATTAAACCATCATATTGTCCACAAAATAAATAGAACAGACAAAGAGGATAGAAATGAGAGGAAAAGATGGAAAACGAGGACCAAAAGGCAAAATGCCCAGATTTCGGTATGTTACATCACTCCACCCCTTAAAGAGGATTTCGTTCCCGAAATCACTAGCAATTTAGGGAAGGGTGAGTGTGCAACCTCACATCACAAAAAAAACTTCAGGTTGTTCCTCTAACCACACAACTTCCACCAAAAATTATACTTCAACTACACCTAACGGTTCTGAAACTTCACATACAGCTCAACATAGGTTGGGTTCACAAGGATCACCTAGGGTCCATTATTAAGATATTCTTTTTAAGAGATTTAACATTATTTACATTTTTGGCTTTTTAACATTATATCACATTATCATCATTTTTTTAATTATGTCATGTCATATTCACTTTATTGTCAAAAGGGTTATATTTCATTATTATCCATTAAACTATTTATATATATATATATATATTTCTCATTTATCTTATTAAGGATTTTATCACAATTAGGTGTTACTCAATTATCTCAACATTCATTATTATATTTGATCATTAATAACTTGGGTTTACACTTCATTATCCTCATATTATCACTTTATTAAGTTATAATAAATTATTTCTCATGGAATATTCAGTTTGTCATTATGTCTATATTTAATCCAAATTATGTCACATCAATTACATATATTTACATGGAACATTATCTTATTACCACATTATCTGTATTGCTCACATTAATGTCATCATTAATCATTATTCATATTTATTCATTTATATTATTGATTTTGCACATTTATGTGAATTCCAATCATCTCATTTTCATATTGAATCATTATATGTATTTTAATGATCAAGGTGAGACATATTACTTATCAAAGAATTGATTCACATTAAGTGACTAAACATGTGCGTATTAGATAACAGGACAACATGCATTTCATTTTGATGACTTGATTAATATGTGATCAGATGATTATATATCATTTACATGTATCAAAGTATCTTAACTGATTATGGCACTTAACATCATTAATGTATCATGAAAGGTATTAAGGATGTATTGTTTAGGGTTAGATTATTACAACTTATGGTTTAGGTCAACATGACCATTATATTTCACTTATTCATCCTTAGCATGCATTAATTATGAATTATAACCTTACTCATCATATCATTAGGGTTCATTGGTTCATGACATTATTAACATCTTACTTATTGACAATTAGCATTGATATTCATATTATGTGCATTGGATATTCATTAGGGTTCAGGCATATGATTTATTCCTTAGATGATAATTATATGTTCATTAATATATAAACAAGCACGTTAGGGTTACAACTATTAACTTGTTTGGTCAAAACTAAGGATTCAAGCACACTAACCACCTAAGTATGAGGTTAGGGTTTCTAAAGATAGATCAAGATGTTATAGGGTTCCATCCCCCTAAAGAGGATTTCATCCTCGAAATCTAACCACTCAAACATCATCAACTAACCATACTCCACCCCTTAAAGGGTTTGACCTACTACACTAGGGTTAAAGGATAAGTCTAACTAAACCATTATCAAGATCCATCATGCTTCCACTGTGCACTCTGATATTCTCACAAACACCCAAACTCCAAGGTCTAGGTTCTACGGATAACTATTCAAGCATATAGTCCTAAGGGACATAAGGAACTGTATAGGGTATATATCCTCAAACAAGTCAACTTAGGGTTCCCAAAGATAAACAACATAGAAGCTAAGGTTACTATTGCCTAAAAGCAAAATATTTCGGACAATTCGTATCAGCGCAGGCCAGGCCGGTATCATATGGGCACGGGAGTCCTCGTATACCAAGCTAGTGGTGTGGAGGAAAAATTTTCCAGCCCCCGAAACCCTGATCCTTTATAGACACCCTTGCTTCAACTGCATGCCCTAATAGTTGCCTAAAGGCAAACCTAAACAACATTAAGTTATGCATATTTTAATTATGAGTATATAAGAGTTTTATTCATCAAGACTCTAAGGTGAAACTATAGGGTCCTAAATCAACCTATCTTCTACATAGATCAAATCTAGGGCAAACAATGTATCTTAAGGGAAACTAAGCAAATCTAGGGTTCTAACTAGGGAGACAAATTGAAATAGTCAAATATCCGACTACCATTGGCTCTGATACCATGTTGTAAAGAGTGGGATAAACCCACCTCTCTACTCAAAACAATGGTAAACAAAATCCAATTTGGATAGCAGCGGAAGATAAAATTTTGACTATATTAAATTTCAAATAAAGTGTACATAAAAATTCTCCCAATATGGGTGTACATGCTTTATACAAAAAGAGGATCTAAGTAGAGGGAAATCTAACTACTCCACTTTTGTCTCCAAGCAACATATCCATCATCTAAGTCCAAGCCAAAGCCAAGATCTTCAAGTCCTATTCAACCACCTTGCTTCACACCTGGGTGGTTGGGAAGTCACCCAGCAAAAGGGAAAGGAAAATAAAAAGTATGTGTTACAAAACTATTCTAAGATGGAAAGATAAGTAAAGCATGTGAAAACAGGCTAGGGTTCATCATAAGATGAAACATCAAGAGTATGAGGCTGTTATTAAGGAAACTTTCCAATAACAAAAGTAAATAAAGGATTTGCATGTAAATTAATATGTCTACCTAACTAAGTAGGGTTGAGGCACCTACCGGACCTCTAACCTTAGTTGAGGGGAGAATAATACATTCCCAGTCACCTATAATTTTTATTATGGAGAGAATTATAAACATTCCCCTAGGGCGATTATATACATGCCCTCTATGGGTGGTTGTACATAAGTACCACTACTTAAACATTAAATAGAACATTTAATTACATGCTAGCAAAGAGTTATGGCAAGATTAATCAAAAGAATGTATAACATGGTAGTGGGGTATGAATACCCAATCAAGATAATACTACAACTACTTTTGAGGCAATAAACAATTGAGGTTTCAAGAATCAAGGATTAGTTCAGATTAAGCCTCATTAGGGAATATGGGTATTGATATAAAATTTTCCCAACTGAAGGGGGTAGATTCACATACCTCTTTTCACACATAAAGGTTAACTTGAATAGTATACTTTGGTCCACAAAGTCAACTGTTCATCCTAGAAACACATTATGTATATTAGCCAAGTCAAAGTGAACATATTCATTCCTGTTATATTTTTACATTATTATTACTCAATTCCCGATCATGTAATGTCATGTTAGGGTTTATGATTTTAATCTTTGTTGAGATAATATGTGATGCTTTACATATCTATCTTAGTTCTAGTTACCAATATTTAGTCACATAAGTTTATGTAACTCATATATATGTGTATAATAATATATATGTTGCCAAAATAGGTGTAATGATGTGAGTCCATATTATTCCTAACATCATGCTTACCATGTTTATTGGTGTAAGTATATTCTATATGAATATTTATTAGGTTCACTAATATACACATGATTTGATCCAACTAACATGTCGTCTAGATATATGTTTATAAAAGTATATTCCTTTACACATTATTATCTTTTTTTTACATTATATCATTAGATAAATTCTTATACAGATTTCAAGTTCCCTTGGATTAATTTAGATGAGAGTGTTCCCTAGATCCATATGTATTTCTAATTATCATGTAATGCACATATATATATGATTTCTAATGTAAAGGTTACATTAACACAAGGATACACCATTAATGATTCTTAGAGTTCGGTAAGTATACAATAAGCAATTAGGGTGATTCTTTAATCATTTTTGGATATCAATCTACCCGGGTCTTATACAACATCTTTTATTTAATATCAAGTTTCCACTTTAACGTATCATTACAGGTTTGATTTCATGCAATCTAATATTTACATTTGTATACAACAAAGTTGATAGGTAAGATAATTGACTAGTTCATGTTATGGTTTTAAATAACTAGATTATCCTTACTCCATTCTTACCCCATCTTTATAATCTATTTTCTAAAACAAAACTATTGAAAATGAAATGAAGACTTACATGTCTAGAGTTACCATGGGGGTTGCATGTCTGGTTGATTCACAACAAGATGGGGACCCAAATACATCATCACGTTCTCTATGATCATGTGACCCAGGAAGAAGCAACATGTAATGAGTCACCATCGTCAGGTTGAATGGAGGTGTTTGCAAACGTCATGGTCTTGCAGATCTAGCGGTTGCGAATGACAGCGTCATTGTAAAGGTCGACGACGTTGCACTTGGTGGCTACGATGCCCTGCAGTCATAGTGTGTTGGTGTCGGGGTTGCTCTGGAAGTGGTGTTGTCGGCGTCGGGGCGTCGGGGCGTCAGGGCGTCAGGGCGTCACTGCATCAGGGCGTCGAGGCGTCACAGCATCAGGGCGTCGGGGCGTCGCAGCATCAGGGCGTCAGAAGGGCATGTGGTAGAGACGCTAACGCAGCGTCGAGGCATCGGTTGGGCAGTCGTTAGTGACGCCGACGCAGCGTCGGGGGCTGCTGGACGTCGAAGGTCAGATGTGAAGATGTTAACGATGCCGACACAGCGTCGGGGTTGCTGGGCGTCGAGTTTCAGGCGTCGTTCGGGGAGAGAAAGAAGAAGAGGAGGAGGTGACACTGTCCAATGATTCTCAACTCTATTTGGTGTTGCTCGCCATGGTTGGATGCAAGGTGAGAGTAGGCTGGGCGGCTAGGGCTTCATGTGTTTGAGGAGAAAAGGAATGAAGGGAGGAAGATATATAAATAGGATACGTAGAGGAAGGGTTGGGCGTTGCCCGTTTTGGAAGGGGGGAAACTTGAGGGAGAGGAAGCAACGCAGCGTTGCTTTACGTTTGCTTTAGGAAAACTGTAATTTGTTTAATAAAATACCACTTTCAAAGCATATGATAATTAGGATTTTAAATACCAATTCAATTGGGAAAGCAAGCATTATTCAGTTAAATATACAATTTGAACCCTTTACTTTTTAATACATGTAGATCCCAATTGTAACATTAGTTTTCTTTTTTTGGGAATTCTAAGTATTTTATTTAATCCCTTTAAAGTAATTCATGTTTTCTCTTTCTTAATATATTAGAGACTCATATAATTATCAATTAATGTGCAACTTCATTCTCAAGGAAAACAAAATATATGGAACATGAATTTGTTATTAACTTCATTTGTTTAGTTATTTTAATTAATGATTCGAATATTTTACACATGTTCTCTCTCCTAAATTCGCGTTCTCACCAAATATTTTCCAAATTGATTCAAAATTCACCCAAAGGTCTATTTTAACCTATATAACACGAATTTGGCATTAATATATTTTTTTGAAGACTTTTATTATTTTATTTAATTCATTTACATTTTACCACTTATTTATCTTTTTAATTTATTAGTGGCATCTAGAAACTTCCTAAAAATATAAAACTTGGTATACAAGTAATAATAAACGTTAGGAACACGTTTTTGACATTAATTAATTTTTATCAATATATATTTAATATTTTTGGTCTTTAAGTCATTTTCTCTCTCTTGAATAAAATAAAATATTAAACATTGACCAAATTAAATGAAAATTTGCCCAAAGGATTATTTTTTGTGTTTAGAATACGAATTTGGAGTTATTTTTCTGATTTGAGAGCATTTAGTATTTTATTTCACTTTATTGGCATATTTCCTATTTTCTTTTGATAATGTCATTAATATTTATATTATGTTCCACTTTAAATGATACTTGGCCCTTAAGTTACTTTTTGATCAAGGAAACGAATTTGAGTATCAAATTATCCTGATAGGTTTCCAATTATAATATTTTGTGCAAAATCTTTCTCATTATCTTCTTTACCCATTAATTCCCATATTACCTTTAATTATTGCATTTATCTTCTCCTTTATTTCAAATTCAGATTTTCTCTTATTTCTCATATTCTAGGAAGTGCTAGAAAGTTCTAGGATGAAATATTTTATTCTTTTTATTGCTTAGTGTACAATTTGCATTTTAGGCCCATTATCTAAAGTCTTACTGAGGTATTTGTGCATAAACCCAAATATTGGAATAAAAAGTGAACAAATGTTCATTAAACCATCATATTGTCCACAAAATAAATAGAACAGACAAAGAGGATAGAAATGAGAGGAAAAGATGGAAAAAGAGGACCAAAAGGCAAAATGCCCAGATTTCGGTATGTTACAGTATGCACAGATTCAGTGGGAGAAAAACTTGTCCATGTTACATAAAGTTAGTATCCCAAGGCCAAGTGTCCAATTCTTATGAAGAATGGGAACACTAAGAATAGATATGGATCTATCATGTATGTAATCATCCTAGCATTCATCATCTTGTATGTATGACATGGAAATATGATGTGCTCATCCTGATAACTCATATGTGAGACATGACGAGTGGATGTATGTCTACTTCCAATAAGGGTTACTGGAATACCATGAGAACTTAATAAGTACTTGTGAAGTACTAGTTCTATGGAGATAAGGAAGAGTTCGATGTAAAGAGTTATATTGATGCAAACTTCCGAAAGGATAGAAAATCAATCGCAATATATATAGGATATATAAAAGTGAAAGTTTGTTGATTGGAAGTGTTCCAATAAAATCATTTAAAAAGGAAATGCCGAGTATCTATGTGTTGGAGAATAGCAGTGGATACTTTATGGATCTGGAAGTTCATGAGATGAACTTATACATATTCCGCTCATTGATGACAAGTATGGAATCCTTGATCATGCAATGTGGCTAAAGGTTAGCAAAGGAATACTAGATCGCATATTACGGCATCTCATACGTGTGACGTTCATCGAAGAGATGTGAGACATGCAATTTAAAACTGACTTTCGCAAGGTGTTGCCATTACTCAGTGTGTTCGCACTCGAGCACAGTAACATGTGGGACATGTTTGAAGATCACTATGAATATGATTCAAGGGTGATTGGCTCGCAGTGCAAGTGGGAGTCTGTTGGTATGTATGCCCTGAGATCCAATCATGGGATGATTGGTGGGATACATTAAGATTGATTTGATAAACATCAAAGGCAAGCTTCCAATTCATTCTGGTTCAGTCATGTGAGATAGTGATAGAACAGATTGAATGGCTAGAGAATGACAATACTCAATGACGTATGCCTTCAGGTTTAGGACCTGAATGATGAGATCATACAGATGCTAAGAGTTTGTACATTCTCATTATGTCCCTAGTCGGATGTCATTGTAGAAGGTAGATAGACAGCAATGACACATAAGACTAGATTGTGGTGTTGGTTGATGACAGAATCTCATTAGTCATGATATAGAGATATCAAACCAAACACATAGGTACTTGTTAGAGATCAAGTGTACCGGACAGACCCACTGTGAGTTTGACACATGGAACCATGACATGGTAGTCACAGTCAGTACTCACAGTGATGGTGGTGAGTGTGATTCTTTGACCTGAAATCACTACACTCAACACATGTCGTTGGGCACACTTTGACGTCATCAAACGCAATCCTGAAACATGGGTTGTTATAAAGGTGATGATTGGGTGGCTTTGACACATGGGGCTTTTGAGGGGTGAGTGATAGATATGGTATTTGTCCCTCCTGAGGGAGTTTGATATCCAAGGCCACTTGATGAGTAGGATTGAAATAGGCATGTGCACGCATGTGTGAATCAGTATGTGATATTGATTTCATACATATCTGTTCCAATCTACTCTGAGATCAAGAAAGTGAATGAACGTTGACAGGATGACTGTTCCATGCCTCGAGTTCATTCGGGATATCAGTGACAAAGGAATTATACATTCACTGTAACACCATTCACGGATTGTAGGATTGAAAGTTGTTCTCTAACTTTCTATTTCACTTGGGTAGCACTGATGTGTGACTAGGCACCGCGCTTTGCTTGTGAAATCATAAGTGTTATGGACTTTCACTTCCAACGTGAAAAGGACCTATAGGGTCACACACATAGGATTTAACTTGGAAGAGGAGTTTTGTCCACAAACAATGTTTAGATTGATTACTAAAGGAGTTTATTAGTTCAATTAAATACTCAATTGATTGATAGCTCAAAATCATAGTGTTCAAGGTGTTGGACAGATTGATTAGAGTATCAGATTGATTGAAATCACAATTGACTGATTTTGCACAATCTGCACTCCCAACCGATCGGCTCATGTGATGAACTGATCGGCTGAGCTTAGTGAACCGGTCGGATCAAGTGTTGAGTCGATCGGCTCATGGTCAGGGTGAAACGATTGCTTCAAATGTTGAAACGATCGATTCGACTGGTGCAACCGAGCAAGTTGGGAAAGTAGGATTGGTGAGAATTTTCCTTGTGTTTCACTTGTCCAATTTGATTGGAACAAGGATTGGTATTCGATACCAATTAGAAACAAAAGATGGAAAGTCAATCGGGAACCGACTAGGACCACCAACCGACCGGTTCAGAAGTAAACCGACCGGTTGAGGTGTCCCAACCGATCGGTTGAGGTGTAAACCGACTGGTTCAGGTCCCCAACTGACCGTTTCAGTTGTGAAACGATCGGTTCAGGTTGCGAGTTGGTTGTTTTGTGGAAAATCTCAAACCCTTCTACTCCTGCTTTTAGTTCCCGGGATGGAGAAACCTGTCCCATGACCCTCCTATATATAGGGGTATTGGGGGTTTCTCAGAACACAACCCAGTGCAACCAGTTGCTCTGTGAAGTTGTCGTTCTCTCTGGTTTTGGTAACCGAGCCAGAGCCCAAGCAAGTGCTACCTGATAAGGGAGGCAAAACAAGGGAAAGACAACTGCAGTTGCAACTGGTGGCAGGAGAGTGTGTTGGCGACTAGTACGTCAACAGCAGGGTGCGACTCCTTCCCATTCCTTGTGGGACAAGGAGATTGGAGTTCCAGGTGGTCCGTGTGGACTACTTCAAAGGCGGGAGGTTTCTGGCACTCGGAGAACAGTTGTCAATCCCGACAGTCCCGGTGAGACCAGGAGTCGTCAGTCCTGGTGTGACCAGGAGCTGCACAGACACCATCCAAGACCAGAGGTGAAGACCGCGCAAGCCGTGAGGTATTTTCGCCGAGCAAGCCTCGAGACAAGGTATGATTCCACAAACCATCCTTTCCTATTGTATAGACGTTGACGTGTTTCCTTATTCCGGGTTTGGGGGAGAAAATTTTTTTGTTTCCGCTGCCTCCCCTAAAACCCAACATCCCCATCAATGACTCTTTACTTGTTGACCACTTGTTGAAGGTATTTGCATTCACCCCGTTGTATGCTAATTTTATGTGAACTACTAGCGATGAGAGTCCTTCACCTAGATTGCTTGGCGAATGTAATGAAGAAATTCATGTCTTACATTTGTCATTACTATTGGGATGAGACTTATTTCTTCCAATAATGTTCAGATGGCTTTTATCATCGATGCATATCCTAAGAGGAAGCCCCTCTTATTCTTGAACAATGTCATTCAAGACCAACTGGGGCCACCTGATCTCTAACAAGAATGCATTTAAATCCTTCAATGTGGATTCTTCTAGCCTATGTCGTCAAGGATGCTCATAGATGTGTCAAGTCTTGTGAATATTGCCAACTATCTCAGAAACTAAGAGGGATGAGATGCCCCTCAATCTTTGGCAAGAAGTGGATAATTGTTTTTGTTTGGGGTGTGAACTACTTGGGTCCATTCCCCCTGTCTTATGACTTCTCCTACATTCTAGTAGTTTCCAGTCATGTTTCTAAATGGGTTGAAGCCATCCCCACTAAGTCTAGCAACTCTAAGCCAGTCATAAAGCTTTTCAAGGGCATCACTTCCCATGCTTTGAGTCTCGTACACTATCATTTCTGGCGAGGTATCAAACTTTCTTGAATGTAGCTTTAAAGCACTCCTCTACAAATATGGCATCTCTCATTGTTTGGCTACTCTATGCCACCCTCAAATGAGTGGTCATGTGGTATTTTTTGACTACCAAATCAAGGCCATTCTTGAGAAGGCGGTAGGTAGGAGAAGGCAAGACTTGGTTCACAAGTTGAATGACGCACTATGGGCACATAAAATTACATACAAGTCTCCCCTCAGTACTACACCTTTCTATCTCATGTATAGTAAGTCTTGTCACCTACCAGTAGAACTTGGTCACAAAGCTCAATCGGCCATCAAGCAGCTCTACTTCAACCTCTATGCAACAAAGGAAAATTGACTACTTCAACTGCAAGATATAGAAGAGTTTAGGGTGACTTCTTATGAACATGCAAACATCTACAAGCACTACTACAGAAACAACATTCGATGTCGCTTTTCTGGGCGTCGGTTATTTAGGAAAACCGACGCCTATAACATTCAACGTTGGTGATTTAAGAAACCCGACGTCTATATTCGAAGACCATCCAGACACGGGTATCGCTTTGTATTCAGCGTCAGCTTGGTAAAACAAAACTGACGCCTAAAATTGCCCACAAAATCCAATTTTCGAGCGAAAAAAATTGGCCCCAAAGTGTCACATACAGCGTCGGTTTTTTAACTTCTAAAGGATGCCTATATAAGATGAAAATTTGCACGAAAAGTTCCAATTTTGATGTCATTTATCCTTTGATAACCTAGCGCCGATAATGGTTCCCGCCAAACAATTTAGGCCAAAGATTGTCTAATTGGACGTCAGTTTTTAAGGAACAACCGACGTCGAAGAATTTAGGTGTCGGTTTTTTTGATAACCGACGTTGTTTACCAACTTAATAGACCTACGAACAGCAATTGTTCCCCTTTCTTGTGTTTCATCTGCTCTTGCTGTGTCACCACCCGCCCGCCCGCTGCTGCTCGTCGCCTGCTGCTGGTCGTCGACGCTGCTGCTTCTCGCTCGCCGCCGACGCTGCCTGCTGCTCTTGCTGCCTACTGCTTGCTTGCCGTCGACGCTGCCGCTGCTGCTCTGCGTCGCCTGCTGGTCGCCGCCGCCTTCTGTTGGTCGTCGCCGCCTGCTGGTCACCGCCGCTGCCTCCTACTTCCACTCTGCTCTTCGTCGCCGCCTTTTCGTCTGCTTCCACTAGCTGCGGCAAAGGTAAACTTGATATTTCGTCTGCTTCCACTAGTTGTGTCGCCGCTGCCTCCTGCTTCTACTAGCCGCCGCCTTTCCATCCTACCCTCCTCCCGCCTACTGCATGGCTGTGGTCAAGCCATCACTACCTGATCAAGCCTCCGCCTTGATTTTACTGATTTCCATCAACTAATTAGTATTTATACTGATTTGTATCTACTGATTTGTATTTATTATCTACTGGTTTTTATTCATTTATCTACTGATTAGTAATAATGTACTATTTTAACTTGTCTAATTCTCATGCTTGACCTAATTCAATAAATTTTTATGCATGTTGAAATAAGATTCAAACATGTCCATTCTATCATCCTAATTTGATTTGATTATGTGCTTTGAACCCTTGAAACATATGTGTTAAAGATAAATTGATGTTGAATGTCAAAATTAACTCACACGTGGGTCTTCTAAATGATTATGTGAACTCCTAAATCAGTAACATATATTATTCTTTGTGCACCCCAATACCTTGTAAATCATGTATGCGCCATAAGGTGATTAAATGCCTAAATCTTGACTTGAAATATGACCTGGTATGTATGTATATATGGAGCTCTAGTTAAAACTTCAAAATTGACCATGATTCAAATCTTTGATATATGGAATCAAGGTTTAATTATTTACTGTCTAGTATTTACTAACAAGCATGATTAATGATGTTACACAAAACTTAGGATATGAATGATGAAATTAGGTTTGTAGGTATAAGATGATAACATACATGTATTTATTGGCTTAGAAACCCGTCCAAGATTTACTCATTAGGAGTAAATCTTGGATAGTCCCCGGTTTGGGACTGTTCTTGAACACCTAATCTCACTTAGGATGTAAGTGTATAATGTGTATTGGGTTTTTGAGAAAATTTTGGCAGCATTTCCCCATTTGTTCTCTAAGTACATATGTACTTAGAGAACAGCGGGGAAATGTTGCCAAAATTTTCTTGAAAACCCAATACACATTATACACTTACTAGTGAGATTAGGTGTTCAAGGATGGGATAGGTGGTACACATTTATTATATATAATAATGACAACACATGTATTTGTTGGCCTAGAAACCCGTCCAAAATTTACTCATTAGGAGTAAATAATCTTGGATAGTCCCCGGTTTCGGACTGTTCTTGAACACCTAATCTCATTTAGGATGTTTTAACCACTAATTATATATAAGACCTTAAACCCTAAAGTTTTAACCATAAACTCTAATTTGTTAACCGTAGACCCTAATCTTGTCCTAATATATACTTGTTTTCTCTTTGATCATAGAATGGATAGATCATGGATGTCCATTTGCAATTGTTGCACCCCAGAGTTTATATCTGGTCTTGATTAGTTTATTAGATTTGTCGAGGAACATAGGAAAGAACCTGGAGATAGATTCTACTGTCCATGTAGGCATTGCAGTAACAACTTGAAAGTCAGCACTGGTGACGAAATCAAAAGTCATGTCATGTGCAACGGGATTGTACAAGGCTATAAAGAATGGCACTGGCATGGAGAGATTTCAAACTCGAAACCAGTGGATAACATCAAAGGAGTTATAGTGGATGAATTGGGTTACTTATATATATTATTACTTATATTATTACTTATATATACATCATTCTCTTTGCAGGTGTTTAAAATTGACCACACTATAGGTAAACGCTTAAAAGATGTACATGCTTCATATACGATGGAAGTATTAAATGAAGTAAGAGAAGAATGGGCAAGAGCCATACAAACAGTGGGGACTGTAAGATATAATTGGGATGCTGATAGAGATGTTGAATGATATTTTGTAAATGAATATTTATGAATGTTTATACATGTCTGAATATTTCTACATGTATTTGAATGTTTCTACATGTGTGAATGTGAGAATTGAATTGATGTCTGAATGTATCTACTTGTGTGAAAAGTATATTTTTTGATTTTGCAGGTTTGTGGCCTGTTTGTTGGCTGATATCAATGGATGTCGTAAACCTACAATTCAAAATTGAACTACAGGTTCTCATCCTGTTGACCAGCCATAGCAGGCCTACAAACTGATAAGAAAAAAAAATTAAAACATAGGTGTCGGTTATTTATAGAAAACCGTCATCAAAGGCTTACAGCATCAGTTATTGGATAAAAACCGCCGCCTAATGTGATAAACAACCCGACCATGCAGGAAAGCACGACCGTGGTGGAAATGGCGTCGGTTATTCATATAAAACTGATGCCTATAGTACTAAACACGGCCGTGCAGGGAAGCACGGTCGTGGCGTCTGGGAATATGGCGTCGGTTTTTTAGTTGCAAACCGACGCAGATAGTGTCCAAGATGGTGCCCTTTTGTGGCACGAAGCCTTTTGGCATCGGCTTACTATAAATAATCGACGCCTATCGGTGCCCTGCTGGCGCATTTTTGGTGGCACGAAGCCTTTTGGTGTCGGTTATAAAACCGACGCCGAAGAGTTCGACCTTTAGTAGCACCCACATAGGCGTTGTTATAGAACCATCGCTAAAAGGGCATAAACAACCGACGCCAAATGCCTATTTTGTAGTAGTGAAGGAGCACACAAAGATGTTACATGATGGACACATAAAGGGGAAAGATCTACAAGTCCAATATTATGTTATTGTACAATTTTCGTATTCGACTATTTCCAAGAAAGCTCAAGAGTCGACTATCGGGTCCATTCATTATCAAGCACATCTTCTCTCATGGATATGTTACAATTTGGAGCACAAGGACTGGAGAATTCACATTCAATGGTCAACAACTCAAATGTTATTTCACTATTTTTGATATGTACACCAACCAGCCGTTCACACTTCTCTCTCCAACATATAATGATTGATTTTCATATGGCAATTTGTCAATGTTAAATAAATGCACTTCTTGGGAGGAAACCTGAGTGTTACTTTCATTTCTAATTGTTTTACATCTTAGTTCATATTTCATTTAGTTAGTTAGTACATCTCATGACAAGATCATATGTTCTAACAATTTTGATTATAGGTAAATGACTTTTGCTAAATGGAGAGAAACCACAACCCGTGGACCAACCAACCAAGTTCTTCCCTCCATCTCAGATTTAGTGTTTTCTCAAGAACGATCAAATATCTAAGTTTGGGGAGGAGGGTGTGTAAGGAGTGGGACCCGAGAGGTGGGATACACTCCCTACTAAAAAATTGAAGAATAAAACATCCATTCCAAACACACCCTAAGGTATGTTGTAATAGGTGTAAAATTCTCAAATCTCATTAAATGGAATTCAAAATGACCAAAGTATTGCAGTGGAATTAAAACCAATGACTATATTCAATTTTTTTAAAAGATTAAAAAAGTACATTATATTCTCCCATAAGGGTTTACATGTATGATACAACATAAGTATCTAAGTAGAGGGAAGTCTAAACTACTTCAAATCTTTCTCCAAGCAACATCTCCAAGAGCTAGGTCCATGTCAGAAGATATATTCTCCTTGGCATGTTCAACACCTCAATCTAAACCTAGGTGCTTGGGCACTTAGCAAGAGAGAGAAATACAAGGTATGTGTCAAATAATGAACAAGGACAAAAGATAAGGAATAACATGAAAGTAAAGGCTAAGACTTCATCATAAGATGAATAGAACAAGAGTATGAGGCATAATCAAAATAGATGCTTGCCATAACATTTTAGTAGTAAAGGAATTACATGCATGATTAATATTGGCTACATTAACAAAGTAGGGTTGAGGCACCTACCAGAACTCAACCTATAGGTGAGGGGAGGATTAATACATTTCCAGTCACCTACACATATTTTTAGGGGGGATAATAAGTCATTCCCCAGGGCAAATTAATACATTTACTATATATGGTTGATTGTAGATAAGTACCACTACTATAGCTAAATAGTCCATAAAATCAACATGCTAGAAAAGAAATCATGGCAAGTATAAGCATCATATCAATCAGAGCATGTCAGTGGAGTACAAGACCCAAGAAAAAGCATATCATTACCAATTTTGAGGCAATTTAACAAAATAATCATGTATAGTGGAAAAGGGTTCATTAAAGTCTCATTAGGGAAATATAGGGTTTGGTTTCCAAATATCCCAACTTAGGGTGTAAGAATGCACATACATAAATAGGGATTACACATACATCTCTTATTGATATCAATTACTAACTTTCACCACTTTAATTGAGTCCAAGTTCCACTTTGCCTATTTTCAATGTATTAACATGTATTAGAGTACATAATGCACATTAATGTATAGAAACCCTAATTTTAGAACTTTTTATCAAAACTCGGACTTATATTTTGAAAATATCTCCAATGAACTTTTTACCTTTATTCCTGATCAAGACAACATATTTTTATGTTAATTTTGGAGTTATGATGATTAAGATGTACTTTTTATGGTTTTTATGCATTACGTTCATTTTACAAAAATCACCCTTTTTCAAACCATGAAATCGTCTTCAAAATATTGTTATTAGATAGAGATTAATTTTCAAATTCCAAAACATATTTATTTGTCAAATTTAGATAAGCGGATTAAAAGATATGAATTTTTCAATTTAAACAAATAAGGAAATGACAAGTCAAAAATCTTTGAGAGAGAGGAAGAGTGAGAGTGAGAGAGAAAACACCATTTGACCCAAGATCAGGGATGGAGACATCTAAGTAACCAAACTAGAGCTTCTAGATATGGTAAAACAACAAGAAACCAAAACCTAGAAGAACATGGTAAATAGAGATGAAGATCATTGATTTTAAACATAGAAGCATGTGTTTTAAGCATGTAGTAAGAAATATATGAGAAGGGGGTTACAAAACTCACCTCTAGGGAAGGTGGATCGGTTCAATAAAAATATTCCTGAGCTATAGAGGCTGGTTTCTCCAATAAAGCTCCTATCTCGAGCAAGAAGTACCTTCTCCACTTTAGAGGTGAAAACCCCTAGCAAAAGAACATGGAGATGAGGTGTTTTAGGCTCTAGGTGGGGTTTCACCATGAAAATCTATGGTTCCAACCTGTACGAAGGTGCGAGAAAGACTAAAAGCATGAAAACAGGGAAGGAAAGGAGGAAACTTACTATTTTTGGTCAAAATCGCCAAGAAGGAGCTTGAGAAACTCTAAATAGAGCAAATTTGGAACCCTAGGAGCCTTCTTCACCAAGGTAAACACTCTCTTTTACCTTGGGAGAGCACCTTCATGGCCAAAAAGAGTAGGAACGATGATCGAAGCTGGGTGGAAGAGAAGGAGAGGATTTCTTCTTGGATTGGGAGGTGGGAAGGGGTAGACATGGCTTTATAAATAAGGGGGCAAGCATGAGGTGCCTATGGGACTTTGCATGTGTCCTTAGGCTAGGGCTTCGTGGCCATGCAAGAGGACAGCTCATAGAGACTTCTTGTATATCAAATTTCGGTCCTAAAATCCCATTGAGACGTCTAGGCCATCCCCACCGTCCTCCAATCAAAGAAACAACCCCATTGGTTGATAGCTTTTAAAGATAAGCTCATTTATAAAGAGGGTAATCCCTAAAATGCCCTTGGAGAGAAACACCTTCAAACCAAGGTGCCACATGGTTAAAAATCTTGAGAATGGTAAGGGAATATCTAAGGATTATAATGCATGTGATAATTTGGAAAGAAAACCTACCAATTGGGTAAATTGCCTAAAAGTCCAGAATGTTCCTAAAATTGCATAACTTGCACAAACAACATTCAAATTGAACCAAATTTGAAACTTAGGCTCATTTTATGATTTTAAAACACATTAAAAAGTTGTATTAAGGTTTAGATCACCTAAATAAGGTCCTGAAATAGACTTTCATAAAGGTATTTGTGCATAAATGCTTTTATTGGTACAAATAGTGAATAAATATTCACCAAACCACTATAATTTCCACTAATTAAACATGAATGACAAAAGGGCAGAAATGGAAAGGAAAATTCATAAAAAAGGGTTACATGGAGATTACATCAAAGGTTCAGTATGTTACAGCACTCCACCCCTTTAAGAGGATTTCATCCTCGAAATCTCAAGCAAAAACAGAAGGGTGAGTACGTAACATCCCAACACTAAACTCCCATGTTGTATCCATAAAACTTCCACCAAAACTTTCACTAACTTAAACTCCTTGTTTTTCAACTACTTACCTTAGGAGTTGAAATTCTTCTCAAGCAACTCCTCATAGGCCAGGTTCTCATGGATCACCAAGGGTTCCACTATCAAGATTTGTTTTTATTTAATTTAATACAGTCAACATTTTAGGCCTATTAATATTATATTCGTTATAATATTATATCATCCTTATTATTCTTTTAATTGTGTCATGTTATATTTACTTTGTTGACAAAAGATTATATTTCATTATTATACACAAATTCCTATGTATTTCTTATTTATCTCATTAAGAGTTTTATCACAATTAGAGTTTACTTATTATCTCAATTTACTTGATTTTTATCTTTAATAATTTGGATTTAGTCTCTGTTATCAACATTTGAATCCTAACATATTGTTTTGCATGAACCAAGACATTTTATCCAATTTGTTACAATTAATCCAAATAATGTCACATTAATTACTTATCTAAATATTAAACACTGTCACAATACCTCTTTTTTACATTAATGTCATCATTGATCATTTTCTTGTATTAATTCACCTCTTATTTTTTATTATGCACATTTATGTGAATCTAATTACTTCTTATCCATATTGAAGTCATTATATGTATTTTTTTGATCAAGGTGGGACATATTACATAGTAATTATTTGATTCACATACTAAGTAATGAGTAGGTGATTAATTAGGTGTGTATTAGATAAGAAGGTGATATGCATTTCATATTGATGACCTGATTAATCTATGATTAGGTGATTATGTATAATTTGCGTGTATTAAAGTATGTTACCTGATTATGAAATCTCATGTCACTAATGTACCACGAATGTCATTATGGATGTATATTTTAAGGTTATATGATTACAACTTAGGGTTTAGGTCATTATAATCATTATTCATCACCTATGCATTCTTAGTATGCATTAAGTCCAATATTAGGTTACAATTATCTTGCTCATCATATCATTTAGGTTTATTGGTCCAAGACATGGTTAGCATCATGTGTACCCACTATTAGTATTAATATGTGAGTTACTCATATTATGTGCATTAGGTATTCATTAGGGTTCAAACTTATGAATTATTCATTGGATGACCATTATATGTTCTTTAGGATAATTACAAGCATGTGGGTTTACTTCTATAACTTGTTTGGTCAATACTAAGGATCCAAGCAACTATCCTCCTAATCATGAGGTTTAGGGTTTCTAGAGTCAATGTAGCTAGATTTTGGTATGTTACATGACTCCATTTCCTCAAAAAGGATTTCATCCTCAAAATCTAACTACCCAAACTTCATCAAGCCAACTACTCTCCACCCCTTAAAAGGTTTGACCTACCAAGCCAAACTAATCTAGAGGTAAAAGGGTAAGTCTAACTAAACCATGGACATGACCATCACACTTCCACTACGCACAATGATTGCTTACTAAACACCAAACTTCAAGTCTAAGTTCTTAAGGATAGGCCATCCAAACTTGTGGTTCTAGGGGACATAAGATAACTATGTAGGGTATCCATCCTCAAACAAGCTGTTACACCTGAAAGACAAGGTCAACATATTAGGTTCTTAGGATTATCCAACTTAGGTGCTTGAGGCTACTATTATCTATAGGCATATATTTTTTACAGTTAGTATTAGCTTAGGCCAGGCAAGTATCATATGGATTCAGGAGTCCTCGTAAACCAACCTAGTGGTGCGGAGGAAAATCTTGCCAGCCCCCGAACCCTGATCCTTTGTAGACACCTTTGCTTTCAACTTATGCCTTAATAGCTACCTAATAGGCTCATCACATTATGGTTAACTAAACATGTTTCTAATGTGAAACTCATATGATACTAAATCAATCCTCATCATCTCAAGATTAGCATACATTAATTCTAGGACAAACGTGTCACTTAAAGAGGAACTATATAAGGAAAGGGTTCTAATTAGGGAGACAAAGTTGAAATAGTCAGATTCCGACTACCATGGGCTCTGATACCATGTAGTAAGTATGGGACTAGAGAGGGGGGATACACTCCCTACTAAAAAAATTGAAGAATAAAACACCCAATCCAAACACACCCTAAGGTATGTTGTAATAGGAGTAAAATTTTCAAATCTCATTAAATGATATTAAAAATGACCAAAGTGTAGTAGTGGAATTAAATCAATGACTATATTCAAGTTTTACAAAAGATTACAAAAGTACATCATAATCTGCCATAAGGGTTTAAATGTACGATACAACATAAGGATCTAAGTAGAGAGAAGTCTAAACTGCTTCAAATATGTCTCCAAGAAACATCTCCAAGAGCTAGGTCTATGTCAAAAGTTATGTTCTCCTTGGCATGTTCAACACCTTGATCTAAACCTGGGTGGTTGGGAAATCACCCAGCAAGAGAGAGAAATACAAGGTATGTGTCAAATAATGAACAAGGACAAAAGATAAGGAATAACATGAAAGTAAAGGCTAAGATTTCATCATAAGATGAAGAGAACAAGAGTATGAGGCATAATCAAAATAGATGCTTGCCATAACATTAAAGTAGTAAAGGAATTGCATGCATGATTAATATTGACTACACTAACTAAGTAGGGTTGAGGCACCTACCTGACCTCAACCTATAGGTGAGGGGACAATTAATACATTCCCAGACACCTACACATATTTTTATGGGGGAGAATAAAACATTCCCTAGGGTGAATTAATACATGCCCTATCTATGAGTGGTTGTACATAAGTACCACTACTATAGCTAAATACTCCATAAAATCAACATGCTAGAAGAGAAATCATGGTAAGTAAAAGCATCACAGTAATCAGAACATGGAAGTGGGGTACAAGACCCAAGAAAAACGATATCATTACCAATTTTGAGGCAATTTAACAAAAGAATCATGAATAGAGGGAATAGGGTTCATTAAAGCCTCGTTAGGGAAATATATGGTTTGGTTTGAAAATAACCCATCTTAGGGTGTAAGAATGCGCATACATAAATAGGGATTGCACATACCTCTCTTATTGATATCAATTACTAACTTTCACCACTTTAATTGAGTCTAAGTTCCACTTGCCTATTTTCAATGTATTAACATGTATTAGAGTACATAATGCACATTAATGTATAGAAACCCTAATTTTAGAACTTTTTAGCAAAACTCAAATTTAGATTTTAAAAATATCACTAATGAATTTAGGTTCTCCTGATCAAGAAAACATATTTTTATGTTAGTTTTGGAGTTATGATGACTAAGATGTACTTTTTATGGTTTTTATGCATTAAATTTATTTTACAAAAACAACCCTTCTTCAAACCATGAAATCATAACTTGAAAATATTTTTTTATATAGAGATTAATTTTCCAATTCTAAAACATATTTATTTGTCAAATTTGGATTAGCGGATTAAAAATATGAATTTTTCAATTTAAACCAATAAGGAAATGACAAGTCAGAAATCTGTGAGAGAGAGGAAGAGTGAGAGTTAGGTATAAAACACCATTTGACCCAAGATCAGGGTTGGAGATGCATATGTAACCAAACTAGAGCTGCTAGATAAGGTAAAATAGTAAGAAACCAAAACTTAGAAGAACATGGTAAATAGAGATGAAGATCATTGATTTTAAACACATGAGTTTTAAGCATGTAGCAAGCAATATATGAGAAGGGGGTTATAAAACTCACCTCTAGGGAAGGTGGACAGGTTCAATAATAAATATTCCCAAGCTAGAGAGGCTGGTTTCTCCAACAAAGCTCCTATCTCAAGCAAGAAGTACCTTCTCCACTTTAGAGGTGAAAAACTCTAGCAAAAGAACATGGAGATGAGGTGTTTAAGGCTCTAGGTGGGGTTTCACCATGGAAGGCCATGGTTACAACCTATAAGAAGGTGGGATAAATGATAAAAGAATTAAAATAGGTAATGAAAGGAGGAAACTTACTATTTTTGGTCGAAATCACCAAGAAGGAGCTTTAGAAACCCTAAATAGAGCAAATTTGGAACCCTAGGAGTTTTCTTCACCAAGGTAAGCACTCTCTTTTACCTTGGGACAACACCTTTGTGGCCAAACAAAGTAGGAACGATGATCTAATCTGGGAGAATGAGAAGGAGAGGATTTCTTCTTGGATTGGGAGGTGGGAAGGGGTAGACATTGCTTTATAAAGAAGGGGGCAAGCATGAGGTGTTTAGGGGACTTTCCATGTATCCTTAGGCTAGGACTTCATGGCCACGCAAGAGGACAGCTCATAGAGACTTATTGTATATCAAATATTGGTCTTAAAAGCCCATTGAGACTTCTAGTCCGTCCCCACCGTCCTCTAATCAAATAAATAACCCCATTGGTTGATAGCTTTTAAAGATATCATTTATAAAGAGGGTAATTCCTAAAATGCCCTTAGAGAGAAACACCTTCAAACCAAGGTGCAACTAGGTGCCCAATGGTTAAAAATCTCGAGAATGGTAAGGGAATATCTAAGGATTATAATGCACATGATAATTTGGAAATAAAACCTACCAATTGGGAAAATTGCATAAAAGTCCAGAATGTTCCTAAAATTGCATAACTTGCACAAACAACATTCAAATTGAACCAAATTTGAAACTTAGGCTCATTTATTGATTTGAAAACACATTAAACAAATTTATTAATGTTTAGAGCATCTAACTAAGGTCCTTAAATAGACTTTCACTGAGGTATTTGTGAATAAACCCTTTTATTGGTACAAATAGTGAATAAATGTTCACCAAACCACTATAAATTCCACTAATTAAACAAGAACGACATGAAGAACAGAAATGAAAGGGAAAGTTCAAAAAAAGGGTTACATGGATATTACATCTAAGGTTCGGTATGTTATAGGGTGGGTGGTATGTATTCTAATCTATACCCACACCTATATGGTTGTAAGTTGTGATCTTATCATTGCATTAAAACATTGCATTTATCTTAACTTTTTTCAAAATTTTCTTTCTAGAATTATTACAGCCATCATCTAAGCGGCTTATATTCAAATTCTTGTTTGCATACATGCATGCCAGTATCATTTAACTCCCCTTATCCCAAGAAACACCTCATAACGACCCATTTTTGAAACAACTAATGGCTAGAAATCACCCCTTTATTCCTAGGAACCCACATCATGTTTCCATGGAAAATATGGCAGGTATTTGAGAAACTTAGAGGGATCAACCACATCATTCTTCTAATTGACTAGTGAAACAAAATCATGGAATTTTTACTTTTTTTTATTATCATGATATTACTTGAGTATAGTGGGACTAGGAGAACAACCTACTGCACTGGGTTGTAAATCAAGTTGCATATTTGTCTGACCCCTCTTATACACTTCTTCTTCCATCTTCTTACCTTCCATCCATCAAAAAAGAAAATAAAAGGGCATAAAAAGTTTCAAACTCCAAGTTTGGGGTGGCACACCCCTCCATACTTTATCCTCTTCTTCCATACCACTCTCTATGTGATAGGGGCGTACCACCAAAAAGAGAATATGAACAAGAAAAAAAAAAGATTGATGTAATATATTGATTTGTACAAATAAAATAAATCTCGAGTCAAATAGAGGAGAGATTTGCATCTTCCTTTTTCAACCCCATTATCTCTATTTTCTATCCAAAGACACAATGAATGACTCAGTTTGATATTTTTTTCATGCAACTCAGTGTCAGATCATATACATACTTGATTTTCTATGGGATTTTCAGAATGTTCATGTAAACTCTTTGATGTGCTTGGTATTGCAAATAGTAGTAAGGAAGTGTTTTTGGGAAGCCAAATCACAAATGAAGACATGGATAGATGTGTTTTATGATCTCAGGAAGTTGGGATTCGTGACCATATCAGGTACTAGGGAAATGAGCATGATGTGAAGGTGAGGCAATCACATGACTTGTAAGTATTTATCTGGAAAATATTATGAATTTTGTGTTACTTGAGGATGGGAAATGTTTAAGTTTGGGTTTGTTTGATGAATGAATATTCATCCTAGTTTTAGTTCCATATAGAACCTAGTTTAGCAACCATTTCCATCATTTTAGTTTAGAACCAGTTGCATTTACATTTTTTATATGTTATGATAATCTATAAGGTTTTGATTTAAATTCTTGGTCTTCATGGTAGGATTGTTCTCCATTGGATGATGCGAGTGTAGGAGACAACAGTCCTGCTAATCCCTAGTGATCCTAGTAATATTGATGCAATAGACCATATTTACATTGATTTGGCCTTCCATCAGTTGATGATTCTTTCAGTTTAGGATTTCTAGGAACAGACCCTCAATACATGAAAATATCTTCCTTCCCCCAGGGGTGGTCCTACATCTACCAAACCATCAAGCTACGTCACCTAGTCCTTCCTTCGATTGAGAACCAAAGGAAGCCCAACACTTGTTGTAAGACCTCTAAACTTGCTTAATGAGTTGAATAAACTTAATTATCATAATTTAATTCTTATAACCCTAATATAACCTTTTGATATGCTTTGAAATCATAAGATAAGCTTCAGTTTCAAATTTGGTCCAATTTGGACACTGTTTGAGCAAGTTATGCAATTTTATACACATTTTGGACTTTTCTACAATTTTCCCAATTCAGAGGTTTTCTTTGCAATTTATCACTTGCATTATGTTCCTTGGATATTATCTCATAATTCTTGATCTTGTTGAGACATGGGGTGCCTATTTAAACCTTTGTTTGAAGGTGTTTTTCTCAAGGGTATTTTAGGGTTTACCCCTTCATGGATGAGTTACCTTTAGTAGCTATCAACTAATGAATTATTTGTTTTGCTTAGAAATTCAATAAATTAGGGATAATTATGTCTCTATGTATGGTGGGGGAGATTCTTGTGTGTGTTCTTGTATATTCTTAATAGTTTAAGGCCATGGACACTTGGAAAGATACTAGAATTTCAACTTTTTCTTTTTCTTTATCTTAAAGTTTCATATACTTATCCCTAAGCACCAAAATGAGCCATTTTCTCTCCACCACTTCCGTCCTTCTACAAATATCGTTCTCCCTCTGTGCTTCTTCAAATTTCCTGTCCAAGGAAGAAGAAAGAGGGGATCTTCTTGAAAAAAGAATCTAGGGTTGCAATTGACTTCCTTTTAGGATTTAAAAAGCTTCCTTCTAGTGATCTTGACCTAAAAGAGTAAGAATCCCCTTCTTTACTACATTTATTTCTTTTTTATCCTTCCTCCTCCTTTTATACAGGTCATAACCTTGTTGTTCCATGGTATAAATTGCTCTAAAGCTCTAAAACCCTACCTTTCTTGCTCCTTATGCTTAGGGTTTGCTCATTTGATTAAAAAAGGTGCTAGATGGACAAGTTCATATCTTATACTTGAATTTTCTACCCTACCTGCTTGAGTTTTCTTCTGTTTGGGATTTCATATTCTCATTAGAGGCAATTTTTATAACTTGCTCCACGTTTATTGCTTCCCATAAGCTTGCTAGCTCATGTTCTTGCTTGAAAATGATGATCCATGCACTAAAAAGCTATGCTTGACTTGGATTTCAATTTTTATAATGTTCCCTATTCTTATTTCAGTTCTAGATGAACCTATGATCATGTGTACATTATTTCTAAGGTATAATATGACTTGGATCAGGTTGGTTTGACACCTATGGTGCTAAGCGCCTATCAAACAATGGTCAATTTTAGGGTTTGAAGTTGATTTCTTCTATAAACACATGACTCGATGGTGGTACCATTGCAACAACCCTATGGTGTTGTCTTCATGACAATTTATGGTGGTGACCGAGGGTGTCAAATGGAGTTTACCCATTAGGTCATGTTTTGGCCTAATTATAAGTGTAATGATCAACAACTAAGTACCCTAATGATGCTATCAACAAATGGTGATATTAGTTTGATATTTGATGTTGATTAATGAATATAGTGTTTATCTATCAACCTATGGCGACTCAATGGTCACTAATGATGGTGTATCAGGTCTCCAAAATCTATGGTGAGTTAATCATATAGTTTCATCATCAATTAAGCCTTAGACCAATGGTTTCTTGGGTCATTTGATGCAATGATCGGACCGATACTGTAATTGATGGTTTTAACATATGAACTTGACCCAATGGTCAAGATCTAATGTTATTTCCTATAATAAAGTGTAATGATGGCTAATGTAAAATGTTTGTCCTAATAATGGGATTTAGATGGTTTCTTTTATATGATCAACTTAAGGAGATTACATGTTGACAATGGATGGCTTGTTCTAAATGAACAGTCGATTATGGGTTTTACCCTACTCTCAATGGAACTTTGTGCATTTTTAATCAAGGGATGTCTAGGGTTAGATGGTGACTCTTTCTAGAGCACAAATTAAGGACTTCGTAGGTGGTTTATCCAAGGTGTTTACTTATGTAAACAACCAATGGTCTTTCCACTTAAACATCCAATGGTTCTGGGTGACATTGTGGTATGGTGATATGGGTTGAATGATGATGGAACAAATGGAGGGTTACCCTTAATAAGATAGTCTTACCTATTCACTCATATGAATAAAAGGGATGATAACCATATTTTCTTTATATGTAACCCTTATGAGGTATATCTTGTTATACCTAGCTTTAATATAACTAGATGATAGTAATTGGGTATGAATAGTCCTTGAATGATTAATACAATCATGGAGTACTTTGTTACTGTTGTTGAAACCCTAGTATGCTATAACCTGATGGTTACACCTTGATTTATGTGTGGGTTCATACTTGAGAATAGTATGGAATGTGATGGTGATGCTTCACCTTATAAATCCATGATCCAATGGGAATGTCGTGAGTTAGGGTTTGGGTATGAGTTCTCATTAGTAACACTAATATAATTTATCTTGTTGAACCTAACTCTAATGCAAATAGATAAAGATGAGTATTTGTATTTAACCTTCTTATATGATGGCATGATGGTGAAATAACCTCCTTAATATGATCATAACATTAATGTGTTAATTGGTGGTTAACATAGCCACATGGTTGATATCTTCTTATGATAAACATATGCATTATGAATATGATGAGGGTTAATCATATATAGATTCCTTGCATGTTGAAGTAATAAAGGAATATTCTTAATGTTAATATAACCCTGCTATGATTGTTTATGAATATCTCCTAGCTCATTAATGCAATATTGTGTTGATCCAGTGTATTATATGTAAGTGATGTTGTTGAGCCTTGTTGTAAGGCATGCAAAGATAATGATGATCTTGTAGGTAATAGAATGATGGTCTTAATGACCTTTGGGCATGGTTGAGCCCGGATTGAGCTGTAATCCTCTTGTGTTGATAAGGGTTGATACCCTGTGATATTTTCAAAAGTATTTATATCTTGTGATAGTATTATGACTAGTGTGGTCTCATTAATGGCAAGTGAATAGTACCATGTGATGATGAGATGAGAAATTATGTTCCACACATTTTATATATTTTAAAAGTTGTGATATTTATATGCTTGCTAGGAGTGAATTAGGGTTTGTATGTCCACTTGTTTTATGCATCCTCAATTCACCCAATTGGCATAACTAATCAAGTGAAACTCTAATTATGTAGTGCCATGTGCCATAGATCCATCTCAGTGTCAGAACTTGCCATATGGCAAAACGAGTATTCCTAAGGCAAACTCAGAGCACATAAGTTGAGGATATATCCTTGTCATCCACAATGCAGGTTGTGGAGGATGGCTATGGTCATGCCTCATACATCTAATGTGATTGAGAACGGTTGGTGTCATGTCTCAGTGATTATATATGTGACAAGATTGGAGGACAACTGCGATTGTACATCAGATGGTAGGGTATGTGTACCCACCTCCTTTCACTAGTGTCGTGACATGTACTAAGGATGGAGTAGGATGTTAGCATCTTGACCTTATGTGTCGATGTGGTGGACCCATGCTGACCGTAGGCAGAGAAGATCTTAGGAGTTTGGCTCTTCCTAGATCTTTTATGGCACTGATTTCGACTTAGCAGTGGTCAGTTGGATTTTGAGTGATATCCTCAAATTCCTCAGGGCATAATGAAAGATGTAAGACATCCGTTTAGCATATCTATTTAGAGTTATACACAATGCTTCATATTGGATCAAAACCCTTGTTTGCTTTCTTTTTCACTGAGATCATGTATAGTATAATAAGAGATAATAGATATGCTTATGATGTAGTTATGCTCATGTTGTAAACATGCTCATGTTGTCAAATATACTGACACTGATGGTTAAGATGTCGCTTCTAGCCATGCCTATGTAGTTAGAAATGCTTAAACTGCTAATCATTCATATGTAGTTCATTGTGTTATGATCTTAGTTCTTTTTATGATATAGATCTGTTCCCTTCATTTGAGATGTCAATAATTATAACAATGTTATGTTACTAGACATATTCATGATGCCATGGATGCTTATGCTACTAGACTGCTTGTGTTGTTATTAAGGAATACAATGGTAGTCACATTAATGATAATAATTTTTATTAGGTGCAATTTGATGATATTTGAGTAGATATCTATCCAGAGAAATGGATTTATTTGTTACCTATATATGCATTGATGATCATACTTGTTGTTAAGATTATTTGCTTAATTTGTTTAGCATACTTAAACTGTTCAATCTATTCAATTGATTATTAAATACTCCAACTGCTTAGTTATCTACTATTTAAAATTTTGTAATCAACAAGCGTTGTTGGAGGTTATATCTCTTACTGGGACATGGGTCTCACCCTTGTTGTTCGCCACATTTTACGTAATCAGCAATGACGACAACAGAATCGTGGAAGTAAAGAGGAAGTACAGTAATGAATATTTGAGAAAGTTGATTAGATGTCTAGTGTGTCCTAGAGTCATCCATGTACTCTCAGGTCTGGGCTGGAAAAGTTTGTATATGGTGTTTCAAACGAATCAGAATTTTCTTAGCATGTTAATGCTTGTTTGTCTGACATATACGAATATTGTTCTCCTGTGCATATATGTTGTGGCTAAGGCGATAGATCAATTTGTATCAAATTATTGGCATAGTATGGATATAAGAAAGATGTTGGGCTCTTATGAAAATGTTTTTGAGCGGATGTTGATGTTGAAATCAATTTTGATTTACCCATATATTTGGGTATGTGATTAATTAATGATCGATTGTGTTTTATGTTTTGAATAATCTCATTTAGTGTAATGGGTTCTCACACTTGTATTCTAAAGGTCCTCCTTTGTCTGCCTTCCAATGGCTAGCCTACCCAATAATCAAATGGTGTTTAGTTCCTACCTTCTAACAAATAACTTGTTCATGCCTATTAATGGTTGATATGCATCTCTTCTGAAGGTTTCCATGTGTTAGCCAATTGAAGGGATTGTTGCTTCACTTTTGGATGCCCATATTTTTATGGAGTTTTTATGTAGAGTTTGCCTTATGATGGCTCTTCTGATTCCATCTTTTGATGCTAATTCTACTCTTCCTTCTTAAGGGATTTCATCCTAGCCTTGTGAAGGAATTACCATGCCTTCTAATGGTCTGCTTGACCCTTCACCTACTACAAGTCGCCCCAACCCCTCGCTTAGCGATGGAATTATTAAACACCATAAACCCTTATTCTACCTCTATCATCGTCTCTTCACTTTCACGGAGGTTGACGACTTAAATCCATGGTAGTTGGTGGGTTACGAACCCTAACCTCTGCCTATAAATACAAGGTCTTTGCCAGTAGAAAGTGGATTGGCCATTGACACTCCAAGGTCGATACTTTCACTCTATACCTTTGATCACTTCCATCAGTTAATGAACTTCACTTGAAGGTGCTTCCACCCTTGCCACTATCAAGGCTCCAAGGATGATAACTTGATATAATCTTGTTCTGCTTCACCTCCTTGAATCAGTTGATGACCTCCACCATCGCCAACTTACTCTCTTTTGTGATGATAGTCCAATACCTGAAGAAGGGAGAATGGCGCTCAATTCTACCTCTGACGAATGTCCAGGGGTAGATATGTTGCTACTTCATGTGCCATCATTCTAGATCTCAAAGACAAACATTCACACACCATGAATATGCTTATATCTTCTACTATGATGATAGAAGTCCTCCCCGCTTCTATTGTTGTTCCTATTGTTGTTACCATGAGTGAGTAGTCCTCTTACTCAGGTGCATGGAGTAGTCCAACTACCCCAATTTTGTTCTTTCATTTGTATCTATTTTAGTATGGGCCATTATATGTTTAGAAATAAACTATTTTATGCATGTACTCCTTTTTATCACCAAGTTTACATGTTTACCAGATCTTAGGTGTAGAGAACTGAGAACCCATGAAGTATGGTATCAATTATTTCTTTTTAAATCCTTGATAAAAATTTGAATAGGTGTTTTCTAAGGCAATAGATGTGTGATCTTCAGGTAAAGCACAATGATCTTAGAGTGG
Source organism: Alisma plantago-aquatica (assembly GCA_963693085.1). Lineage (NCBI taxonomy): Eukaryota > Viridiplantae > Streptophyta > Magnoliopsida > Alismatales > Alismataceae > Alisma > Alisma plantago-aquatica. The sequence goes on along the minus strand of OY856415.1, from coordinate 408,672,681 downwards.
TATCCACGTGGGTTTTAATCCTAATTCAGAAAAAGGGGATTTACCTGGCCTCAACATATATATGATTCATGCTTAATATTATGTAGCGAGAGAGTACAAGATAGTTGTGGTGGTGAAATCCATTCCTCCCTAGTGTTCCCATACATTGACGAATCTAGACTTTTAATCTACATTTTATTATTTCCAATTAGTATAATCAACAACCATCAACTTTTTGTGATAAATGCTATTTCTTGTGAGGTTTTGTGAATAGTAAATTCCCTAAAAATGTTGTCATTTGGGTACAGTCTTGAACTATACTGCGATAAGATCAGTCTACTTGTGGGTAGAGATTAGCATACATTAGTTAAGGTAAACTCTAAAGATTTCGCCACTAGTTAATTTGCATGTGATCTCGCGTCACCTGGGATGATTAAGGAATAATGCTCAATCCTCTATCTAGTGCTAATAATCCATCTAGTCATCCATACAAGATCTAAGGATATCTTGATTCCCTAAATCTCTCCTCACAACCTTCGTTTAAAGTGTGGTAAGTTAAAAGGTAGGGATCCCATTGGCTAATGTACCATGGATATATGCTTAAAAACAAGTCTACCAATCTTAGACCAATCTTTGTTATTCAGGTCGGAGTGCCAAACTCATCGTAAAACCCTCCATTCCATATTTTCATTCATCATCTCATTTCCCATACATTTCCATTAGACTGTAGGTATCTATTGAGTCCCAAAAACTATTTAAATATTATAGGGTATAATGACCTTAAGAGTCCCATATGTTCATTAATATGTATCTCCTAGCATCTTCTTACAACTCCAAGTTTCTACAAGATTTACTTGTTTCACTATCCCCCCCAACAACCCATGATAATAGATCTACAAACTCAGAGATCTAAACTTATATTTCTCCTTAATATTTAGATTCGTTACCTTATGGAAACATAAATTAATGCATAGATCAAATTACATAGATAAGAAAAAAAATTATGCAATGATAGCTTCAAAAGACATAAACATCTACCCAATAGAATATAACTTGTCAAGGCAAGGTAGGTAAACCACCCCTCTAGTAACATCAAGGTGTTCCACATAATTTGAACCTCCATGGTTGTCAAGGTCAAATGAATCTTCTTTGGAGCCATGGGGTATTGTATCCCTACGTTCTCATCACCTAACCAGTTGTTAGTATCACTAAAGCCGTCTTTTTGCCCATAAAGGAGCTATCTATATGTAATCCAGCAGCATAATAGTAATAAAGTAGCTAAATAAATCTACTTAGGTTGTACATTAGCAAGATCAACATGTGGATTAACATTTAATGAGCATTCAATTCATATTAAAAGGGTCAGATTTTGAACTTCAATGGTTATGGGAAGTTGTAACCACACTAAAAAGTCATATATAACCATTCTTAACGTATAGAGAGGTACTTGCAATATGTAACCCAACATCCAAACTACATACTCATCCGTTAAAGATCAAACTTCATAAAGTTGCCATACTTTAGCCCATTTCAAGCAATAAGATCATGACATGTAAACATACAATAGGAAATAAATGAGTCAAATGTTATATTACTTTCCTACTGAGCCAAGAAATAAGACTTCCCATGAAGAACAACTGTAAAGCTCCAAGATTTATGAAAAACTTTGGCTTTGAAGGCAAACTCAATCCAAGATTTTAAATCCTCTCCTCTAACATGTTCTACAACAGATGATCCCCAGTATAAAAGCAACTAGGCATGGATCTATAGGTGGAATAGGGAGTAAGACTTCTAAAGACAAAACCCTAGAGGAAAAACACTTAGAAATGGCCACAAAGATAAAGAAACCAAAAGATTGTCAAAGATCAGAAGATTAGGTTTCTACTTACTCAGATCTAAGCTTAGAAGCCACCATATGGCTCACCACACATCAACAGAGAAGATAAGAAAGGTATATGACACTAAATTTGAAGACCAATGAAAGTAGAAATCTTATTAGTTCTTGTCAATTGATGGTGTCTCACTCTTCATACCACCTTGAGGTTCATCCCACACAAGTGAAGTGAGAAGGAAAGACAAGGGGGTATATATATCCCTAAAGGAGAGAAAGAAATCAGTCATACTATCATATTGTTAGTCAGAATTTTGTACCTTCATCGGCCAGTCATCTCATTGAGAATCGTATCCTGATGCTTCATCACTACAAGTAGTCAAAAGCTCCATCAGTAGGTGCAAGTAGGAAATTTTCCAGTTCCTGTCATTCATAAAAATAGTTGGATGGTGTGTATTAGATTTATTATCAGTAGAGCTTTCCTAAAAAGCCATCCACACAAGGTATAGGCTCCCCATCGCTACTCAATCGATGCAAACCCACCTCACCACCAACCAGTTGTTTCATTGGTAGACAATTGGTGGAAACACATAAGGTCACATGAATGTCCACTTTCCATCAGTCCTCTATTGATGGATGGATAGAACAATGTCATCGATCATCAACTGACAAAAATCTAGACATTGACAGATCTGAGGGAAAAAAGAAAATCTACATCAATCCTCAAATGATGGAAAGATAGGAACACCTCCATTGATCCTCTACAAATGGAACAACAAACCACTCCCATCAGCTCTCAAGTAATGAAAGGGCAACAAGGTTAGGTTGGGTCACCTAACATATCCACCAAGTAGGAGAGATAAGAGAAAGTAAACAACATGTTGTGTAGAGTTCCAAGAAAACTCTCACCAAGGGTAATTTGTACATAAGTATTCAAGCAAGGCGCAACAAAAAAAGCACCATAAACACTCATATACTAGTCATCATGACAACAAAAAAAGATTAAGGGGTTAATCCAGTTCAGGGGTCTTATAGTAAGGGTATTTTGATTAATAATATTAAATCTCACCCTCACCCTTTATATGGGTATTTCTAATATTTGAAAACCTTAAATCCACATTAGGCACCAATTCTAGGTTTGTATATACTTTTGAATATGTTTTCACATTCATGGACTAATGGGTGTTTAAAATATTATAGGGTCAATAAGGATGAATTGTGAATTTCAGCCCTAAAATAGGGATATTTGTGAAGATTAGGTATCTACAATTCTATTTTCTTTGGCTTACATATGATTACTAAAATAAGGCACTTTCTTTATTATTACTTATTCTTTGTACATGATTTTAATTACCTAGTTTCATAAAATTGTAGTCATCATATATCTCTTGAAAGATGAATTATTTTCTTGAATTGGGTGATGAAACCACCTCACATATACCATACTTGAAAGTCATATTTCTAGGAAAAATAGAATCATTGAATTAGAAACTATGTCATCAATATGTGTTTCTATTTTCTAATATAACAACAACAACGTAATACTTGTTGCATTTTTATCATACATTTTATGCATATTGTCAACTCAAACAACAAAGACACCATTGTATTTCCATAAACTACAATATGAATGATCAGCATCAACGTCAACTGATAATGAAGGAGTAAAAAATAATTCTTTTTATTGGAAAAGAAAATATAATAATCTACAAGTGCACAATATGGATGATATGAAAACAAAGTTGAATCCCTATATGGTAAATTTTTGAATAAGTTAGAATGAAAGAAATCATTCCTTTTCCCATTAGATTAACCTAAATGGTTGTCCATGATAAGAGTAACTCAAGGAACAAATAAAGAAAGAGGTAGTGGCTTTCCATTACATCGCTCGAGACACTCTAGCATGGGCTAAAAGTTAGTCACAACCAATGACAGTGTATACCTTATCAATCTCTTAGCCTAGTGGTGTGACCTTATCTCTTGTGAGTAGCTCGTAGCTAATTTCATCCCTCACAAATATGTATAATAGGTTTGATCAACACTCATTGATCATTTTAGGCACCATTGAGTTTCCACCCTTTATAGTTGCTCCATCAGCCTCCACCTTCTTCACCAATAACATCTTGAGTTCCTCCTCAAAAGTTGTTATTCTAGATAACACTAATGTTGTGTATCTGGTCTCCCTATCACTATTTTTCAAGGTGTTCTCTATAAGTGCCCCACATAACTTCTGCATCAAAGGGTAGGTGGTGTTGCAAGGGTCATCTATGTATGCAAAGATGTGCTCAAAATCAATAACCCTGAAAAGGTCCATGTCACAAAAATGTCATGGGGGAAGCTCATTATTGGAGCCCAAGGTGAGGACCCTCTTGGAATCTTACCCTACCACTGCCTTGACAATGACTCGAAGGTTCTCTTTGAGGTGGAAAATTTTGATAGATTGACATAGGGTGATGAGGAAAGTGGTTGTCATGATCTTAAGGATATCACAGCCTTGTCAGTCTTGTGGGTTGACATAAGGCCTAGGGAGTTGACCTCCTGATTTTTTTGATCTGCACTTTGGATTTGGTGGCGATATGGTTGGATAGGTATAGTAATTATGAGCACTATATGTCATGACAAACTCAACCCATTTGAGTACATAGTCAATACTAGGGTCACAGCTTGTGGTGAGGTTGGATTGGAGGACATTTTTGTAGAAGAGTTCACAGGGTTGTGCATACATGAGATTCACATATGAAACCATTGCAATGCGCCAATTATCGATGGATACATTGATGGGTGTCCCTTGGAAGTAATCATCATGTATAATTTTTCCCTTGGAAGTAATTTAAATGTGTCAACTCATTGTAATTTGTTGAAAATGTCTATATGCATCATACATTATATTTTTCAAATTTGGTAAAAAAAATCTAAATAATTAATAGAATTTCATACCCATCTAAACCCTTAAAAACCAGGTTTTGCCCCAGTTCTATTTTTATGGTCATAGTTTATAGAAAATCCAAAATCTTTTTCTAGTGTGGTACAGTACTTAATATATCATCCTCAAGAATCTGGTTTTAATTGAACTTTGATTGCTTATTTGTCTCAATGGTTGAAATGTCTACGGTTAGTTCATAATAATACATTGATCATTAAATAGAAAACATAGTTTATGGTGTGTTTTTTCATATCACATGTGTTGTGTGTGTTACTATTCTTTCCTTTCCATTAAACAACAATTGTCGCTGCCTCTCTACAATTTATTACCTATCTTCTTATCCCTTTCCATTCTCTTCTTATGTTTGTTACTCATATCTTCATCCCCCTTACTAACTAATTCTTGACTTTTCTTTCTACAACCTTCCATGAATCCTAACCACACTCTCCTTCCCTTTCACCCTTCCACACTCTTTGCACTAAACTAGGAAGTTGATATCCAGAAATGATTTTCCTCCGCCTCAACTTATATTCCTCTACAATTCCTCACCTCCTCAACCCTCGTCCATGAAACACATCCCAAGTTCTAATGGTACTAATCATGCATCCTATGCATGATGACCACCTTCTATGCAGAAAACTACAGCCCAAGCCTAGTCTCCCTTCAAGCAAGAACAATTATTCTGAAACCTTACTTCTATCTCCTCACACACTGGTAAAACTTGTAAACTGGTTGTATTGACCGAAGACCCCAAAACCTTGGCAACCTTCTTTCTCCTATAGTTTAGTCGCATCTGTAAAATATATTAACTCTATTGTCATTATGGTTGTTGGTGTCGGCATGGGACTCCCTGCCCACTCCAACACCACTTTTCTCTCATCCATAAAGGCTCCAGGACATTTGAAGGTTGAGCTATAGGTCCCCATCCTGAAGGTGGATATCACACATGATATTAAAGATACAACACAATGATGTTACTCTCTACAAATTGACATGAAGTCTTATAGACAAAATAGAGAAGCAAGCACAGCTCCTAGTGTAGAGTTGCCTTTGGGTCCATCTCATTTAATCTTGGGGAAGTTGGTGGAGTATTTCTATCTTGCCTTGCCACCAATCAACCAAAGAGGGGACCATTGAATATTGGTTCTTATATGTTTCTTATGTAGCAGTTTGTTAGGACTTGTAGAACCTCTTTGAGCCACCTCTTCTTTACCACCATCTCTGGCTAGATCCATGGAGTACATGGATGGGATTCTAACATGCCTCAACCATTAGAACCCATCCTAGAGTTCGTCATGGAAGATCAAATCAGTCTATATTAATCGATAGCAAAAATTTCATATTCTAGATTGCAAATTTAAAAATCCATTTCTTAATATAATATTTGTGAATCTAGTTTGAAATGATTACTGACATGGATAATCATAAGTATAATAAGCAGTAACATCAATTAGTTGATTTAATCCATCCTATTAACATGTTCATACATCTATATATAAAACATATCAGTGTGTTAGCATTAGTTTATGCAATATTTTGTAATGCTTGTAGATGATACCAACATATTGAGTATAGTTTAGATGTTAAACAAAACACGTGACTTAGAGTTATTTATGATATTAATATAGACCTCTTGGTTGACTATCCTAATATGTGTCATGTTAGTATACATAATGTGTGCTAGTAGTAATAATCAATAATTCTATAATTTATCAATTAAGGAAATCACCTATCAGATATATCATATGTAAGCTTAAATAATGAGGATAACATGTTAGCTGTAAATGCAAGCATAATAACACTCTAACATCATTATACTTAACCTTAGTGTTTGTCATAAATGAAAAATTGGAGATTCACCTATCAATTTGATGATACTAGGAGGTATTTTTATCTATATTTTTCATACTTGAATTAAAGGGTATAATAGAGAAAGAGTGTATGCACTAATGTACTTTTTAAGCATATATATGGATGAATTTATGTTTGGGGAAAAGGTTTGATTAGGTGATATGTGAGTTTGGACCATATATAAATCAACTTTGTCTCATGTAATATATATATATAATGAATATGTATAATATACTTTATTCGTATGCATATTAAGATCTATTATAAATATAAGACTAAATATAGAATTTATATTTTCTTTTGTCCATCTACATGGCTAACTCTAGGTATATATACATATATATATATGGGATTTATTTAATACCTGTGCGGGTAGCTACCCGTGCACCCTTCCCATCATTTTTTTCTAAAGAATTTCACAATTTTAGAGGAGCATTTTATCTAGCTCCCCAAAAAATTTCATCCAAAAATAATATCATTTGCCACCCAAAATCAAAAAACCTGTCCATATATTTACTGACTGTATATTTTCTGTGCAATTACTTTTTTATCTCAGAGTTACTCTTGTGTACCATATAGTTACTCTTTTGGATGTGCGGGTAGCAAAATATCAGGCTACCCATGCGGGTATTAAAGATAAGCCCTTATAAATATATATATATATATATATATATATATATATATATATATATATATATATATATATATATATATACATATATATACACATATATATACATATATATATACATATATATATATTTATTTATATATATATAATATACTTTATTCGTATACATATTAAGAGCTATTATGAATATAAGACTAAATACAGAATTTATATTTTCTTTTGTCCCATCTATGTGGCTAACTCTAAGCTTCAAAAAATTGTAATCATATGATTTCTCTAGAAAACAATATTAATTTCTTGAATTGGTTATGATCCCACTGCCATTTCCTTGAATGGGAAGTCATAATTTCAAAGAACATAAGATCATTGAATAAAAATATTATGTCAAAAATATGTGTTTCTATTTTGCTAATATGAAAACAACAACATGATACTTGTTACATTTTTTTCAATACAACCAACAAAGATAATATGGTCTTTTCCATCATTTTTAATATGAATTTGTAGTAGCTATGTGAATGGATAATGAATGAGAAATAAAATCAACTTTTCTTATTGAAAATAACAGATTATAGTTTACAAGTGCACAAAATATTTAATGTGAAACAAAGTTGTTTCCTTATAGATAAAATTTTGAAGAAAAACAATATTATAGAAAAACTATTTCCTTTTTCCATTGAATTAACCTAAGTAGTTGGCCATGATAAGAATCACTCAAGGAAAACATATAGGCAGTGGCTTTCCATTCCATCCCTCGAGGCATTCTAGTAGTGGGTTTATAAGTTTTTCATGACTGATGGTAGTGTACACCTTATCTAACTCCTTACCTAGTAATGTGACCTTCTCTCCCATGAGTAGCTCAGTGCCAAGCTCTTCCCTCACAAATCTGTATTGTGGGTATGACTGACACTTATTGATCATGTTAGGCACCAATGGAGTTCTAGCCTCCATAGCTTCTCGAGAAGCCTCCAACATTATCTAAAACTATAGATAAGCCTAATATGTCCATGTATTTATATGATGCTAAATAGGATCGAGTCTAGGATTTAGGTCTATGGTTGATATTAGGGTTAGGCTTCAAAACCCCAATTCTCATGTATATGGTCTATTGACATAGAAACCCTAAACATTTTCCAATGGAACTCTAGAGTTGTTATTACCATAAGATTCCCCAATCATTCAATAGTAGAGATGATATCACATAGAATCATATTGCATAATTTAGTATGTTATTTATCAACATTTCGGATGATTTAAGGTTCAGTGTCACAAACCTAATTCTATCATGTTATGAGTCATAAGGGTAAGAAATCCTAGCTAAGCATTATGTATAGCCCCAAATTATAAATTAATATAACACAATATTATCACTAGACTATATCACTTTTCATCCACTGAACAAGATATACACATTGTTTCATGAAATCTATGATTCTATATAATAATCATAATAAAAATATGATCTAACATATACTTTTAAACTAGAATCATAATTAGACATTAATTAAATTTTATTTGGATTCTACATGTTTTGGGAGAAAAATGACATAATTTCACTAGTATAAGATCTACCATTATTTTCTAGAATTAAAACAAATTATGCTTGTTCTTTCCAATCATGTCATGACACGTCAGCATATAACCCTATTTCTTTTTATATACAGGGATGGGTCAAGTTTAGGGGAGATTACCCCATGCCCTAATACTTTAATCATGCTCCTAGGGTCATTTGGTCATTTGACCTTGGGGTATATCCTTCCTCATGGAGGAGTTGGATCCCTATCCTGGTGAGTCAACATGGAATTTGACTACTTGCTCCTAGGATTCGTAGAGCCAAGGATCTATGTACCTCCACAGACCCTTGCCAGACTAATCCAGCCACTAGTTTGTAGGAATGTGGTGACTGAAAATGAGGAAACTCAATCCTTGATCCCATGATGTTGAATCAAGGGTATAGACTAGAAAGAAGAGGGATGTTCATACCTAGGCACCCTTGGTGCATGGTTGAAGAAGTTGTCTACTCCAGAAGCTTTGATGATCCCTTCTGCATCCAAAGGTCAACCGAGAAGCTTGGATAGAGACATTTTTTCGTGCAGGTGGAACTGGAGGTCAGGGTTTGGGGTGACCAAGTTGTTGAAGGAGGGGGCTAGGGAAATTAGGTTCCTTGCACTCTCTTCTAGCCAAAGGCATTTACTATCTTTTATAGGCATGTGATGCAGGGGATAAGCATGAAGGTAAGAAATTCTAACCAACTTAATTATCTTGGATTAATCTTATAAAAAGTCATGAAGATAATGATGAGGTGGTTAGATCGATGCATCTAGGTCTACTGGAGATGGGGATGAGAATCTCAAGTGCTCACATCATCCAACGAGGGAGACAAAAGTGATTTATGGAGTATAGACTCATGCTTCCGTAAAACAATCCCTTGCCTAGGTGGAGGGGATGACCTCCAACTCATAGATCGACTGGGATTTATGAGTTCCTCTCGGACCAAACTCCACGCTTAAAGCAAAGTAATTCCTATTTGAAAAAACCACATTATCTTAATTAATTCTATGGGCCATGTCACTGTTTTCAATCACAATTTGTAGGATAATTTCCATTTTCCACTATCTGTCTTTGGGAAAAGGATAATGCCTAAACAAGTTTGTTTGGTATATGAAACATGGTTTCCAAGGTAAATATAGATAATTACTTCATTGATTACCAAGATTACAAAATTACTTCCATGATCTAACAATTCTTTTAGGCCTAGTTTGAGTGAAGCAATCTTAAATACTAGTATTCACAGTTAAAACACACTATCACCTACAGCAAACTAATATGGTTATGTATGTGATCATGTCCTTCATCTGAAGAAATGTGGTAGATTTGTGTACATGTGAGTCATGCCAGTTTCGACAGAATTTCTGACTGCAGTTTCCCTCTCCCTTTTCAGTTTCTCATAGCTGGATAACACCTATTTTTCCATGTCCTCTCAGTTGGCATCAAAGCCGCAACTACCACCCGCACCATTATCTTCTAACTAAAATTATCATTGATATTTAATATCATCACGATATAATGAATTTCTAATTGTGCATCCCAAGGACCCATAAGAAAATCATAAGTAGTCAACCCAACCAACAAAGACAACATATGTTTTTTTTCCATAAAACTCAATTATGAATGTGATGTAGGGCTTGCTGTTTTAAACCATGTTGATGTGATGCATGCATATTTCTTATCTAACTCTAGCATGGTTAGTATTTTTGTAGACTACAACCTTCTACCTCTTTCTTAGTTTAGTCAACAACTTATCTTCTTGGGTTGTTGCAAGATCTGCGTTGATGATGATGAGAAATACCTTCTTCTCGTCAAGGAAGACATATTTGATCCCTCTAGAAGAGGATTCATCTTAGGTGCAAATTGTTCCTTGTCTTCTTCGTCAAAAATAGAGATAGACTTGTGTTCTTCAAAGTCAACTTTAGGGTCCTCCTTGGTAGAGTCTAAGTGGAGAAGAAATTGCTCAACTTATTCATCATCTTGGTCATGAGTGTTGGGTTTGATGAGAGTTGCCTCAAATGGGTCCTCAAAAGTAGGATCGGCCTACCATAGATGTACCATTTTTCCAACACATTCAATCAAATAACATTGCTCCTATAAAGAGGGACCCTTGAGACTTTTGAAGACCTTGAAGTCAATTGTGTCAGTCCCAAGCTTGAGTGTAAAGATTCCTACTTCAACATCAATGAGTGCACCAGTGGCTGTAAGGAAAGGACAACTAAGGATGAGAGGGTGTCATAGGTCCTCTTTGATTCCATAATGACGTATTCACATGGGAAATAAGTATTAGGACCCACTCTCACAAGGATATCGATGCCCATAGGGGTAGTCTTATAAGAGTCAGCAAGATGAATCAAAATGCCTATAGGAAGGATGTTAGTGGTGAATTATAGACATTTGCACAAGATGTGGGGTATGGTAGAGATACTCGCCCCAAGATCGACTAGACCCTTTCCACATGTGGTGTCTCCCCAAACAAGAATGCCAAAAGATCTACAATCTTTAAGCTTCTTGGGCATCTTGCTTTAGACGACTCTAGATGTTTTTCTTGCCAGATTTACATTCTAAACCTCCTTATTTAAGTACTTGCAAGTGAGAAGAGTCTTCAAGAACTTTGGCCATGAAGGAATTTTAACAAGGGAATCAAGGAAGGGAATATCTACGTGTAGCTTCTTTAGTACTTCCTTGAACTTAATGAACCTTGAGTCTAGTTGTGTTTGAGCTAGACGACTTTGGTAGGGAACACCCGGCTTGTAGATAGACACCATAGGCCTAGAGGAAGAAGTTGATGTAGCTTTTGGTTCCTACTCAGGATTGGGCATGTTGTTTTCCGCTAGAGATTCAACTATTGGTTCTAATGGTATAGCTATTGGTATAGTCATTGTAGTGGCTTCTTCTTCATCGTCATCTGGTAGAACTAGTTTGTTAATGGTGATGATTGAGGGTGGGGGTTCTAGAAGCACACATCTAGACCATGTGTCCACTACCTTTAGTAACTCCTCCTGATGCTTGGGGATGCCTTCAACTTGGTCTACAAATGAGCCAGATGGAGGATGAATTGCATCAGCAATCTGTGCAAGTTCACCTCCATGTATTTGTTGTATGCTTGTTGACTCGCCAATATCTTTTTAATGGTTTCTAGGTGACTCTGGTCATCGGAGGCAGAATCAGTCTACTGGATGCCTTGCCAAGGAGAAGTTGGCCTTGTTAGTTGTATGGCTACTCTCCTGGATTGTAACTATTTCTCTAGTTGAAATTACTGTGGTACTGAATAGTGTTGTAGTTATTGTGTCAATAGTCTAGTTTTGCTAAAACAACTAGGAGGACCATGCACTTGGTTCTGGTTGGGTCCTTGATCGAGATGGTGTGTGTATGTTTCTCCATCTGGATTTCCATATTGGACTCTAGGATGGTTTTTTGATTGGTTGAGGTTGTAGTACCTGTGTCTTGGAATGAAGTTGACAACATTGACTTTTTCAATGACTGGGATGATGTAGAAATAGGGTTGGTGCATATTCAAGGTTACTTGGTAAATTTGGTTACACTATAAACTTGTGTGCCCCTCTACATAGCAAACCTAGTAGACCTCCTGAGCTACCCTAGGTTGAAAAGAGGATGGATCTCTCCATCCATTCCTCATGAGGGTAGATTCAAGCTTGTCTTGCTCAAGGGATAGGGCTTTTAGGGACTCAACAACATTCTTAAGCTTGGATTTATCCTCTACCATAGCCACACTGAGAACACCTCCCTTGCAAGATGAGCTCCAATTACCTTGGTTCTTAGCTCCCCTGCTCACAACATTCCATGGATCGTCAAAGCTTTTCTGCATTAAGTTTCTAAAGGAAGTAGCATCAAGAAACTATTTGCATCATCGGATCCCCAATGGATGTTCTTGATTAGTTGCAATGAGGGGATGTTGTGATGGGGAGATTTGTAGAGAAGCTCCTTGAATCATTCCCAAACTTCAAATAGAGTTTCCCCTAGGAGTTGCTTGAACTGAGTAATCTCCCCTCGGATCTAGTAAGTGAGTGAGGGTGGAAAGAAGTTCTCTAGGAACTTGTTTTGAGTTTCCTCCCAAGTTATGATACTTAGATCAATGAGTTAATTATACCACACCCTAGCCTTATCAGTGAGGGAGTACTAGAAGAGTAGTAGCTTCATGGCTTCTTCTGAAACGCCAACTTATTTTCTCACACTACAAAGATCTATGGACTTATGAAGATGGGTAATTTTAGGTACATTATTGATTATTACTCCTTCTTGATACCTAAATCTAAGCTCCTTGTGTCATAAAATTTAATCCTTATCAATCTTTGTCATCTTTCTCCTTGTTTCACATGGCGGTGTAAAAGAATCCCTTAACAATTACTTATTTTGGGTAAATATAAATTCATCTCTTGAATTGGGTTACGACCCATCTGCCCTTTCCTTGATGTGAAAGTCATAATTCTAGGGAATATGAAATCATTTAAGCAAAAATTAAGTCAACAATATTGGTTTCTAATTTTCTAATATAAGAACAGTAAAAAAAATTGTTTAGTTTTTGTCACCCATTTTGTGCAGATTGTCAACCCAACCAACAAAGACAACATATGTTTTTTTTCAATCAAACTCAAATATGAATGTGTAGTAGCTATGTGAATGGATAATGAACGAGAGAGAAAATCAGTTTTTCTTATTAAAAAGAATATATTATATTCTACATGTGCAGAAAATATATAATGTAAAACAAAGTTTTATCCTTCTAGAGAAAATTTTGAAGAAAAAAATAGAATAGAAAAATTATTCCCTTTTCAATCATATTAACCTAAGTGGTTGGCTACGATAAGAATCACTCAAGGAACAAATTAGCATAGAGGCAAACTGTTTGGTTAAGACCGATTGATCAAGACCAAGGCAAGGAGAGGATCTTTGAGCGAAGGTGAGTTCTAGTTGATGGTTTAATCTCATCATGACCTGCATAAAATCAATATATTAATTAATAATCTTGATAAATGAACCAATTAAGCAATTTTGCATTTTGCAAGATTTTGTAGATGAAAGTGAAAGCAGTGAGTCCAAATGGGCCCAATATGGCGACTTGAAAACATGATGAATATGCATTCATCATCATTAGATCAAACTCTTGTAATAGTAGGATCCATCTGATCAACATGGGCTTCACGTCCTTATTTGACATCAAATCATCGATAGCATCATGATCAGTGTATATAGTCCCTTGCTAGCCTATCAGATATGAAAACTTATCAAAGGAGTACACGATGGTGAGGATCTCCATCTCAATAGTTGCATAGTTATTTTGCACTTCATCAAGCATCTTCATGGTGTAGTAGATAGCATGGTTTTCTTATCGACATGTTGCCCCAAAACTGCACCTACATTATAGTCATTGGCATCACATGATCTCAAAAGGAAGATACCAATATGGGGTTCGAACGATGGGGGTTGAGGTGAGAGCTTCCTTTATAGTGTTGAAGATCTTCATACAGTCAGAGTCAAATTTGAAGTCCACATCCTTTTAGAGAATATTTTTAAGAGGCTTGGTGATTTTGCTAAAGTCATTAACGAATCTCCTATAGAATCCACCATGTCCGAGGAGCACTAGAATTTCTTTAACATTAGATGAAGGAGATAGCTTGGAGATGACTTCTATCTTCAATTTGTCAATTTTGATGCCTATAGAGATAACACAGTGGCCTATAACAATTCCCTCCTTCAACATGAAGTACCATTTTTTTGCAATTCAGCACAACATGTGCTTGTTTACAACATTTTAGAACCAGGAAAAGAGGTAAAGGAAATATACAAATGAATCTTCCTAGATTGAGAAGTCATACACGAAGACTTCCATTATTGTCTCTATAAGTGTGGTGAAGATAACATACATGCACTTCTAGAATGTTGTCGGTGTGTTGCATAGTTTGAAGGGCATCCAACAAAATGCATATGTGCCAAAAGGAAACATGAAGGTAGTCATTTCTTGATTTCTTGGATGAACGAGAATCTGATACAAACCATAGTACCCATACATGTAAAGAAATAACTCATAGTGTGAAATTTTCTCCAAGATTTTATCAAGAAAGGGGATGGGCAGGTGGTCCTTTCGAGTTGCATTGTTGAGATTTTGATAGTCTGTTCACATGCACCATATGATGATAGTGTGGGCAGGGATAAGATCATTCTTCTCATTTAAGATAATGGTACTGCCTCCCTTCTTTGGCACCACTTGTGCATGACTTCACCCAAGGTGAATCAAAGATGGGATAGATAATCCCAGACAACAACAGCTTTATTACTCATTTTGAACATTCTCCTTCAGGATTGGGTCCAACTTGCACTGAGGCTTGATGTAGGGCTTGTTGTTTTAAACCATGTTGATGTGATGCATGCAGAGGGCTTGGCTAACTCCAGTAAGGTTGGTATATTTGTAGACTACAACCTTCTACCTCTTTCTTAGTTTAGTCAACAACTTATCTTCTTGGGATGTTGCAAGATCTGCATTGATGATGATGAGGAATACCTTCTTCTCATCAAGGAAGACATATTTGATCCCTCTAGAAGAGGATTAATCTTAGGTGCAAATTGTTCCTTGTCTTCTTCTTCTTCTTCAAAAATAGAGATAGATTTGTGTTCTTCAAAGTCAACTTTAGGGTCCTCCTTGGTAGAGTCTAAGTGGAGAAGAAATTTCTCAACTTATTCATCATCTTGGTCATGAGTGTTGGGTTTGATGAGAGTTGCCTCAAATGGGTCCTCGAAAGTAGGATCGACCTACCATAGGTGTACCATTTTCCCAACACATTCAATCAAATAACATTGCTCCTACAAAGAGGGACCCCTTGAGACTTTTGAAGACCTTGAAGTCAATTGTGTCAGTCCCAAGCTTGAGTGTCAAGATTCCTACTTCAACATCAATGAGTGCACAAGTGGCTGTAAGGAAAGGACAACTAAGGATGAGAGGGTGTCGTAGGTCCTCTTTGATTCCATAATGACGTATTCACATGGGAAATAAGATTTAGGACACACTCTCACAAGGATATCGATGCCCATAGGAGTAGTCATATAAGAGTCAGCAAGATGAATCAAAATGCCTATAGGAAGGATGTTAGTGGTGAATTATAGACATTTGCACAATATATGGGGCATGATAGAGATACTCGCCCCGAGGTCGACTAGACCCTTTCCACATTTGATGTCTCCCCAAACAAGAATGCCAAAAGATCTACAATCTTTAAGCTTCTTGGGCATCTTGCTTTGGACGACTCTAGATGTCTTTCTTACCAGATTTACATTCTCAACCTCCTTATTTAAGTACTTGCAAGTGAGAAGAGTCTTGAAGAACTTAGGCCATGAAGGAATTTTAACAAGGGAATCAAGGAAGGGAATATCGACATGTACCTTCTTTAGTGCTTCCTTGAACTTAATGAACCTTAAGTCTAGTTGTGTTTGAGCTAGACGACTTTGGTAGGGAACACCCGACTTGTAGATACACACCATATGCCTAGAGGAAGAAGTTGATGTAGCTTTTGGTTCCTTCTCAGGATTGGGCATGTTGTTTTCCGCTAGAGATTCAACTATTGGTTCTAATGGTAAATCTATTGGTATAGTCATTGTAGTGGCTTCTTCTTCATCGTCATCTGGTAGAACTAGTCTGTTAATGGTGATGATTGAGGGTGGGAGTTCTAGAAGCACACATCTAGACCATGTGGCCACTACCTTTAGTAACTCCTCCTGATGCTTCGGGTTTCCTTCAACTTGGTCTACAAATGAGCCAGCTGGAGGATGAATTGCATCAGCAATCTGTGCAAGTTCACCTCCATGTATTTGTTGTATGCATGTTGACTCACCAAAATCTTTTTAATGGTTTCTAGGTGACTCTGGTCATCGGAGGCAGAATCAGTCTACTGGATGCCTTTCCAAGGAGAAGTTGGCCTTGTTAGTTGTAGGGCTACTATCCTGGATTGTAACTATTTCTCTAGTTGAAATTATTATGGTAGTGAATAGTGTTGTAGTTATTGTGTCAGTAGTTCTAGTTTTGCTAAAAACCAGGAGGACCATGTACTTGGTTCTGGCTGGGTCCCTGATCGAGCTGGTGTGCGTATGTTTCTCCATTTGGATTTCCATATTGGACTCTACGATGGTTTTTTGATCAGTTGAGGTTGTAGTACCTGTGTCTTGGAATGAAGTTGACAATGTTGACTTTTTCAATGACTAGGATGATGTAGAACTAGGGTTGGCGCATATTCAAGGTTGATTGGTAAATGTGGTTACACTATAAACTTGTGTGCCCTTCTACATAGAAAACTTGGTAGACCTCCTGAGCTACCCTAGGTTGAAAAGAGGATGGATCTCTCCGTCCATTCCTCAGGAGGGCAGATTCGAGCTTGTCTTGCTCGAGGGATAGGGCTTTTAGGGACTCAACAACATTCTTAAGCTTGGATTTGTCCTCTACCATAGCCACACTGAGAACACCTCCCTTGCAAGATGAGCTCCAATTACCTTGGTTCTTAGCTCCCCTGCTTGCAACATTCCATGGATCGTCAAAGCTTTTATGCATGAAGTTTCTAACGGAAGTAGCATTAAGAAACTGTTTGACATCATCATCGGATCCCCAATGGATGTGCTTGATTAGTTGCAATGAGGGGATGTTGTGATGGGGGCATTTGCGGAGAAGCTCCTTGAATCATTCCCAAACTTCGAACAAAGTTTCCCCTAGGAGTTGCTTGAACTGAGTAATCTCCCCTCGGATCTAGTAAGCGAGTGAGGGTGGAAAGAAGTTCTCTAGGAACTTGTTCTGAGTTTCCTCCCAAGTTCTGATACTTTGATCAATGAGTTAATTGTACCACATCCTAGCCTTATCAGTGAGGGAGTAGTAGAAGAGTCGTAGCTTCATGGCTTCTTCTGAGACGCCAACTTATTTTCTCACTATACAGTAAAAAAAACTTGTTCAGTTTTTGTCACCCATTTTGTGCAGATTGTCAACCCAGCCAACAAAGACAACATATGTTTTTTTTTCAATCAAACTCAAATATGAATATGTAGTAGCTATGTGAATGGATAATGAACGAGAGAGAAAATCAATTTTTCTTATTGAAAAGAATAGATTATATTCTACATGTGCAGAAAATATATAATGTAAAACAAAGTTTTATCCTTCTAGAGAAAATTTTGAAGAAAAAATTAGAATAGAAAAATTATTCCCTTTTCTATCCTATTAACCTAAGTGGTTGGCTACGATAAGAATCACTCAAGGAACAAATTAGCATAGAGGCAGTGGCTTTCCGTTCCATCCCGCGAGACATTCTAGCAGTGGGTCTACAAGTTCGTCACGACTGATGGCAGCGTACACCTTATCGAACTCCTGACCTGGTGATGTGACCTTCTCTCCTGTGAGCAGCTCAGTGTTAAGCTCTTTCCTCACAAATCTGTAGAGAGGGTATGAGCGACACTTATTGATCATGTTAGGCACCATTGGAGTTCCAGCCTCCACAGCTTGTCGAGTAGCCTCCACCCTCTTTGGTAGTATGGCCTTGAGCTCTTCCTCAAAAGCTGCTATTTTAGAAAACACAGACGTTGTGGATTCTGTCTCCCTGTCACCGTTTGCAAGAGCGTGTTCCACAAGTACCCCACGTAGCTTCTGCATCAAAGGGTAGGTGGCACTGCAAGGATCATCGGCGTATGCGAAGACGTGCTCACGGTCGATGACCCTCAAAAGGTCCTTCTCACAGAATCGTCCTGGGTGAAGCTCACCGTTGGGGCCTAAGGTGAGTACCCTCTTGGCAGCTTGCCCCACCGCTGCCTTGACAGCGGCTCGGAGGTTTTCTTCGAGGTGTCGGAGGTCGATAGCTTGACAGAGGGCGACAAGGAAGGTGGTTGTCATGAGCTTAAGGATCTCCACAGCCTCAGCGGTCTTGCGAGCAGAGATGAGACCTAGGGAGTTGACATCTTGGTTGTGTTGCTCCGCACTTTGGACGTGGGTGGTGACAGGATTGGCAAGGTATTGCAATTCTGAGCAGTAGGAGGCCATGGCAATCTCAGCTCCCTTGAATCCATAGTCAAGGCTAGGGTCACGACTTGCGGTGAGGTTGGATGGGAGGCCATTGTTGTAGAAGTCATTGACAAGCTCGGAGAATTGAGCAAACATGAGCTTCCCGATTGCAGCCACTGCGAGGCGGGAATTGTCCATGGATACACCGATGGGCGTTCCTTGGAAGTTACCGCCATGGATAGCTTTGCCTCGGGAGACATCAATGAGCGGGTTGTCATTGACGGAGTTGATCTCGCGCTCGATGGAACTAGTGGCAGCCCGTAGGACCTCAATCTGGGGACCCAACCATTGGGGTGATGTGCGCAGAGCGTAGCGGTCCTGCTTGGGCTTCTGCAACGGGTCGAGCTCGTGGATCTTCTTGGCAGCAGCCATGTACTCGCTACCGGCCAGGACATGCTCCATAATGGCCGCCGCTTCTATTTGACCGGGGTGATGCTTGAGCTTGTGGGTGAGGTGATCGGTATACTCCGGCTTTCCCTGCATCACCTCGCAGAATACTGCTGATATCACCTCTGCCGCTAGGGCCAGCACGTTGGCGTCATATAGGACAATGGCAGCCAGAGCTGATCCTACCGCTGTGCCGTTGACCAAGGCTAGGCCCTCCTTGGGCTGGAGCTCAAAGAACCCACCATTGATGCCGGCCAGTCTGAAGGCTTCCTCCGCCTTGACCCGGGCGCCGTCCGCAGTCACAGCAGTGGCGTTGGGACGGCCAGTGAGGAGGCCAGCGATGTAGGATAGGGGGACAAGGTCGCCGGAAGCAGTGACAGTGCCGCGAAGTGGGAGGCAAGGGGTAACAGAATGGTTAAGCAGCGCAGCAATTGCCTCCAGGATCTCAAACCTGATGCCGGAGTAGCCTTGAAGCAGAGTGTTAGCCCGGACCAGCATGGCTGCACGTGACACCGACGACGGCAGTGTGTTGGAGGAATCCTTGCCGGCGTCAAAGATTCCAGCGTTTAGGAACCTGATAAGCTCCTTCTGCAGCGCAGCCCCTTGCTTAGTCCTGCGGTGCGAGGTGGCTCCAAATCCCGTAGTGACCCCGTAGCTATCCGTCCCTTTCCCCATGCTCTCCATCACCCACTCGCTGCTAGCCCTCACAGCTTCCCTGGCCGCCTCGTCTAGCTCAACGGCCACATCTCCCTGCTCCGCCGATGCTGCCACCGCGGCCACCTGCCCAACCTTGAGACCGGATCCCCTCAGACGTACCACGGGCGTCCGGAAGTCATCCACCATCTGCCGTACCTCCTCCAGGTGGCTACCCTTCATGCCTTCCGCAGCCTCCTCCCACTTCAGGGGGTCATGCGTGCAGCTGGTAGCCTGTGCCGCGGCTATGCAGTACTCCATTGATATTGATATGATGGCGGAACGAAGCTGCTCGAACCAGACAAGAGGATCAAAGAGCTGGGTGTAGCTGTTGAAGGTGGTCGGAGAAAGAATGGATCAACTTCTGTATATACCAGCTGAGTGAGTGTCTTGACCCCGGTGATAGAGGAAATTCGGGTGTGAGCTCGAATTCTCCTGAAGTGAACTGCAGCGCAACGGCGTGCTTATATAAGAGAGAGAAGGCGGTAGGTGAACAAATCATTGCCTGGTCGCTTGTGGTGGTGGGTGGAGTGCATGCCCGGTCAAGGTTCAACATCCACCGTTGTGGTGGACTGCGCTACCAGTGGGTTGGTATGCCTTGCCTTTTTGCCGACCCTATTTCCTCGACCTTGCGAGGCAATGAAGGAAAATGAGGTTGTGGACCTTGTAGTTGGTGGGAGTCAAGTGGATGACGGAGATCTTGGTCAAGCAGTTGTGTGCATGTTTGACACCCACGTGACTTTGACTAGTTACAACATTAGTTTCTGACAGGCTGCTTTCTTTCTTGTCCACGTAATCCACCTTGTCATGGTTCTGTCATTAGCTATGACACATCCTGTAGTAATGTTAAGCTTTAGATTCACTACATCTGGGGGCGGTCATCTAACAAGCTTAATTTGCTTCATCTTGAACTTGAGGTTTACAAATCCAAACTCCTCCATGGATTGGTATAAGAGGGGTTCACTTGACAATCTGAAAGAGTGCTTGAGCATTTGATGATTCACTGTAGAGATAATGGGATCCAAAGTATAGCCACTAATTTTTTTTAACACTAGTTTTTATGCATCCCGTTCTCTATAACCGGCCAAATCATAGATGAGTGGATATCAGTATACTTAAATAGCCAATCCGGCTTAACATGCGTGAAGCTACACTGAGTGAAGGAATACACCTTATCAGGGTTCGTAAGCAAGGCACGGTGCTTGAGAATCCAGAGGAAGATTCCTTGCTTGAGTGGTATTGGAAGTGACCAGATTGCCTTCCAGTTGCCCGTCGATGTAGTTGAATGCTGACCCTTGAGCCATTCATAAGCCGTGTGAACCAAGGGAGATTGCCCCATGTCTGATATACTTGTTTCTCATAATGCTGACCCTTGAGCCATTCATAAGCTGGAGGTTTGGCACAGAGGAGAGAGTGTGGCAGTACTTTCTTCTCAATGGCTGGAGCTTGCAAGCAGGCAGGTCCTCGTACAGTAGGATATCATCGATAGCCGAGGATGAGTCAGTAAAGATGATAGGGTTGTTCCATCTCATGTGTATACAGAGATTCATTACATGAATAATGCCCTTCACTTCCTCCTCAAGAGTTGAGGATGCATAGCCAAATACACCGGAGCCCAATATACATGCTTCTTTGCCATCAGTAGCATGCATCAGTTTTGGTCCACGTAATTAAATGGTTAAGATGGTGTTTAGTTATGGGCAGACACACACACGTATGACTTAGTATATGCGTTGTTCCTCATTTTTTTTTAATTGGAGATTCATCCATCTGGTTGGTTGTCAGGGGTATGACTTGTGACTTCTAGGTCGTACAATGTTTTTTTTTATTACGAGGCAATTCCATGGAAAGCTCATTTGCTTTTTCTTGTGGTTACATAGTCAAGCTAGCGAGGAATCGTAACGAAGGACTATGTGGTTGTGGACCTTGTTGTTGGTGGGAGTCAAGAGAACAATAGCGATCTTGGTCGGAGAGTTGTTGAGGAATTGTTGTGCGTTCTTCATCATCAACGCTGCATTCTGGACTCTAGCGTCCTTGATCCCAAGTCCACCAAGGGACTTGCTTCTAGTCAGCTTTTCCCAAAAGACCATGGATATTTTCTTTTGCTCACGACCACCAGACCGTATGAAGTCCTAAATATATCTATTAATATAATCACAAAGTGTAGGAGAGAGATTCACAGTTTGTATAGTATAAGATGGAATCGTCTGCAGCGAGCTTTTCACCAAAGTGATACGACCCACAAGAGAAAGGTGGCGGGCAGACCAACTATCCATGCGGCTTCTAGTAGAACGTAGGATATAAGAATATGTTTGCTTATTTATCTTGTGGTGTAGAACAGGGACACCCAGATAGCGACGCAGATCAGTAGTTCTAGATATGCCCATGCATCTACAGAAAGCTCGCTGCTCAGAAATGGTGGTGTTGGGCGAGAAAAAACAGCATGAGTTTTCCTTTGACAGCACTTGACCGGACAATAAGGAGAATTCCTTCAGGATCTTGTTGA
The DNA here is from genome assembly GCA_963693085.1 of Alisma plantago-aquatica. Taxonomy (NCBI): domain Eukaryota; kingdom Viridiplantae; phylum Streptophyta; class Magnoliopsida; order Alismatales; family Alismataceae; genus Alisma; species Alisma plantago-aquatica. The sequence goes on along the minus strand of OY856415.1, from coordinate 408,650,287 downwards.
TAGTATGGGCTTGAGCATCCTGTAGTAATGTTAAGCTTTAGATTCACTACATCTGGGGGTGGTCATCTAACAAGCTTAATCTGCTTCATCTTGGATGGATTTGATAGGCTTCATGGGTGCGCCTTCCCACAGTATCGAGGTACTTCTAGTAGAGATAACCTGCATAATCAACTTGACGAGATTGTCTAGAATACCAGTCTTTGTAAGGGTATACTCAATGAAAGGCCAACTCATTCGGTTGAATGCCTTAGAGAGGTACAACTTGATAGTCGCCTATTTTTTTTTGCCATGCTTGGTCTTCATAGTATGAACAACCTCTTGGACTAGGAGGATATTATCATTAATATGCCGACCCGGGATGAAGCTCGACTGGTTTGTAGAAATCCAGCCATTTAGGAATGGCTTTAGTCTTTCCACAATAACTTTTGATATTAGCTTGAAGCAACAATTGTTGAGAGAAATGGGGTGTAGCTCAGAGCAGTGATGAGGGTTGACTATTTTTGGAATGAGAACTAGAAAGGAATCTGTGAAGCGAGGGTCCACCGTACTAGTAAGAAAGGCTTCTCTTACACAGTGATGAAGGACCCTCCCACATGTGCCCAATGACTTTGAACAAACCCATTGTGAATATCGTTTGGGCATGGGACCATAAGGAAGAGGACTTCACTTCCTCCTCAAGAGTTGAGGATGCATAGCCAAATACACCGGAGCCCAATATACATGCTTCTTTGCCATCAGTAGCATGCATCAGTTTTGGTCCACGTAATTAAATGGTTAAGATGGTGTTTAGTTATGGGCAGACACACACACGTATGACTTAGTATATGCGTTGTTCCTCATTTTTTTTAATTGGAGATTCATCCATCTGGTTGGTTGTCAGGGGTATGACTTGTGACTTCTAGGTCGTACAATGTTTTTTTTTATTACGAGGCAATTCCATGGAAAGCTCATTTGCTTTTTCTTGTGGTTACATAGTCAAGCTAGCGAGGAATCGTAACGAAGGACTATGTGGTTGTGGACCTTGTTGTTGGTGGGAGTCAAGAGAACAATAGCGATCTTGGTCAACCTCCTATGTGTATATCTGACACACACCTAATTTTGACTAGCTAAAACATTAATTATTGCTGAGAGCCTACTTTCTTTTTGGTCCACCATCCACGTAATTATAGGGTTAGATGGATTTAGTTATGGGTAGACACACACATAAGGGTTGTCAACATTTGTCTTAAAGCATGAATCTGATTGTGTCCTATTTGAAAGAAAGAAAAAAACGATTCTAGGTTTTAGTTGTGACATTCTAGGTAAGTTTTGAGTTGAAGATTATGTCTCCAAATCTAAAGTGGATCGAGTCTGGATTTAGAAATCAGCAAAATCATGGTTCTAAATAAATATATACATTCATGTATGTATGAAGTGACATATTTAATGTTCATATATAAAATATGTGACGTTATAATATATTTTGTTATTTCATGTGATGTATGTGTTATTTTTTAATATTCTTGTGATATTCTTATTGTGTTAGAATTCACTTATGTGTTAGATATCAATGATGATGCCATTTATTATATAGATATTGTCATGATGTGGTATAAATGTTATTTTTTTATATTTAGTCATCCAAATTGGTTTGATGGACTATATTTTGATGAGATATATGCATTATTTTGGTATATATAGGTGATATTACAACATCTTTTGGTGTGATATATGTGTTGTTTTAGTATGATATATGTGATGCTACAAGTGTGTTAACATTTTCTTGTCTTTAGATGATATTGATATTTTTATATTGGTATTCTTCATCAGTAGTAAAAGGAAAGGAGAAACATCATTATAGTTTTGGAATATTACATAATGATTTACATTTTTGGAGTTTTTTTTGCATAATGAAATTAAAGCAACTGTGTGGATAATTATGTCATAGAATTGATTTTTCTAAAAGATAATCTTCAAGTCGGGCTTAGTTCGGGGTTAGTTTTGGGTTGAAAGGTCTAAATGAAATTTCGATCCGGGTTTGAGTTTGAGTTTGAGTTTGTTCAGGTCAGTCTATAGCTTGATAGAGGGTGAAAAGGAAGATGGTTGTCCTATTTGAGACTCAACAATTGCTTTGGAAAATCTAGATATAGATATCTTTATCGTCTTCCTGTCTGATGTACACATTGTGTTTAGTATGTCAATGATAAAGGATTATGTGCATGAGCTTCCCCCATATCCTATTCATACTTGATGTGTGACTAGAGTGACATACAAGGAGAGGCCACTCAAGATTGTAGAACATTGTGTGCATATGTCGAGGAGAAGGATCATTCCCATGGAAATTATAGCTTAGCAATATCAACACAAGGAGGATACAACTTGGGAGATGGAGGCTGAGATGTGCTAGAGGTTTCCTCACTTGTTTGGGAAGTCTTTGAATTCAAGGGATAAGGATGTATACCTACACTGAGGATTGTAGAAGGAGGTAGAGATGTGTTAGAGGTTTACAACATTAGTTTCTGACAGGCTGCTTTCTTTCTTGTCCACGTACTTAAAAAGTTAGGATGGGTTTCGTCATCTCAAGGACCCATATGAATTAGTATATGTCGTTGTTCCTAAATTTTTTTTAATACTAGTTTTTATGCATCCCGTTCTCTATAACCGGCCAAATCATAGATGAGTGGATATCAGTATCCTGAAGTAGCCAATCCGGCTTAACATGCGTGAAGCTACACTGAGTGAAGGAATACATAGAGTATTTTGCAATGATATTTGCCACTAAGTTATGCTCCCGGCTGATAAACGAAAGCTGGAGGTTTGGCACGGAGGAGAGAGTGTGGCAGTACTCTCTTCTCAATGGCTGGAGCTTGCAAGCAGGCAGGTCCTCGTGCAGCAGGATATCATCGATAGCCGAGGATGAGTCAGTAAAGATGATAGGGTTGTTCCATCTCATGTGTATACAGAGATTCATTGCATGAATAATGCCCTTCACTTCCTCCTCAAGAGTTGAGGATGTATAGCCAAATACACCGGAGCCCAATATACATGCTCCTTTGCCATCAGTAGCATGGACTCTGATGCCCATCTTTGATGTGTGGTACTGGAAGTCTGCATCTACAAAAACTAATTGATGGTGCATAGCAGGTCGAGCAGCATGGCATCTCCCAACTGCATGGGTTGGTGTCTTGCTTTCCTAAATTGATAGAATTGCCTTGGATTTTTCACAGATAAGAAACGTCAAGATAGTAGGAGGAGATTGTTTACCACCATGAAGGAGTTCATTGCATGCATGCCAGATGGTCCAACACCCTATACAACATAGAGTTATAGCCTCGGCATTGTCTTTGTTGTGTATAATATGAGTGATCCAGTCATCCACTGACAGGGTGAAGAAAGAGGGATCTATCTTGAGTAGTTTCCATACCTTCAAGCTGGTCGAGCAATCATGAAGGCAGTGGGTCAAGGTGTTCAGCTCCTTCATACAGACAGGACATACATTATCAGCAGTAATATGGCGACACACCTTATCAGGGTTCGTAAGCAAGGCACAGTGCTTGAGAATCTAGAGGAAGATTCCTTGCTTGAGTGGTATTGGAAGTGACCAGATTGCCTTCCAGTTGCCCGTCGATGTAGTTGAATGATGACCCTTGAGCCATTCATAAGCAGTGTGAACCAAGGGAGATTGCCCCATATCTGATATACTTGTTTCTCATAACAGCTACCCACTAGGTCGGAGAGTTGTTGAGGAATTGTCGTGCGTTCTTCATCATCAACACTACATTCTGGACTCTAGTGTCCTTGATCCCAAGTCCACCAAGGGACTTGCTTCTAGTCAGCTTTTCCCAAAATACCATGGAGATTTTCTTTTTCTCACGGCCACCAGACCGTATGAAGTCCTAAATATATCTATTAATATCATCATAAAGTGTAGGAGAGAGATTCACAGTTTGTATAGTATAAGATGGAATCGTCTGTAGCGAGCTTTTCACCAAAGTGATACGACCCACAAGAGAAAGGTGGCGGGCAGACAAACTATCCATACAGCTTCTAATAGAACGTAGGATATGAGAATATGTTTGCTTGTTTATCTTGTGGTGTAGAACAGGGACACCCAGATAGTGACCCAGATCAGTAGTTCTAGATATGCCCATGCATCTACAGAAAGCTCGTTGCTCAGAAATGGTGGTGTTGGGCGAGAAAAAATAGCATGACCTTTCCTTTGACAGCACTTGACCAGACAATAAGGAGAATTCCTTCAGGATCTTGTTAATAGTATGGGCTTGAGCAGTAAAAACTTTGGCCATAAGTAAGATATCGTCAGCAAACATACATGAGATAGGGGTGGGGCAGCTTTAGTTATCATGATAGACTTCCAGGTGCCCAGTGCCACCGCCTTGGAGATCGCTTAGCTAAGACGTTCCATACAGAGCACAAAAATGTAGGGGTGAATAGGGTCACCCTGTCAAACACCTTGGATGGATTTGATAGGCTTCATGGGTGCGCCTTCCCACAGTATCGAGGTACTTCCAGTAGAGATAACCTGCATAATCAACTTGACGAGATTGTCTAGAATACCAGTCTTTGCAAGGGTATCCTCAATGAAAGGCCAACTCATTTGGTTGAACGCCTTAGAGAGGTCCAACTTGATAGTCGCCTATTTTTTTCTGCCATGCTTGTTCTTCATAGTATGAACAACCTCCTAGACTAGGAGGATATTATCACTAATACGCCGACCCAGGATGAAGCTCGACTGGTTCATAGAAATCCAGCCATTTAGGAATGGCTTTAGTCTTTCCATAAAAAAAATTTATATTAGCTTGAAGCAGCAATTGTTGAGAGAAATGGGGCATAGCTTAGAGCAGTGATGAGGGTTGACTATTTTTGGAATGAGAACTAGAAAGGAATCTACGAAGTGAGGGTCCACCGTACTAGTAAGAAAGGCTTCTCTTACACAGCGATGAAGGAGCCTCCCACATGTGCCCAATGACTTTGAACAAACCCATTGTGAATATCGTTCGGGCCTGGGGCCATAAGGAAGAGGACTTTCTGGATCTCCTCAACATCTGGAATTCGACCAAGGAGGTGAGAATTTGGGGTGGCCCAAAACTCACCCACGTAACTACGAATGGCTGCCCGATCCGAAGGAGGTGAGGTCGACGTGCATAGGATCCTATTGAAGAAATCACGCACGTGTTGTTTGATGTGCTCAAGAGAGGTGATCCAGACTCCATCGTCGTCGTGGAGCCTAGATATCTTATTATGGTGTCGTCGTGCCTTGATGTATGCATGGAAAAACTTGTTGTTTCCATCTCCATACTGTAGCCAATTAATGTTGGAGCGTTGTTCCCAGTCCGCCTCCTCCATCAAAAGGATGGTATTAAGCTGTTCCTGGAGAACAATATAATGTAATTGTTTTGAAATGGATGGAGAAGATTGGGATTGTACCTGACATCTATCAATCTTGCGTAGAAGGATATATTTGTGCTTATGTTGTTGCTTGAGATGCTTAGATTCCCAATTGGATGCAGCCAACTTGAATGTAGATAACACATCCAAGAGGGGGTGCGAGCCATCCTAGGCAGGAAGTAGCTCAGACTTGAATGCTGGAATATGATCCCAGCTCATCTTCATCTTAAAATGATGACTTCTCACTGGTGGGCGATGCCCCAAAAGCATAATAGGATTGTGGTCACTGTAATGGTGTGGTATCACATTAATATTCATACCTCCTTCAATAGATAGCTAGTCCTCATTAGCAACGGTTTTGTCCAGCTTTTCAAGTAAACAACCCTTCTTGAAAGTGAAACGATGACCCAAAGATGGCATGTCTTTAAGACCAAAGGATATTAAGAATAAATTGAAATTGAGGCTAGATCGTCAGTCAAAACCATGCCCGCCTTGCTTCTCAGAGATGTCAAGCATGATATTGAAGTCCCCTACTAGAGCCCAAGCTCCATTGATGAGGGAGGCAAGGTTTGCTAGCCTTTTCCATAGTAGTTCGCACTTCTGTGGGTTGGGGCTTCCATAGACAAATGTGAGCAGCCAGGAACTGTCGATGTAGCAATGCACGTATTGATGATGACTTTGCATAATATTAATAGTGCACCTGTAGTTATCCCAGAGGATCCAGATTCCACCAAAAAAACCGAGCGCTTCAACTCTATGAGAGGAGGAGTACCTGAGCTTCTTGATGATGTCGTCGGCCTTAATTCTACTGCAATGAGGCTCGATAATAACTAGAACATGGAGTTTATATCTCCTTTTGTGTTTGTTGAGAAGAGTAATCTTATCCTTGGAACCAGTTCCTTGGATATTCCAGCATATGATGTTAGTCATTCAGATAACATAGAAGGTAAAAAAAAGTAGGACTGCCTAATTAATGGCAGCAAGTAGGCTTGAAGTATCAGCTACCGCTTCCATAGTCTTGTCTAGGCCAGGGTCTTCAATATTGCAATTAAGGGACTTCTTTACATTGGCAGTAAATTCGATGTTGCCCACGAGCTGTGTGAGTTTCCCCTTCTTGCGCTCACATCCAGGCCTAACTATTTGGTAGACCACCTTTCTATTACAGAGAATGACTCCACTACCAATGCCATGCACATACAGTGAGAAGCCAGTAGATGCGGACGGCTGGGTATTGAGCTCAATTGCTTGGAATCGGAATGAATCAGTGATGGTTGTGTTGTTCCTACCTTGGGGCTACGTATGGTATCCTAGTTGACCAAATGTAGACTGTGGAGGCATAGACTGTGGAGTTTGATGTTGATGATATCCTATCCACCATCTATTTTGGGGCTACATATGGTATCGTAGCTGACCAAATGTAGCTTCTTGCCTTGATGTTCCCATAGAAATTTGTGTTGTATTTTGTCTATGGTCATGAGGACAGTTGTTAGGAGGGATATACATGATAGATAGTAAATGATAATGGGTGTGAGGGTGGCGTTTAGTAGGGATATTCATCCCACCAGAGAGAGGTAGCTGTTTTTCCAGGAACTAACATGATGGTTGAATTTGTGGATGATTGGGTTCCATGTAGAACATGGTAGATGTGTGGGGGTGAGCGGGAGGTTGAGGTATGTGAACGGGAAGGCTTCATGTTCACACCTAGAATGGCAATGTATCTATTCATCTCAGTTGAGCCCACATGGTTGCTAATAATGGTGGATTTGTTAAAATTGATTTTGACGTCAACAGAATAATAGACATCTTGGTCAAGCTCTTATATGTATATCTGGCACACACTTGACTTTGACTAAGCTAAAATATTAGTTTTTGCTAACGGGCTTTTTGGTCCAAGTAATTAAGTGTGTAGTTGCAGTTACACATATGACTTATAGTTTATATACAAATATATGGAGTCTAAATTTACTATTCCTCAATTATTGAATGTAGGTTGCCCTTTTTCTCATCAGTTAGCACGTATCACTACCCACTGATGGCAGGGTGCGGATTTTATTCATTGAACATGTAACTTAATCCAACACAAAGTGTAGTCTCCTCTTTTGATAAGAAATAATAAATCTTGGGACATCTATATGACTTAGTATAAGCTTCATCAGAATATATATCTTCTCTATAAATGAACAAATGTGAGATTGGGAGAGCCCTAGTGAGTGCATAGATTCATTTAATCTATTAAGGTAAAGTAACAAATTAATTATTCATCAATTAGGAAATCAGATTAATTAACTTGCTTCTTTAAAAATATAACTTGTAGTTTTCATATGTCTTTATCTATATGGCATGTTCATGTAACTAACCAGTAAGGATTGATTTAGCTACACACATATGACTTGTAGTGTATATAGATAGATTTAGCTCCTTGTGTGTCCTATCTTTGTTGTAGTAACCTGTCATGTAGGAAATTGTGATAAATTATATCCACCTATTGGAGTGATAGTTGTATAGATAGAATGTGATTATCGAACAAAATCTTGTTACGATACGTCCATATAGTCCATATAATTATAGTAATCAAAGTATCATGTTGAGTATTTTTCTTCTAGTGTTTTGCAGCCTATGGAAGGTGTTGAGTTTGGTGTCAACTAAGATTATAGTGGTTGTTGTGTAATGTATCCAGATCAATCTAGATATGTGACATATGTAGAAAAGGTGTTGGGTTGTTTCCTCATTGTTGTTACATAGTGGGCATCTAGATGGTCCCTAGAATCCTCTAAATCTTATCATCATATCAGTTGGTACTCTATCATGACAGATAAGCCATATCAGGATGTGTATTTTGGGCGGGCATTATGTCTTCCATATAATCTTGTAATGTCTGATCTGTCCTATGTATATAAAAAAATTATATGCTTGTTTGGTGGTGTATTTAGTTCCCCAAATCCATGTGATGTCTCTGGATGTGTTGTACTCAAGTTGTTGTAGGATATTTGAATATGTTGTTGGGTCAGTTCATCCTCTAAGGAAATTATTGAGATTGTTGTTTCTATGTGATCCCCATTTCATCAGTGCTTGGTTGTTGTTATAGTTGTATATGGAGCAGGGAATGATCTTGGTAGGTAATTGAAGGTTGATGAGTTTATGTCCATGCCCCTAGGCATCATGCCAAAACTCAGTATTGTTCCAATGGTGTGGTGGTCTCTGGATGGTGTCAGATATGATGTGGAGAGTGTTGGCTAAGTGCTTCCATAGTGGCGAATCCATCTTAGAAGTAGTGAAGGACCATAGTGGTTGTAGTTTGAGGCATTTATCAGTGAAGATGTGCATTCATAACTTGTTTTTTCTGTTGTTGATGGATGCAGTCATTTTTTGGATGAGGCATAGGCTGTGGAGTTTGATGTTGATGATATCCCATCCACTGTCTATTTTGGGGCTACATATGGTATCCCAGTTGACCAAATATAGTTTCTTGCCTTGGTGTTCCCATAGGAATTTATGTTGTATTTTGTCTATGGTCATGAGGACAGTTGTTAGGAGGGATATACTTGATAGATAGTAAATAATAATGGGTGTGAGGGTGGAGTTTAGTAGGGATAGTCATCCCGCCATAGAGAGGTAGTTGTTTTTCCATGAACTATCATGGTGGTTGAATTTGTGGATGATCGGGTTCCATACAGAGCATGGTAGATGCGTGGGGGTGAGCGGGAGGTCGAGGTATGTGAACGGGAAGGCTTCATGTTCACACCTAGAATGGCAATGTATCTATTCATCTCAGTTGAGCCCACAAGGTTGCTAATAATGGTGGATTTGTTAAAATTGATTTTGAGGTCAAGAGAATAATAGACATCTTGGTCAAGCTCTTTTATCTGAGTAGCAGTTACCATCAAACAAACTATAAGTGATTTAATGAGCCGTTCCTAGTTTCACAGTTTGAATTTGTTCATACTTGCATATGCATGGCTTAATCGTTGAGACAAGCATATGACTACTGACAGGATCAACCAGGTAGCATTTCTCCTCGGTTCAAGCAACTCGTCCACGACCAGCTCCCCTGCCAAAGCGGGGTAGCACAGAAATGACCAAGTGCCATGAGATTTGCTGAAAGGGACACGGACATCCGCTGGCCGAAGGGCCGATATAAAAGCACGTCGCATATGCGAGCGGGGCTCAAGGGTCCACCCATACTCAAAGGCAACGAGCGTGCAAGGTTCTCATGTTCCTCAGACAAATTGGACATTAAACCAAGTCGAGTGAGAACCATAGCAACCGGTCGATGGCATCCATCACATGCTTGCGCCGCATGGCGGATCAAGCACAGGAATGGCCTTCGGTCAAGTTTAACACCAGCCATGTAGAATGGATGACATATTGCCCGGACATAGAGCAAGCCGCGATGCAGCAAAAGGAAAGAGCAAAGTTCCAAACTAGCGATCACTGCCAAGTACTATACTAGAGCTTTCCCTTGTAGTTCCTCGACAATGTCTCATTCAGCAACGAAGCAGCAAGCCACATCTTGGTCAAGCTCTTGTATGTATATTTGGCACACACTTGACTTTGACTAAGCTAAAACATTAGTTTTTGCTAATGGACTTTTTGGTCCAAGTAATTAAGTGTGTAGTTGTAGTTACACATATGACTTGTAGTTTATATACAAATATATGGAGTCTAAATTTACTATTCCTCATTTGTTGAAAGCAGGTTACCCTTTTTCTCATCAGTTAGCGTGTGTCACTACCCACTGATGGCAGGGTGCGGATTTTATTCATTGAACATGTAATGTTTTTTTTTGTAAACTCCAAGACAAAGCTTGGTAGCCCTAAATACTATCTAGAAAGGCAAACAACGAAAAAAAGGTAGCTTGTTCTTCTAGCAGAGCCTTTGAGAGAAAGGAAGGGCATGACTCGAAGAGACATGGGGTGTCAGGCTGCTTGAGACAGTGCTTTGCTAGAAGATCCACCAGGTTGTTGAGATTGTGCCGCACATGGTAAATAGCATGAACTCGATTCTGAGTCCACTCCTCCTTGATAGCTCGGACCAGAAGTGCATATTTAGCAGGTGGTTTCTGTTGGTTGTTAATCCAAAGGCAAGCCAACTTCGAGTCAGTAAGAATGATGCCTGCAAGCCCGTTGTTGGAGTTGATGAACTGCGCACAGTGCAGGATAGCCTGGAGTTCTCCGGTTTGGGCATCCGACCCTCGAGTGATCTTGCAACGGCCTAGCCGCCAGTATCCCCTCGTATTTCTAGCAATCATGCTAGATGAGATGGTTTTGCGGCCAACATCAATTACTGTGTCGACCTGAAAGACAGTGCAGTCAGGGTGTACCTGAATGATGGGTGTAGGCGGTGGTTGACACCGTGTAGGATGAGATGTGCCATTGAAGGCCTGGGAGTATGCAACTGCAGAAGAGAGGCAATTGGTGGCGAGGACAGCCGCGGGAAGTTTTGTGTTCTCGAAAATAGCCGAGTTTCTGTCTTTCCATATGAACCAACAGGAAGTAGCAAATAAGGTGTTCCAGCCATGTACTTTCCCCATGATTTTTAGATTGTAGTCCAACCACAAGACAGTGGAGTCTGGGGAGAAGAAGTCTGTTGCTTCGCTTGGTAGGATCTTCCGCCAAGTAGCTTTGGGAACAATGCAATCTCTAAGAGCATGGAGTACTGTTTCATCTGCAGCCGAGCACCGACCACAAACACAAAGTGTAGTCTCCTCCTTTGATAAGAAATAATAAATCTTGGGACATCTATATGACTTAGTATAAGCTTCATTTGAATATATGTTTTCTTTATAAATGAACAAATGTGAGATTGGGAGAGCCCTAGTGAGTGCACAGATTCATTTAATCTATTAAGGTAAAGTAAAAATTAATTATTCATCAATTAGGAAATTAGATTAATTAACTTGCTTCTTTAAAAATATAACTTGTAGTTTTCATACATCTTTATCTATATGACATGTCCATGTAACTGACCAGTAAGGTTTGATTTGGCTACACACATATGACTTGTAGTGTATATACATGTATATGACTTATTAGTGTGTTGTTCCTTATCCGAATACATGATTTCTTTGTAAATATATATTTTCTCTATGAAAGAGAAGTTTCTAGTGATTGCAGAATCTTTACTTCTATGTACTTAATTGGACTGGTCAAAATTTGGCATGAAATGCAAATGTATACAAACTAGACACAGAATGATATTTTTCAAATATTATATTTTTCAAATATTATATTTTTCAAATATTATCTCAGCCCAAATTTCATCCATGCAAGTTCCACAGTTTGGTGTTGGGTCAGGCCTATCAAAGCCCACCTCATAGTCATCACTAGTGTTGCTAACCCACCTTTCTAGCGTGGAAATAAACTTTAACAAATTAACATTGGCGAGGATACATATAGACAATAAATATATGTAGAGATTCAATGATATTCTACCATGCAAACTTGAATCCTTATTTCTAAAATTCATTGTAAAAGGGTCATTTTGTATGATTTGTAAGTGGAAACTTGTATTAATTTGTATTTCTCCCTATTAATCCTAAAATGAGCCTTATGTCAAAAATAGGGCCAAGGTACCTTAGTAGTTACTCAAAACATCCAAGCTAGATAATAACATTATACTATTAGTCTCTTTTACTTTTTATATATACATTTCAAACTTAGAAGTTAATTCTTCATTTTGAGTGAACTAAAGAGATTTATGAAACTTCATGTATATTTGGGTACCTTGTAAGTAGTATCAAGGTGTTTTTTGTCTAACATAGTGTCCAATGGCATGTGTTTTACTCAATCTTGGATGAGGGTCTTGAACTTGCTGATTTTTCAATTTTTGCTTGATTTTTAGTAGATGGTATATATGCATGTTGTAGTCATTTAATATTAATTGGTGTATTATGTTGTAATATGTAATTTGGAGATGATGTATATGATAAGATGTGTCCTTTTAGTTGTTGATATTTCATGTAAATAATTTGTTAAAATGAGTAATGAAATGATGGCATATATTATATTCTATCTTTACATAAATCGTGATCATTTTGCTTGTTTTGTTTGTGATACTTTTTGGATTGTAGTTCATTTCCCTCACATGTGTCCTTAATGTGTTGAGATGTGTCATGGTCCATTCATACTTATTCAAAATATAGTGGATCATGTTCCAATTTTATTCAACCCCAGTTGCTTAGTTCATAGGGAGGGGAGTGGGTTTTCTCGTAGCAACACTAAGAGTGTAGGAGGCTCCCAAACTACATATGCAAGATGAAACGCCAGTTGGAAGGATATGTTGGGAGTCGTGAGACCTCAATAAAAATGAACTAAACCATGCCCACCAATATAAGAGTCAGATAAAATCTACTAGATAAAAACATGGATTGAAATTTGATAAAATATAATCAAGTAATTATTTGCATATAGTTCATTTTACATCAATGTATGTGTACAATAAGTAAAAGAATTAATTATAAATCATCCCAACCTAGGAAAATGTCGAGTTCAATCTAAATTGTATTTAACTTGTTACATATTTCTTAGCTTGGCCTTTTTGGTGTTTTCATAATTTCTGAGATAATAAATCAACCAGTGCGAGAGTAAGAGAGTTCAAGTGAGTGGGTATACTCCTAATCCCTATGGATTACATGAGTCATTTGTGGTATAATTATAATATGGTAAAGTGAAAATTATTATATTCATCAATTGAGAAATTATATTAACTAACTAGCTTCTACTAAAAATGTTACTTGTAGTTTATATCACCAATATGACATGTCCATGTAATTAAAAGGCTAGAATAGGTTTAGTACACACATATGACATTGTATTTTGTATACATCTATATGACTAGTAATTCATTGTTCCTCATTCAAAGACATGTTTTCTCTATAAATACATGTTTTCTCTATGTGAGGAAGTTTTACTGTCTATAGAATCTGTGAGACATATCGAAAGATTGAGAGATCATAATTTTGAGTCAAGTAAGAGGTGTGATCTCAGATAGTTTGGCATTTTAACTATTCAGATTATTGAAAGTAAATCAAACTATACTATTTGGTGTAGCCGATTTGAGGCTAGTAATGATAAGGAGTAAATAATTCAAAATCATAAGATTAGGTTCAATTGTTACAAATAAATGGTTCCAACCAAACCATATCATATAATATTCATTTAGTTCACTTGATATACATGATTCGTCAAAGATGATTTAATATATTAAGGTAAATTAAAAATTACATTATTCATCAATTAAGAAATCATATTAACTAGCTTGCTTCTTCTAAATTTATAATCATAAAATATGATTAAACTATCTATTTACAAGTAATTCCATCTAGTGAGTGAACTAAAAGAGTATTTGCATGTTACATAACAATATAATCAATAAAATTTTATTAATTAGCATTTACAAGCAAATTAATAAATAATATAAACAACAAAGATCACTTATCACTCCTCAGATGAATTGCTTGATTTTTTACCCTTATTAGCTTGGATTGAACCCTACAAGCTATAAATAATTAGATATAGCCCATGTGAAGTCCTAGCACTATTATAGTTATGAAATATTGTGTCGGGTCTTTTATCAAGGAAAATTGACGGTATTAGATATAGCGTCAGTTCCACATAGACAACTGTCACAGATTGACCAGCTGAGAAAACACGGGTTGCACTTTATTTTTGTTGTAGCTCGCTTCTCAAAGAAAATGATGCTATATATCACCCACAAAAATAGAAATATATGCAAAACGTTTGAGAGCATCTCATTTGGCTCCAAAAAATCTACGTCGTTAGTTTCTCACTGTAAAATCACAGGATAAATAGATGCATGTGCCATCTGTCCTGTGAGAATTAATTGGAGTGTCTCATTGGTTCTTTCTAAAGTGAATGATGAGAAATATGTTTGTGCCACATGTTCCACAAAAAATTTTCACCCCCACTTCATGTTTATCGTCAGTTTTTCAGAATAGAACCGACAGCATACATATCGTTGGGTCATGATTTTAGACGTCAGTTTAACAAGGACAACTGATGACAAAATTATTTTGAACGGCCCTAATGCTCTCCTCTCTGTTAATTTCTGGCCGTAACGTTGCTCCAGTTCTCTTCTCCGCCACCACTGGTCGAGTCTATCTCCACTGTCGTTGCTACTATTATTGCTAAGGACTTTGTCGCCGTTGTTGTTGTTGTTGTTGAGGAAGATCGATGTCACCACTGTTGCTGTTGAGGACCTCCATTGTTGTTGTTGTTGTTGTTGTTGTTGTTGTTGTTTTTGTTGTTGTTGAGGATGAGGATCGCTGCCGCCACCGCTGCTGCTGAGGATGAGGATCGTTGCCGTCGTCGTTGTTGTTGAGGAGCACATTGTCGACATCGCTACTATGGAGGAGTCTGTTGTTGCTTCTGCCACTGCTAGTTGCTTCTTTGCCGTCATTGCTCACTACTGTTAGCTTCTTGTCTATCGTCGCTGCTACTATTGAGGAGTTTGTTGCTGCTTCCACCTCTTCTAGTTGCTCCTCTACCACCTACCGTTTTCCACTGCTAGCTGCTTGTCTACTGCCACCGCTCCCTCAGTTCTTGCTTCTCTACCACTGCCGCTCCAGTATGACAAGGTAGAAAGAGGTAGGTCTTTCTCATTTATTAGCCTTGGATCAAATTTATAGAGAATATAAGTTATTAATCTTGGATCATATTAATCTCATTTGATAATTAGAAACAATTAAATATAATTAGAAGTCTCATTCTCTTTGTAGTTTTTATGAAGATTGAACCCTATACATTGGAGTAGCTGAATGACCTACGTGAATAGTAGGCAGCCTACTTCATCAAAAATGTGGACTTGAATGAAAAAATTTTGACAGTGAGTTGATATTTGTGATAGTTCAAACATTGATCTCGGATTTTTTATATGTATTTTGTGAGTGTGAACTGAATGTTGATATAATTATACATCGTGACTTAAAATTTGAGATGGCAGCTGATGTTGATATGTATTTTGTGAGTGTGAATTGAATGTTAAGTTCATGTGTGTCAGAATTTAATGTGAAGGCATGAGGAAAAGAATGATGTTTATTTGTGCATATATGTATGAAATTGAAGTGTGGCTGAGAAATGGAATAATTGAGTTGTGAGTTCATGGATTTATACAATTTGAATTGAAAAAAATGATAGAACGTGGTATGTTACTTTGTATAATTTTTTCTCTTTCTTATAGGTGTTATGGTCTGTTGCTAAACCCCGATGCATACAAAGAGCATGTTGTTTTTTAGAACTTTTAGTTCTGAAAAACAAGGCTCCAGACATGCTAACAGGTTGAATAGTAGGTCTGCAGACCTGCTATATTAAAAAAAAAAAGCATACACATTTGTCGTCAGTTATTTTGGAAATAACTGACTACATACACATGTTACATCGATTATATACAAACAACCCATAGTGTATACCTAAAATTTTCACTGTTCATTCAGTGATAAAATCGACATCTGTAAATTTTGAGTCGATTATTTGTCATTATGCACCCGACAAGAAATTAATAAAGGCGTCGGTTACTTTTCTTGAAACTGATGATTAATGATCAAAGCAGACCACAAAGTACGTTGCCCACTATGTGTTACATTGTGGTTCCTCCCTAACAAAGAACCGATGTGGAATGCCAAAAATAATCAACGTCATATCCCTATTATGCAATAGTGTAGGGTGTTATGTTCTCTATGGTTACCACAACTACCTGTGTCCGCACAAGTTTGCCACATTCGGCATGAAGGGGCTCGTTATAATGTGACCTACAAATATTGAGGTTCACAATCTAGGAACTCAACAAGGACTCCTCACAAAAGTAGAAAGTACAGAGACTAAGAAAGTACAGAGACTAAGTATTGTAAAATTGAACATCACAATGGAGCTATGTCTCTCAATGCATGATCCCGTACTCAAAATGTCCTATTTGGGAAGAAAATGGGCATGTCCCACCTCAATTGAGACCTCAAAACTCCTAGCATATCCTTCCAAATGATGCTTCTATTTGTAGATATAACCTGCGAACCTTTCTATTCTCAGGTTGCTACAAGAGAACCCCTACTACCATACCTATGAATTGAGTAACTTAGAAATTATGTTACTTAAGATATTTTAAGTCTACTGTGAATTACGGTTTCACTTGATAATCAATTTATGTAAGTCATTTTTACGTACACCATATACAAGGTGGACTCAAAGAGATTTAGTCATTATCTTTAAATCTCTTATTTTTATATAACTTAGCGATATTCTCATCATATGGAAACTTAATTCAAATAAGAATCATTTAACATCATCATCATCATCAACTAAGCTTCAATCCCAACTATGTTGGGGTCGGCTACATGGATCCTTCTTTTCCATTCATCTCTATCATGGGTCATATTCTGGTTGAGATGTAAAGATCTAAAATCTCTCTTTATAAGCTCTGCCCATGTTAATTTAGGCCTTCCTCTTCTTCTATTAATTGTGCTTGCCTCAATAATATTGCTTCGTATAGGTGCATTCGTCGATCTACATTGCACATGTCCATACCATTTGAGTCGGTCCTCGTGCAACTTATCCCCGGTGCTTGCCACCCCTACTTTATTCCTGATATAGTCATTTCTCAAGCGATCTTTTCTTGTCTTCCCACACATCCATCTCAGCATACGCATTTTGTTACTTGGGCTCTATCATTGAATGGTGGAACCAAGTTAGACGGAGTAGATATACCAAAATGTGATATATTTCATTACTTGGGCTCTATCATTTAAACAGATGGCGATGTCCAAAGTGACATTTGTCATAGGATCATTGTAGGATGGTTGAAATAAAGGAGTGCAACTGGAGTATTATGTAATCAGAAGATCCCTCTCAGACTAAAAAGAAAGTTTTATAAAATTGTTATATGGCCAGCCATGCTCTATGGGAGTGAATGTTGGGCGATGAAGAAATAAGGACTCAACAAGATGAATGTGGCTGAAATGTGATGTTGAGATGGATGTGTGGGAAGACAAGAAAAGATTGCTTGAGAAATGACTATATCGAGAATAAAGTGGGGGTGGTGAGCATTGGGGACAAGTTGCGTGAGGGCCAACTCAGATGGTATGGACATATGCAACGCAGACCGACTAATGTGCCTATACGAAGCAATACTATTAAGGTAAGCATAATTAATAGAAGAAGAGCAAGGCCTAAATTAACATGGGAAGAGCTTATAAAGAGAGATTTTGAATCTCTACATCTCAATGAGAATATGACCCATGATAGAATTGAATGAAAAAGAAGGATCCATGTAGCCGACCCCAACATAGTTGCAATTGAGGCTTAGTTGAAGATCATGATGAAAGTAAAAATTATATTATTCATCAACTAAGAAACCATATTAACTTGCTTTCTAAAAGATATATAATTTGTACTTTATATACACCTATATGACATGGACACATAATTAAAGGGTTAGGATTGGTTTAGCTACACACATATGACTTGTAGTTTATACATGTAAATGATTTAGTAATGTGTTGTTCCTCATCCAAATACAATGTTTTTTTCTATAGATAAATGTTTTCTATTTGTGAGAGAAGTTTTCAACTCTGTAGAATGGGTGATACGGACTAATAAGGGCATCGATAGTTTGGCAGGATGTAAAATCAAGTAAGAGGCATGATCCAAATAGTTTTGAAGTTTTAACTATTCAAATCACTGAAAGCAAATCACGCTATACTAGTTGGTTCATTCAATTTGGGGGCTATTAGTGATTAGGATTAAAAAAATCTAAAACAATAATGCTAGTTTGAAGTATACTAAACATGGTTCTAGAAAACCATATCGCGTGATATTGGTTTGGTTCACTCAATATTCATGATTAGTTAAAAGAAATTTTAATGTATTAAGGTAAAGTAAAAGTCATATTATTCATCAAATAAGAATCATATTACTATCTTGCTTTTTATAAATATATAAAGCAAGAAATATTAATCAAACTATATATTTATAAGTAATGCTATTTGATGGGGGAATCCAAAGAGTATTTGCATGTTAAGTAACAATATAATCACTTCAAAATTGTTTAATTGGCATTCATAAGTAAACATAAAATAATATAAAGAACAAATATCACTTAGCACTACTCAAATGGATTACATGATTTGATATCCTGATCAGCTCGGCTTGCACCCATAAACTACTACTAAATGGATCTAACCCAATTAGCCTATTTGAGGTCCTAGAGTTTATGTGCTCTAAGGCATGTCCAACACCAATTAAGGTCTCACAACTTCCAACATTTTCTTACAACTAATGTTTCATCTCACACTTATAACCTAGGAACCTTCCTACACCCTCATGGTTGCTCAAGATAACCCACTCCCCTCTATTGAACTGGGCAACTGGGAAGTTCATGATACTTAGGACGGTATAGATCTATTTTGAATTAGGTTTTTACTTGATAATTGATTCATATAAGTCATTTTTAGTACACCGTATATAAAATAAGAAAATAAGATATATTGGAATTCTCATTGGATCCCTAGTTATCAATAAAACATAGCAAGAAAACTCAATTAGACATTTCAACTTGATACAAATTCAAGTAAAATCATAGGAAAGGTTTTGAGCACAATAATGAAAAACTAAATGAATCTTATGATTATTCAAATCATATTAAAGACTTAAAGAATAATAATGAAATCCAAATGTATCATAGCATCAACATAGAGCAACCAACAATATTGAGGGTCAAAGAATACAAGATGCTTATATAATTGCTAATGAAGTTCTACACTCATACAAAACCAAAAATGGTGTGCTTTCCTTAAAATTTGACTTGATATAAAAATATAATTTAAAATTTGTGAGTTGTTGAAGCTTTAATGATTATGGAACCTTCAGCCATCAAATGTAAGGACTCTAGTAAATAAGGATCCCAATCAGCTATGGATTTCCCATTCTACATATTCATCCCGAGAAAAAGGAATGTGATGTGGAAGACAGAGAGATGATATCAACAAAAAAATTGTTATATCGAGTAAAATCTTGGTTTCAGATTAAAGATATTCACAATATAAAGTTACATAATTTGATTTAGTTTCATGAAAGAATTGTATTCAATAATAAGAAAGTTGTAATCTCTAAAGTCAATGAGTCCACATGATTGAAAACAAAGATTAAGTAAGTATGGTTGAATGAGTAACAAAATAAACATGGTAAGGTCTCGTGTAATGTTTAATATCAAGATGAATGATGTAACTAGATAAGAATGACAATATCTAGATGAAAAAATGTTGGAAAATATGACATCAGATAGGCAACAGAAACAAAATTTTACTGACATATTTCCCATTAACCAGTAGATTGCATCAATAACTATGCAATGGGAAGGATGGTTTCATGAAGATATACCTAGTCAGTCTAGCGACAATCCTCATCGATGTAGATGCACACTCTTTCTTAGACGGTGTCTGTGTAGCTCATGGTTGTGTTGGGACTCGTCTAACTGCTCCTCCATGGACAGCAGACTCTAAGGACTGCTGCAGCAGCTCCTCAAATCTCACCACAGACTGTGAGTTGATGTTGCCCTCCTAGCAGCAGCCAAAGGACTCCTGCCTCTAGAGTAGTCTACACGGCCCAACTAGAACTCCTGTCGTCCTTCTAGAACAAACAAGAAGGAGTTGTCACTCATGTTGGTGTACTAGTCACCAACCTACTCTCCCACAACAATGATCCTCAGTTGTTCTCCCCTTTCTATCCCTCCCTAGTCAAGTAGGGCTTTCTCAAACTCGCTTGGTTACCACAACCAGAGAGAACAACAATTTTCAAAGCAACTGATTCCCAATTGTTTGTGTTGTTCTCTGAGAAGCCCTCAATACCCCTCTGTTTATAGGAGAGGCCAAGGTCAGGGTTCCCAATCTGTACGGGAGTGGAAGGGATCATAAGATCTCAAATTTTCACAATAATTCTAGAAGTTATGCAACCTACAATAGTCGAGACGGTCATGTAGAAACCCAGACGGTCGTCTGGAATGCCAAATTGTCGTCTGGCATTTTCCAATTTTGTACATATGTCAGCAATTCAATTCCAATTAGTGTACATCATTACATCAACACCAATCCTACACGCAATCGAATTGCACCCCTGAACCACCCATTTTGTGTGTCTGATACGGGTGTGTCACACCAAGCGAGATGGTCGTCTGGCACCCCGGGTCAGGATGAATTTCAGCCAATACATGATACAATCAATTTGACACTCTAAACGGTTGTCTCAACATTTGAACCGATCATTAGGCAGTCTAGTCAATTGATCCATTGTGTGAATTGACATACCTAAACACTTTTAGTAATCAATTCATTCATCATTCAACATCAAACTTCTCTTCTAGATGAGTTCCAAGTATGTAACCCTATAGGTCCCATATCATGTTGGCAGTGAATGTTCATAACAACTTATGACATCATAAGCAAAAAGTGGTGCCTAGTCGCACATCAGTGCTACCCAAGTGAATGGAAAGTTGGGGGACAACTTCAACGTACAATTTGTGTATGGTGTTACAGTGCTTGAATAGTTCCTTCGTAACTAATATCCAGATTGAAATAGAGGCATGGAGTAGTCATCCTCACTATTATTCAATCTTGTTTCTTGAACCAGAGCATACTTCATGAGATATATGTAATCTCAACTCCATATATTAGCTCACATGCATATGATCATACTTTTCTCAGTCTTCCTAATCAAGAGGCCTTGGATATCATACTCCTATAGGAGGGAAAATTCCCATATCTATCACTCACAGACAGTCCCCATGTGTCAAAGTCACCCAATCATCACCGTTATAACAACCCATATTTCAAGACTGTGTTTGATGATGTCAAAGTTTACCCAAGGACATGTGATGAGTGTAGTGATTTTAGGTCTAAGAACCACAACCACCACCATCACTGTGAGAGTTGACTATGACTTCCATGATGATGGCTTCCATGTGTCAGTTTCACGATGGGTTTGTCTGACACACTATTCCCTAACGTGTATTTGTATGCTTGGTTTGATATTGACATATCATGACTAATGAGATTTCCATCATCAACCAGCTTACACTCTGATCTTATGTGTTATTCTTGTTTATCAACCTTCCACAACAACAACCAATCAAGGACATAATGTGTAAGGACCCTGACCTGGGTTTTGGGATAACCCTAGAGGTTTTACCTATATGAGATTATTATAACCTTATCTTAATCTTTTGAAAAGTAATTAAGACTTAAGGGGAGCCCAAGTTTCAAGTTTGATCATGTTTGAAGACCGTTTGTGCTATATATGATAGTTTTGGTGTAACTTGCAATTTACCCAATATATGGGGTTGATGTGCAATTTACCACCTCTAGAGTGTTCCTACTCTCTTTTAGTATCATCTAGAGGATATAGAGGAGGGTGCACCTTGTTTGAGTCTTGGTTGAGTGATAATACTCTTGGTGATATAAGAACTATAGAATGTTTAGTGTCTTGAACTCTAGGTGAGGTTGTGTCGAGTTGTGAAGGGTATATGGGGTTGCCTATCGGTTGAGAAACCATGGAGGGAGTTCCCTATCAGTTTAACAACTTTTGTAAGCATTCATATTGGGCTAAGAACCTCATATAGGTAAATCATATCGGTTTAAGACTTCCTTGCAAAAGTTGTATCGGTTTGCACACAAAGAGATATTGGGTTGTGATATCTTGTTAAGCAAGATACCCAATGGCCAATATCTCACCCTTGGATTATCCAAAAGAATTTTGCATGTCATGTTTGCAAAGTGTCACCATGCATGGACATGTGTCACCCATGTACATATGATGATGACGCCTTGCACATACTATCTTTCATGATCCTTGACCATATATACTCCTCTTTTCACCTCCTAGTAAACCTTTCACCTCATTTGCCATCTCTTTCTCTTTGTACGACCCTATGATCTCAAGGATAAATGGGAAGGCCAACCAACTTACCTAAGTCAAAGCCATGATCGTCTTCAACCTTAGAAAGACTATGCTTTTCATATCACAATTCTTTCCTTTCCTTCCTTCTTCACCAAGTTCCTTACCTTGGTGTCTTCCTTTCATATAGAGGTGTTAAAATCAAGTCTTGGACTCTTGATAAGTCATCTTCGACCTAGGCAATGTGGATCTTTGAAGCTTGAAGCTTTAGTGGTGATCTTGAGGCGGGTTACATAACTTGAACTCAACTTTATTATTACTCGCCTTCTATCTTGCAATTCTTGGTGGTTCCGTCTCTACTTTGACTCTTCTTGTTTAAATGAT
The DNA here is from genome assembly GCA_963693085.1 of Alisma plantago-aquatica. Taxonomy (NCBI): domain Eukaryota; kingdom Viridiplantae; phylum Streptophyta; class Magnoliopsida; order Alismatales; family Alismataceae; genus Alisma; species Alisma plantago-aquatica. The sequence continues at coordinate 408,627,626 of OY856415.1, read as the reverse complement.
GGTTCTATGATCCCTAATGGATATTTTGGGCTGTTTTCCATGAACTAGAGCAGTATGGACGAAGGGTTGGAGCTTGAAGATGATGGGAAAATGATATGCACAAACCGATATTGATTTGTGGAAACCCAAACCCGATACACGGGTATCGGCATGTAAACCGATACAGATGAATACCTAACTCCCTATCAATTTGTTACATGTGTAGGACTACTGTCCTATCAGTTGTCTAACATGTCACCTAAGGCTAAAGATAAGGGTAGTACGATACCCAAAAGATATCTAACTTAACACACACTATGATATGGGTGGTTGTTATGACTTGTGAAACCCTAAAAGATATGTTACTAATCCGACACGACCTAGAATAAGTTAGGTCAATATGTTGGACAACCTAAAATGATATACTTTATTAATACTAGCTCGGCATGATCAAGAAATGCCTAGTGAAGAGGGAGTATCAAAATTAGGATGTCTTAGATGGGCATAGAGGTTGTTATGGCTAACCCTAATTTGATACACTCACAATCCGATATCCTTCTAGCATGACATAGGTGTGATGGGCGACACACTTAGCCTGAAACATCATGTGAAGGTGTGGGTATCACATTCCTTGGGGACTTGGCCGAAATAACAGATAGCGGTGAGGACAATGGGTGGTAGAAACTAAGGTGTTGATGAGGATTCATCTGAAACAACCCAAAACCCTAGAGGTTGATACCCCATAGTGAGAAATGGTCGATACACAAAGGGATAGCTAGGCTGATACTCAAGTTGATGGAATGGTCGATATATATTGTGATGGTGTGTCTGATACACAAATCAATAGGGTGGTTGATACACCTCAAGAACCTCTAAACCGATACCACTTAATGTGCTTTGGCCGACACAAGTAATCAAGCCTTGGCCGACACGAACACATGTGTCTAGGCTGACACAAGGTTTAACATGTAGGTTGATACACCTAGGCCAACACACCTTGATGAGTGTAGGTCGGTACACCTTGATATAACTAATCGATACACTATGAAGTAATGAGATGAATGCACATTACCAAGTGTGAGATGATAAACCCTAAAGTGGATTCAATTAATATAATAAGTGTGTTGAAATCAATAATTCTAGAAAAGATGAGAGAGAAACTTGTACATCTCATATGAGAAAGGTAATACCTCATGTTAATAATCAATTGATGATGTTTAATGAAAGTAATTAAGATTGCTTGAATACTTAAAGCCATATTATATCCCTCATGATGTGAATTAGGGTGTGGTTGCTGATTATGAACTTCAAAACCCTAATTGGCTATAAGAGAAAACCTTAACCCTAATTATGAGAAGGATGGAAGTAGAATGATCCTCTATATGGCATGGTGTTACCATTATTTAATATTGTTTTAACATGAAATCTTAATCATGTAGGCAATAAGCACAATTAGGTATGAGCTATGATAAATTACCATGAAACAGATTATATGAGGCTTGGTGAATCATGTAGAATGCTTGCACAATAAATATGATGTATATGGGTCTAATTACCTAAAGGTGATTGTTGCCTGGTAAAAAGGTAACATTGTTCAATAATGAACTAAGGACTTGATACCCAATCATGTTTAATCAATATGAGACATAATTCTAATTAGAGATCCTATGATACTTTGCTTACTTTAGTTAAAGGTGTTTAAATGTGTTTTTATATATCCTCTTTCTGAACATAATGGTTAAAGGTTGTTATGGAAAGTGCAATTGATCTGGCATAAGTAATGATTGGCATGGGAAATGCTCATATGCATAATGAGGCACTATGAGATAACAATAAATCACCATGAGTGATGTGATGGGTCTTAGGACCTGGTAAGGGCTTAATGCATAAATTGAGGTAATATCCTCTGGTATTGATATAAGGAACTGTTATCCCTTGATGATATGTGATAATGATAGCCTTGTGGCTGGCAGTGATGTAGTGATATGAAGTGATGAAATTCATATTATAATTTGAATAATGATATCTTCTGTTGTAATACTCTGTCCCTTTCTTTTGTAGAATTTGTTAGTGTAATGTACATTATAACTTGATTGATGCTAAAAGACACTTCAAATGGTCTAATTAATCAAGTGGAACTAAAAATGTAGTTTCCTTGGCCATAGATCCATTCGGTGTTAGGACTTGCTTAATGGTGAAATGAGTTTAACTCGGAGCGTATATTGTTGAATATGTGGGGTGAAAGTTGAGGTATTTCCTTGTATCCTAAAATCGTGGGATTGGCCTCGAGCCATTTCCTTAAAGAGTGCAGTCGAGGCCGTAGCTGTAATACAAAAGAAGAGTATGGTTGCGTCCATAACTCAATATATATATAAGAAGGATTGACTGAAGGTCATACCCTGAACAGAGAGCATGCTACGCGTTGTATCTCTATAGCGAAGAGCCTCTATACGCCAGGCTAGCTATAATGTAGATTGACTCATATGTCTCTACCATTCTCGTATTGATCGAGGGGGTGAGGTCGTGGATTCTCATACTAACCAGGAGGAGGTGCAAGGGATCAGGAGAGAAGAGAACAAGTGCCTGAGAATTCCCATATGGATCAGTCTATATTAGAAAATCCTACTTTTCATGCTCTTGTTGGGAAGGTTATGACAACAGTTTGCATATAGTGGACAGGACATTAGCAATACCGCCTTGGGCACCAGTCCCTACAATAGAATCCCAAGTTTTGGTAGGACCTTTAACAGCCACATCATGATAAAATAATGAAAAATGTGGGAAAACCTAAAATACGGCAAGAAAACAGAACCTGCCACAAGTGTAGACAGGCAGGACACCTGAAGAGGCAATTCCCAGAAGGGGATAATAAAATGAGCATCAAAGAAAAGTCTATAAAAACTCGGGAATAGTCGTATAATAACTCTAAAAAGACAGAGTTCTCTGTGCCACCAGTACGAAAAACCCCTTATGCACCAGGACAATGGTCATCTAGTAAGGGAAAATGCCTAACTTTCCACCTGTAAGGGCTTCTGACTTAACTTCTACATCAGTAACAAGACCAACCAAATGATGGTACGAGGACAAGACATGTTTTAGATGTGGACAGATTGGGCATACTAGACCCTTTTTGTCGAATAAGAGAGGTTGAGATGGCCCAACAGTCGACACTGACTCGGCAACGCTTATAGAAGTTACATCCCAATAGTGCCAAAAGGCAAAAGCAACAAGGGGAAACAACTACACTTCATGTTGTGAGTCAACCTGAGATGGTAGATGACCTGCAAGGGGTGACAGGTCAGACAAAAAATTTTCATTCTGAATTGTTTTCTCCTTACTTTACCTATTAATCATAAGAGGAATAGTTGTTGTTTGAATTTCTTTTGGTTAATCCATGGAGACATGAGAAAAGATGAAGAAGGTTAGAATTTATATTATGTTCAATATTCTATAAATTATTTTGTTCATATAAAGAGGAAGAGGTATAAAATAGATACCAGGAAAGAACTAGAGATACGAAGTTTTACAAGTCAAAAGAGATGTTTAAGGTAAGAAATATGATATAAAATGAAGTGCATGCTACCTAATCTCAGTATTTGATACCCTGGGTAGGTATTTGATCATTGAAGACAAGGTAAGTATGGAACTCTTAGATTTCTATCTTTATGATTACTCTGATTAAGTAGTCATTTTGATGTAATCTAAAGAGCAATATGATATCAAAAATGTGGCACAGAAATTCTTACCACATTCTAAATTATGATAAAGTGGAACCTGAGTTAATCTCAGACCAACCTATGAGTATAAGAAAGTATAAGAAGTAATTATTATGATATGTATATAGGGAACAAGGAAGATGATCCCTACTCAATAAAGAATATGTAAAGAATAATGATCCTTCCTTAATATAGAAATGAAAAAGGTGGTAAAAAAAGGAAATGTTCATGAATATAAGGAAAAAAAATCAAAGAGGGAGTAATGAAACGTAATCATCTTTATAGTTCCTATGCCAATGGCAAGGAAACCAAGATGATAGAAAATTGAATGATACATGAGCAGTGAAAACGCATATAATAACCAAGGTAAGTTGATAATCTCCTTCTCCCTGTTAGAAACTTCTTAATGATGTTGTGGTAATAAGGAAAAGTATGTTTCCTTTATACTTCCTTTCTAGGGATATGATGTTTGAGTAAGTTTCATATCACTTGATATGTATGGTTATGAAGTAGTCTTTAGATGGACACTTGAAAAGTATCAGGTAGGGCTTGGACTTTAGTTCCAAGATGGTGACATCTAAGAATATTGATGTTTTATGAACCTTAAAAGATGTTGGAAAGGTTCTTTTGATATGTTTGGGTTTGATAGTAATGGTAGAGGGTGGATGAGATAAAGATGTGATGTATCTTTGGCACGTGTGATAGATACCAAGGTGAGGAATCATAGTATCCAAGAAATGTCAATTGTGTGTGAACCCAAGAATATGTCTCTTGATAAGATGATTAAATGTTTGATTACCTAAGAAGGACTGACTTTGAGATCAATCTGGATACAGGTACTCCACCTATAGTATGGCTATCACTTGTTAGGGGTTTATGAACCGCATAAGATGATGTCAGAGAGGAGGCATAAGTTGAAGAGACAGTTACAAGATCTTCTTGGGAAAAATTCATTAGGTTGAGTGCACACCCTTGAAGTACACCTATCAGGTTTGCAAGTAAGGAGGATTCTGAAGGGATGTACACTGATAAGTAAAATTTCGAATCTCTATCTAGATCAGCTGAAAAGAAAAGTACAACTGGAAGTGTACGTAATAGAAGGCCAGTTGGTACGAATCATACATGAGCTTTGTGTTGAATCAGCAGATCAGAGTAGCTCAACAGAAGCATGATAGGTCTTGTAATCTTAAGTAAATGACATATGCATCTCTAGTCTTTCTTTGGAAGAAAACATGTTGAGGCTTAAAAAGGGTATGGTATACCTTCAAGTTTGAGAATCTTATCATACAATATGGTAAGTTGAGAAGGTGATACATAAGAAGAATTTGACCTATGAGATAATTAAGGATAAATATGTATGGTTCTTTTATGGCTAAAAAAGTATCACATAGGCATAGGATTGACCGTGTAGCCAATAATGGAGAGGATAAGTTGAATATGTACCTTGTATAGTAGATCCTATGTTGACCTTGGATGGAGGAACAGTATGTTGGTCAAGTCTCATGACATTTCCCTGACATCAAGGAACTATGTGAAAGTTTGAAGGTGCAATGCATAAGTAATATCCATCTCCTTTCACCTGGGATTTCGGGGGCAAAATCCTTGTTAGGGTTTTATGGCTTGTAAGGATTCAGACCTGGGATTTGGGATAACCCTATAGGTTTTGCCTAAATGAGATGATAAGTACCTTGTATTAATCTTTTGAAAAGTAATTAAGGCTTAAGGGGAGCCCAAGTTTCAAGTTTTATCCTATTTGAAGACTGTTTGTGCTATATATGATAGTTTTAGTGTAACTTGCCAATTTACCCAATATATGAGGTTGATGTGCAATTTACCACCTCTAGAGTGTTCCTACCCTGTCTTAGTATCATCACTGCTATAGAACACGCCTTTGGCATCAGTTGTTTAACCCCTTTTAGTGACGGTTTTCAAGCGACGCCTATGTGGGCGCCGCTAAAGGTCGAACTCTTCGGCGTCGGTTTTATAACTGACGCCTATATAAACTATAGGCGTCGGTTGTATATAGTAAGACGACGCCAAAAGGGTTCACACCACAGAAAAGGGCGCCATCTAGGACACTTTCTGCATCGGTTATCAACTAACAAACTGCCGCTATAAAGCCTATAGGCGTCGGTTTTATACGAATAAGTGACGCCATTTTCACCACGGCCGTGGTCACATTAGGTTGCGGTTTTTATCCAAAAACCGACGCGGTAGGCCTTTGATGACGGTTTTCTATAAATAACTGACGCCTATGTTTTAATTTTTTTTCTTATCAGTTTGCAGGCCTGCTATGGCTGGTTAGCAGGATGAGAACCTGCAGTTCAGTTTTCTGAACTGCAGGTTTACGACATCCATTGATATCAGCCTACAAATAGGCCACAAACCTGCCAAATCAACATATATTTTTTCACACAAGTAGATACATTCAGACATCAATTCAATTCTCACATTCACACATGTAGAAACATTCAAAAATGTAGAAACATTCATACATGTATAAACATTCAGAAATATTCATTTACAAAATATCATTCAACATCGCTATCAGCATCCCAATTATATTTTACAATCGCCACTGCTTGTATGGCTTTTACCCATTCTTCTCTTACTTCATTTAATACTTCCATCGTATATGGAGCATGTACATTTTTTAAGCGTTTACCTATAGTGTGGTCAGTTTTAAACACCTGCAAAGAGAATGATGTATTAATATAAGTAATAATATAAAAATAAGATTGATATATTTCATACTAACTAATGAGACTATATATAATACCCCATGTATGGTATTGATGTCCAATGCGGCATGTTTGATAATCATCTGCATAAATCGCATCACTAAGTATGTGCATGCCCAGTCGTTGTCTTGTGTAGCGCACTATAAATTGAAACATACAAAATATTAAAAATACAACTAAGCACAGTTCACATCAATAATATATACATTGGAGTTGGGAACTTACTTTTACGTTCTTCCAAATTATTGGCTGGTTCTTTCTCCTTGGGACCGTTCCTCCAGCCTTTTTGAACTCATCTAAACCCCTACATGTTAATGTCACACAGTACATTGCGTAATTAAATAGTAATAATATATGTTAACGGATATAAAAATGAAATATTTCTCACCAGAATAATGGCATTCTCATTACGTGTCCAATTTTAGTATTCAATGTACTCCCCGCAGGATCTAGATAATAAACAGTGAACGTCCTGGGGAGAATAACTAGTAACTCCCAATGCCTACCGCTAGAGGTAAAAAAAGTTAAAAATTTATTACTCAAAATCCACAATAAAATGTAATTTTCTTAAGTCCAAATTATAAATAAAGTAAACTTACTTGACATTAAATGGGGCTATTATTATCGTCTTCTTTTGCTAACCAAAAATTATAAAAGCATCTATACAGTATTGTTGAACACTATCAGGGTCTTTAGCTACCATACTAATCAATGATGGAATCAAAAATCCCACATGATCAAATGCAAATTGTTTGCATTGATCTTCGACTAAGTAGTTGCAAAACATGTATTACATATGCATTAATATATAAGAAACCAGATCACCGGATCTTACACATGGTATATGGATGTATAAACAAGATCTCACCTTATCCATGTCTCTATCATTGATGTATTCAGCCAATCATACATAAATAACTCAATAATATCTTGTATAAATAAAGAGCTTTTGTATGATTGACCTGCATAATCCGCTTCTAAAGAAACAATTATAGGGCAATGTATATTATGTGCCCATAGAAAACATGCCATTCCCCTACAAACAGGACCTAACGGGTATGTTAGGTCAGTTGGAACCCAACTTAGTAATGCAGGAAGTGGAGGTGGAGGCCTAGGTGCTCCGGGTGTCTTCTTTTTAACCTGTATATATAATTTCAGATCAGTTGACCTCATATATACACATTAATAATCTAAAGTAATGTAAATTTATCTTATAATTTCAGTAGTGTAGACGACATCTACTTTGGGCCACAATATCACCCCGCCTTCTGCCTCAGCAAGTGTATCAATATTTGGGTGGGGATATGGCAATGTAGCTTCCCTCCAATCGGGTAATACATGTATCGGGCTCACACGAATGTAGCCATGTAGCATTGGAGTCCCCTGAAATGTTGCCCCAGGAAGGGACGGGTAAGCCTGCGCCTCTGCAACAACATAGTCTTGTATTTTTATGCGCCATGGCTTCAATGCCTACAAATTTACGTAAAGAATATTATACGTATATGCATATCATCTTGAAAACATATCATCTTGAAAAGACTAGCTACAATGTCATAAATAATACTTACAGTAGATGTGTTAGGCGGTGGTGGGTCTACAGGATTACTCTCAGTTTGTACATCAGGAGAAGAGTAGGTCGCCATAGGCTGATTGGAAGCCTGAGATGTCTGCCACTGCATTATTTCTTCCTTGACCTTCTCAGCAACTATATCATTGACCTTCTTAGCAACTATATCCTCGACTCTCTTATTCTCCTATACATGGATAAAAGAAACATTAGCTTCTTATTATTGAATTTCCTTTTGCGGTAACATTCTAAAAAAAGAATAGGTTGCCTCTTCTTGTGAAAGTCCCGCTCTGGGTTTGCGCTGGGATGGCCCAAAGAATGTTTTGATGCCCACACCAGCGCATGCACCCCTAACACGTCCAGGATGCTCTGGGTTACCCAGAGCAACTGTCAATTCATCCCTTATGCCCTGAGGGATGAACGTGTCTTGTTTCCTCTGCTCGTGCAGCTCCCGCTAATCACCATCAACAGAAATTGGTAAGTTAACACAACAAATAATCAATATTCAAACGATTGCTCTAAGAGTTGTATTTTACCATTTTTGCAGCCGCCTCAGCAGTTGTGGGCTTCCTTATTTCTCCCTTCTTATTTTGCCTCCCAGTTATCCAAACATCATGGCGAGGAAGAGGTGTGTTACCTATAGTAGAGGACTCCTGAGTAGTAGCAGACTCTGCCTGTAGTCTTTGGCGAATGCTTGCATAGCCCTTTGGACCCATAGTGTGGTCATACACATTCAGTGCACGCCTTGCTTTTTGCACCTCACTGAGGTCCTAGTTAGTATGCACATTAATGATTTGGTTAGTAGTACTAAATATTAATCTTGAATACGTGAATACAAAGTATATTAATTAAATTGGGAGTGACGCCTAATACCTTGAATTCTTCAGATTTTCTTGAAGCAACAAAATTGTCCCAATATTCTTTGTCCAAGAAGTTCCACTGTTCAAGGGCTGACTTCTTCTTCTTATCACCATCTTTTATGTATTCTCTGTTGATATTTATCCTATAGTTCCTAAGCATCTTTCCAGCGCGTTGCATCATGCTTTTATGATGCAGCTTCTCATCCAATGCAAATAGACTCTGTAAAATAGAATTGTTATTAACTAGTATCCAAAAATAGAATTGCAAATAATAGAATTTGTAATCTACAAAATAGAATTGCAAACAATAATAACTCATGCATAAATCCTTCCATATCATGTGTTTCTTCTCCTGAGGAACTTTATGCCAATTATCATACTTAACACCACAATGGCTTCGAGTGACAACCCCAAGATAGTTTACAAAATTATTGTGGTTCACTCCAATTGCATTTCCTCCATTATCAAACTCCACAACCAATATGGATCCACTGCCACTTAGCGCTATTAACTTCTTCAACAGAGTGATGCCCCTTTTCTTGTTAAGTTTTTGGTGATGCGCATCAAGTTCCTCCAGTGCTTCAGTGGGTACGTGTGCATCATCAACCTAAAATTTGACAAAAATAAACACACTGAATTAGCCCAATATAGAAATATGGGATATATGACATAACTAGAAGATAATGAATTTTATAGAAATACATGATATGTTTTTAGAACTTACATTGGTATCCTCACCATGCTCATCATGGACAACATGCTCATCATGGACTTCATGCTCATCATGGACATCATGCTCATCATGGTCAACCATCTAAAAATGTCATTAAAAAGGCAAACATTTAGCATTTGTATTAACCATAAGATAATGAAACATCAAATCTGAAAATGATATTGATATTAAAAAAGCAAACATTTAGCTTCAATAAAAAAATATAAACATACATGCCTCTAAAATTGTGATCTTTTATCAATTAACAATCCTTCATTGTGATCTTCACGCACATATAAGTCATCATTAGCTTCAATATTTTGTGGAGTTGGCAACCCAACTGAGAATAGACTAGATTCATCATACTTATCATAGTACTCTTCTTCGTCTATAGGATCTTCAATGAACTGTCTTTTACCATGAAGAACAACTGACCATTTATCATTTGCAGGATCATTGATATAGAATATTTGTTTCGCATGTGATGCCAATATGAATGGTTCAACCTTCTCGCCAATCTTTTCAAAGTTCACTAAAGTGAAACCCAATTCATCCACTATAACTCCTTTGGTGTTATCAACCCAATTACATTTAAAGAGCGAAATTCTGAAATCTATGTAGTCAAACTCCCATATGTCTTCCATGACACCGTAATATGACATTTTAGCTTCATGTGGACTCTTATCCTTTGCACTTGCAAAATACATAGTCGATGCTTGAAGAGTGGCCCCACTATTTTGGACGACACTCTTATCATCTTGGTGCTTTGTGTAATATGTGAACCCATTAATGTCAAACCCTTCATAAGACATAACATTCGGTTTTGGTTTAAAGGCGAGGCATTTGATAGTTTCTGTAATATCATTTGGTGTTTGAGATAGTTGATGTAAGTTTTTATCTTCAAACCACTTAGTAAAAGTCTTATTATGCTCTCTAGAAAGCCACATTGAACTTGCTCGAGGATGTTGTCTCTTGATGAAATTGGTATGTTTCTCGATATAAACACTCACTTTGTCCATGTTGTGTAAAACATACAAGTGATCTTGTTCCAACTGCTCACGGCTGATTGCTTTCACCCACGATCCCAAAATTCCTTTGCCATCCTCAATATTCTTGTCATTAATAGGAGTGTTATTACCACTCAAAAAGTCATTGCAAAAATCCATAACCTCTCTCGCCACATAACCTTCAATAATACTCCCTTCAGGCCAATAACAGTTTCGAACATCACCTTTAAAAACGCTCATGTATCGTTCAAAGGGATACATCCAATGCAAGAAAACCGGTCCCAACATTTTTACTTCCCTAGTCAAGTGGACAACAAGATGTACCATGATATCAAAGAACGAAGGAGGGAAATACATCTCAAGCTGACATAGGGTAACAACCACTTCTCTTTGAAAATTATTGAGAGTATTAGGGTCAATAACTTTGTTGCATAGACTGTTGAAAAAGAAACAAAGTTTGGTGATTGCAAACCTTACATGCTTCGGCAATATAGATCGAATTGCCACGGGAAATATTTGTTGCATTAGAGTGTGAAAATCATGAGATTTAAGACCTATCAACTTCAGATCTTTCATTGATACCAATCTACGGATGTTGGATGAGTAACCATGTGGCACCTTAACATTTACCAAGCATTCACAAAAAGCTTTCTTCTCCTTTCTAGACAATGTGTAACAATCGGGAGGTAAGTATGTTCTTTTATTACCCATTTCACGTAATTCTGTTAATTCTGACCTTATTCCCATTTCACGTAGGTCCAGTCTGGATTTTATCCCATCTTTAGTCTTACCTGGTATATTTAACAGAGTACCAATGATGCTATCATAGACATTTTTCTCAACGTGCATTACATCGATACAATGCCTGACTGTCAAAGAACTCCAATAAGGAAGATCCCAAAATATTGACTTCTTCTTGAATGAAGAATTGTCACTCTGTGTGGCCATACTACATTGTGATTTCTTACCAAATTCATTGACAATGTCTTTTACTCTTTCATAAACAACATCCCCTGGTATAGGTTTAGGTGCACTCCGTTCATCATTCCATCCATTGAATGCTTTGCGCTTCCTACGATACGGATGGAATTTTGAAAGAAACCTTCGATGACCAAGATATACAGTCTTTCCGCCATGTTTTAGTCTTATTGAATCAGTTTTTTCTTCACATATAGGACACGCTTTAGCTCCTTTGACACTATATTCAGACAAATTCCCATATGCTGGAAAGTCATTAATAGTGCAAAACAATATAGCGTGCAAACAAATTGTCTCTCTTCCTGAAGCATCATAGGTCATCACACCTTCAGCCCAAAGTTTCTTTAAGTCATCAATCAGAGGTTCAAGATAAACATTGATATCATTTCTGGGTTGTTTAGGGCCTGATATCAACAATAACAGCATAACGTACTTATTTTTCATACACAGCCAGGGAGGAAGATTGTATTAACAAGCATGACTGGCCAAGTGCTATGTTGGTTGCTCAATGTCCCGTACGGATTCATCCCATCTATACAAAGCCCAAGTCTTAGATTCCTATCTTCTTCACCAAATTTGGGGTACAATAGATCAATCTTCTTCCACTATGGGAAATCAGACGCATGTCGTAGGATCCCATCATTATTTTTCTTAACATTTGCATGCCACCTCAAATTCTTCAGATCTTTTGAATTTGCAAACAAGTATTGAAACTGTGATATTATAGGTAGATACCACAACACCTTGGCAGGAGAACCAATTTTGGACTCCCCCGAAGTCGTCAATTTATATCGTGACGCACCACATTTTGGACAATCTTTCAAATCCACATAGTCCTTTTGAAATAATACACAATCATTCGGGCATGCATGTATCTTCTTGGCCTCCATTCCCATTGGGCACAGCATTTTCTTTACCTGATATGTTGAGATTGGCAGCTCGTTTCCTTCAAGAAGCATTTCTTTCAACAAATACAACAATGAAGTGAAGCTTTTGTCGCTCCATCTATTGTTAGCTTTCAACTTATACAATCTCAACACAGTGCTAAGCTTCGTAAACTTAGCACAGCCTATATATAACGGTATCTCAGCATCATGCACAATGTTTCTAAAGATAGGAGGTGGATCGGTGTACTCTACCCTACAACTATCCAGCATCGCATCAACGATGTCTACTGGAATTGGTTCGTTCACATCTACGTCATCGGAGGCAATTTCTTCTTCCACCCAAGCACTGCTATTGACATCCACTGGTTTCGAGTTTGAAATCTCTCCATGCCAGTGCCATTCTGTATAGCCTTGTACAATCCTGTTTCACATGACATGACTTTTGATTTCCTCACCAGTGTTGACTTTCAAGTTGTTACTGCAATGCCTACATGGACAGTAGAACCTATCTGCAGGTTCTTTCCTATGTTCCTCGGCAAATCTAATAAACTGATCAAGACCAGATATAAACTCTGGGGTGCAGCGATTGCGAATGGACATCCATGATCTATCCATTCTATGATCAAAGAGAAAACAAGTATATATTAGGACAAGATTAGGGTATACACTTACATCCTAAGTGAGATTAGGTGTTCAAGAACAGTCCCAAACCGGGGACTATCCAAGATTTACTCCTATTATCTACAATGAAGCTGGACTCCATACAAACAGTATATAATTTAGTGATTGTTCATTCTAATTTATACCAATGTACAAGTAATATAAAGAACAATGATTGTTCACTTTCTAGGCCAACAAACACATGTGATGTCATTCTTATATATAATAAATATGTACCACCTATCCCATCCTTGAACACCTAATCTCACTAGTAAGTGTATAATGTGTATTGGGTTTTCAAAAAAAAATCGGCAGCATTTCCTCACTGTTCTCTAAGTACATATGTACTTAGAGAACAAACGGGGAAATGCTACCAAAATTTTCTCGAAAACCCAATACACATTATACACTTACATCCTAAGTGAGATTAGGTGTTCAAGAACAGTCCCAAACTGGGGACAATCGAAGATTTACTCCTAATGAGTAAATCTTGGACAGGTTTCTAGGTGTTAAAATAGCATAAGAGTATTAGATCTTGATTCTAGAGTGTACAAGACATAATAGTGATTACTGATTTTGTGGGGTGATATCATTTCATAGGATTTATAGATTCAAATTTAACAAGTGTACAAGTTGCATCATTTTAATACTCTAAAGGTGACTAGTGGGTCATAGCACATAAAAGATGGCATTACAAGGAAAGTAAGCAAGCTAGATCAATTAACACTCATCTCAAGGGAACATTAGTTACTGAGGGGATGAGGAAAGAGTGCTTTTAATCACTAGGATCATACAAGTAGCAATGTTGATTAAGTCTATGTGCTTACTAAAATAGAACCATTATATGGAACCAATCCTACATTATACACATACTTTTCCTGAGTAAGATAATGTGCACTTCATGGAATTATTAAGATCTGAATATATATAAGTTGTTTCTACCTACTTTGATGTGATTTTATAACATTCGAGTCTTCCATTTAAGGCATCAGATGCATATATTGCAGTCCATTGTGTTGAGATTAGAATCCCATGTGATACACATGATTGAGAATCTTTCACCATACTAGGAAAATACTATAGCATGTCCTCTCTAAATCTAGGTTCAACATATACATCCAAATTAAATACACAACTAGATATTCATTTAGGTGTTAGACATTCATTTAGGTGTTCCTGATAACTCCCAGGTATGCACAACTAGACAATTGTGGCGGAGCAGTACTGGAGGAAGCATACCTTTTGGTAGCGGCGGCGGACAAGTAGGCGAGCAACAGCAACGGACCTCCCAGCAGTGGTGGCGGTGACCGGCGAGCTCCAGGCGGCAGGGCAGGCAGGTACAGCGGTGGTCGGCGAGCTCCAGGCGGCAGGGTAGACAAACCAGCAGCCACAGTAGGGCGTGAGCAGGGAGAGGAATTGTTATCAGCAGCAAAGCAATAGCAGCAGTGGTGGCGGCGGCGGTGGGCGGCGGCGAGCAAAGTAGCAGCAGCAGTAGCGGTGTCGGCGGTGGGTGGCGGCAGGAAAGAATAGCAGCAGCAGCGGCGTCGGCGGGCGGCGGCAAGGAGGAAGGCAGCACGGCGTGGCGGCGATGCAAGGAGGAAGGCGGCGGGCAGTGGCGGCGACGCCGAGCAGCAGCAGCGCCGTCGACGGCAAGGAAGCAGCAGGCAGCGTCAGCAGCAAGCAAGAAGCAGTAGGCACCAGGCGGTGAGCAGTAGCGGGCGATGAAACAGAAGACGATGGAACAGAAGAAAGGGGAACAGTTGTTGTCCGTGGGTCTATTAAGTTGGTATACGGTGTCGGCTATAAAACACAAACGACACCTAAAGTCTTCGGCGTCGGTTGTTCCTTAAGAACCGACGTCCAATTAGACAAATTTTGCCCTAAATAATTTGGCGGGAACCATTATCGGCGTCGGTTATCAAAGGATAACTAACACCTAAGTTGGAACTTTTCGCGCAAATTTTCATCTTATATAGGCGTCGGTTAGATGTTAAAAAACCGACGTTGTATGTGACACTTTGGGGCCAATTTTTTTTCACTCGAAAATTGGATTTCACGGGCGATATTAGGCGTCGGTTTCCTATTACCAAGCCGACGCTGAATATGAAGCGGTACCTGTGTCTTGACTATAGACGTCGGTTTACCTACATCACCGACGTTGAATGTTATAGGCGTCGGATTTCCTAAATAACCGACGCCCATAAAAGTGACATTGAATGTTGTTTCTATACTAGTGCATTTAGAGGAGAGAGAGAGGAAGAGGTGCCTTGTTTGAGTCTTGGATGAGTGATAATGCTCTTGGTGACATAAGAATCATAGAATGTTGAGTGTCTTGAACTCTAGGTGAGGTTGTGTCGAGTTGTGAAGGGTATATGGGGTTGCCTATCGGTTTAGAAACCATGAAGGAAGTTCCCTATCAGTTTAATAACTTTTGGAAGCATTCATATCGGGCTAAGAACCTCATATAGGTAAATCCTATCGGTTTGAGATTTCCTTACAAAAGTTGTATCGGTTTGTGCACAAAGTGATATTGGGTTGTGATATCTTGTTAAGCAAGACACTCAATGTCTAAGATCTCACCCTTGGATTATCCACAAGAATTTTTCATGTTGAGATACACATGTTTGCAAAGTGTCACCATGCATGGACATGTGTCACCCATGTACATATGGTGATGACGCCTTGCACATACTCTCTTTCATGAGCCTCAACTATATATACTCCTCTTTTCACCTCCTAGTAAACCTTTCCACTCCTTTGCCATCTCCTTCTTGGAGGACGACCCTAGGAGCTCAAGGATCAAGGGGAAGGCCAAGCAACTTACCTAAGGTAAATCCATGATTGTCTTATACCTTAGAAAGTCTATGCTTCTTGGATCATGATTCTTTCCTTTCCTTCCTTCTTCACCAAGTTCCTTACCATGTTGTCTTATTTTCTTATAGATGTGTTATGATCTAGTCTTGGACTCTTGATAAGTCATCTTCAACCTTAGGAACGTGGAGCTTTGATGCTTGAAGTTTTAGTGGTGATCTTGAGGTGGGTTATATAACTTGAACTCAACTTTATTATTACTCACCTTCTATCATGCAATTCTGGGTGGTTCCTTCTCTACTTTGACTCTTCTTTTTGAATGATGGTTATATGAGCCCTAATGGATATTTGGGGATGTTGTCCATGAACTAGAGCAGCAATGGACGAAGGATTGGAGCTTTAAGATGATGGGAAAATTATATGCATAAACTGATATCGGTTTGTGGAAACCCAAACCCGATACACGGGTATAGGCATGTAAACTGATACATATGAATATCTAACTCCCTATCGGTTTTTTACATTTGTAGGACTACCGTCCTAGCAGTTGACTAACATGTTACCTAAGGCTAAAGATAAGGTCAGGCCGATACCTGGAAGATATCTAAGTTAACACACTTACACTATGATATGGGTGGTTGTTATGACTTTTGAAACCCTAAAAGATATGTTACTAATCTGGCACGACCTAGAAGAAGTTAGTGTGATATGTTGGACACCCTAAAATGATATACTTTATTAATACTAGCTTGGCATGATCAAGAAATGTCTAGTGAAGAGGGAGTATCAAAATTATGATGCCTTAGTTGGACATAGAGGTCGTTATGGATAACTCTAATCCGATACACTCACAATCTGATATCCTTCTAGCCCAACATAGGTGTGATGGGAGACAGACTTAGCCTGACACATCATGTGAAGGTGTGGGTATCATATTCCTTGGGGTATTGGCCGACATACCAAATAGTGGTGAGGATGATATGTGGTATAAACTAAGGTGTTGATGAGGATTCACCCGATGCAATCCAAAACCCTAGAGGTCGATACCCCATAGTGAGTAATGGCTGATACACAAAGGGATAGCTAGGTTGATACTCTAGTTGATGGAATGGCCGATATATATTGTGATGGTGTGGCCGATACACAAAGCACTAGGGTGGTTGATACACCTCAAGCACCTCTAAATCGATACCAGTTAATGTGCTTTGTCAGACACAAGTAATGAAGCCTTGGCCAACATGAACACATGTGTCTAGGCTGACACAAGGTTTAACATGTAGGCCAAAAAACCTAGGCTGACACACCTTGATGAGTGTAGGCCGATACACTTTGATATAACTAATTGATACATTATGAAGTAATGAGATGGATGTACATTACCAAGTGTGAGATGACAAACCCTAAAGTGGATTCAACTAATATAATAAGTATGTTGAAATCAATAACTCTAGAATACATGAGAGAGAAACTTGTACATCTCATATGAGAAAGGTAATACCTCATGTTGATAATCAATTGATGATGTTTAATGAAAGTAAAAGTTTTCTTGAATACTCATAGCCATATTATAGCCCTCATGATGTGAATTAGGGTGTGGCTATTGATTATGAACTTCAAAACCTTAATTGGATATAAGAGGAAACCCTAACCCTAATTATGAGAAGGATGGAAGTAGAATGATCCTCTATATGGCGAGGTGTTACCATTATTTAACATTGCTTTTATCATGAAATCTTAATCATGTAGGTAGTAAGCATAGCTAGGTATGAGATATGATAAATTAGCACGAAATAGATTATATGAGGCTTGGTGAATCATGTGGAATTATTGCACAATAAATATGATGTATGTGGATCTAATTACCTAAAGGTGATTGTTGCTTGGTAAAAAGGTAACATTGTTCAATAATGAACTAAGGACTTGATATCCAATCATGTGTAATCAATATGAGACCTAATTCTAATTAGAGATCATATGATACTTTTCTTTCTTTAGTTAAAGGTGTTTAAATGTGTTTCAATATATCCTCTTTCTGAACATAATGGTTAAAGGCTATTATGGCAAGTGCAATTGATTTGGCATAAGTAATGATTGGCATGGGAATTGCTCATATGCATAATGAGGCATGATGAGATAACAATAAATCTCCATGTGTGATGTGATGGGTCTTAGGACCTGGTAAGGGCTTAATGCCTAAATTGAGGTGATATCCTCTGGTATTGATATAAGGAATTGTTATCCCTTGATGATATGTGATAATGATAGCCTTGTGGCTGGAAGTGATGTAGTGATATGAAGTGATGAAAGTCATATTATAATTTGAATAATGATATCTTATGCTATAATACTCTATCCCTTTCTTTTGTAGAACTTGCTTGTGGACTGTACATTATAACTTGATTGATGCTAAAAGACACTTCAAATGGTATAATTAATCAAGTGGAACTAAAAATGTAGTTTCCCTGGCCATAGATCCATTCGTTGTCAAGACTTGCTGATTGGTGAAACGAGTTTAACTCAGAGCGCATATTGTTGAATATGTGGGGCGCAAGTTGAGGTATCTCCTTGTATGTTGAAATCATAGGATTGGCTTTGAGTCATTTCCTTAAAGAGTGTGGTCGAGGTTGTATCTCTAATACAAAAGAAGAGTTTGGTTGCTGCCATAACTCAATATATATATAAGCAGGAATGACAGAAGGTCATACCCTAAATAGAGAACATGTTACGTGTTGTATCTCTATAGCGAAGAGCCTCTATACGCTAGGCTAGCTATAATGCAGATTGACTCATATGTCTCTTCCATTATCTTATTGACCGAGGGGGTGAGTTCATGGATTCCGGTTATTTTTTGAGACCTTTATGGCATTGATGCGTACTTCATAGTGGTCAGTTGGAGCATGGAAGGTATATTCCCATCTCTATAGGCAATAAGATTGATTGTTGAAAGATGTAATCAGTTGTATAGTGTATTTGTTTAAGGACCAAATATGAAAACATTGGTTGAATCCTTGCTTTGCTTTTATACTATTTAGTTTGTAACAGTTATACATGTACTTCATATTCCTTTTAGAAGTGATTAAATGATCTATTACTCAGTTGTAGATATTTGAATTAATGAGATGATGAGACTACTCTACCCTGCATATAATCAGCAATTATACATGTTTAATTCAATAAAGGTTTCTTCTACTCTTATTCATAAAAGTTTAACTGTGATAATAATAATGTTGGCCGAGATTTTATATCTCTCGCTAGGACTTTTTGTCTCACCATGTGGGTTCCACAATTTTTTAGGTGGACTTGCACAAGGAGGTAGTGACCGTGTAGCTGAGAATGGGTAGCAGCAGTAAGGATAGTAGTGACATCTCAGATTGAGTGTGTTATCATGTATCTAGTAGAATAGAGTCCTATGTGTCGTCCATGTACTCTCAGGTCCTTGGGAAATAGTTTACATATCTGTTTGACGATCAATCTGAGATTTTGGTTAAGAACGCTTCAATGTGTAATGTTGCTTTTGTATACGTTTTGGTAAAGCAATTTATATTTCATATCTTTGTAATATGAAGGAATGATGTGTGTATATGGCCTTGGGCCTTTTTGTGAAAAGTCATGGCAGTGAATCTGTGTGGAAAAGTGGTTTTAATTTTTTTTGGTAATTCGCTGCTAATAGTTGTTTCAACATGGTTTTATGTGGTGTCGTTATCATTTGGATAGCGGTTGTCACATTATGAGAATGTATATATGTACTCTTAACATCTGTATGATCTCATTTCTTCCAAGTCACGTACTTGAAGACATACTTCATTGAGTAATATCATTCTTTAGACATTTATAGTGTTTCATCATTATCTCATAACTAAATGAAACATAATAAATTGAAAGCTTGCCTTTTATTAATAATCAAATCATTTACAATTTATGCCATTACAATCATCACATGATTGGATCTATGGGCATACATACCAACGGACTCCTACTTGCACTTAGAGCCAATCACCCATGAATCTTGTTCTGAGTGACCTAATATGTCCATCATGTTTCTGCTGCACAAGTGCTTTTATATCGGGTTTAGCAATGTTTGCTTTAAGTCAATATTTTGCAATTTTCACATCTCTTCATTATATGACTACTTATATGAGATGGAAGTGTTGTAGTATGCTATCCGAGATTCCCAGCCTAACTAGTAGCTCCATTGTTATCATCAGTATTTCTATTATTTCATCAATGGTTGGAACCTCACACAAGTTCACCCATATGAACTTCTTGATCTATATAGCATCCTTTGTTGTTCTTATAACATATAGACACTCGGCTTCTTTTGTATATTTGAACAACTATCATTAGCTCATAACCATTTCTAGCTTACAGTTCTCATTTAATGTCAAACATTAATTTTAGATTGCGATCGTTTTGTCAGTTTGGAAGCTTGCATCAGTGTAACTCTTTACACCAACTTATTACCATAACCAAGGAATCAATCCTTTAAGTCATTCACAAGAACCTAAGGATGTTCTTTATGGTAGTCCAGTGACTCTCACTAGCATCTGACATATACCTTCTTGTCATGTCCAACACATACAAGATTGCTAGGTAGGTATATATATGTCTTCTCATCATGTCCAATACATATGAGATGATTGGATATCCTCTCGTCATGTCCCATACATACAAGATAATGGTACATCCTCTTATCATATCCAAATGCATATGAGATAATGGGTCATCCTCTCGTCATGTCCAATACATACAATATAACGGGATAAGTACATTACATTGCATTCAAGATAGATCCAATTGTAAATGCATATCGTATCTATCATTGTGTTCCTATTCTTCACAAGAACTGGGACTCTAGGCCCTTGAAAGTCTAACTCCATGGAACATGGATAGGTTTTCTCTCATTGAGTATTGCATGTTAAACCCTTCAGCATCTTTCCAATGTATGTGCTCTTACTTAGGTCAAGAAGCTTTCCAGATCTATCTCTATAGACCTCGATCCCTATCACATAGCATGCTTCACTTAAACCCTTAATACAGAAGGTACTTTACTTATCAGGTCTTAACATATAAAGGATAAGGATGATATTTCCTATCATTATGTGAAATATAAATATGCTCCCACTCAATTTTTTGTAATCATAGATTCCATCTTCATTCTGACTCAAGTCAAACTCTTTAACTGTCTTGTCAAATAGAAGATTCTAGCTCTGAGATGCTTGCTTCAATCCAAATATTTATCTTTGTATCTTATAGACTTTATTTGCATTAATAGATTTATAAAACCTTTAAGATGTGTCATGTATAGATCCTTATTATTATTCCATTTAAGAAATGCAGTTTTAACATCCATATTCCAAATCTCACTAGTCATAATAAGCTGCAACAGCAAGCATGGTCCTGATGGATTTAATCATGGTAACTTGTGAAAGACTTCATCATGTTCAACACATTAAACTAGTTTGAAACTCTTTGCAACCAATCTACCCTTCCATGTTAGTCTTCTTATAGACACCCAAATGCACCCAATGGGTTTTACCCTTTTAGGTGGATCCACTAAGGTCATACCTTGTCAGTTTACATGGAGTCAATCATTGATCTCATGGTCTCAAGCCATTTCTCATATTTTGGTCCCTTGATAGTTTCTAGGTAGGTTGTTGACTCATCTCTATGATCAACGCACCGCCTTCTTGAGTTATAAGATATCATAATATTTCAAATTCAAGGTGTGTTCTACTAGAACTATGAATTCTTTGTTTACATGAGGAACTTGAGATTCCACAATAGTTTATGATTCTCCTTGTTCCTATTGTACCTCATTAGGTTCAATGTTCTCTTATTTGTCTCAAACATTTCGAGTAGTACTTTTACTCCCACTGATTCTTTTGGAACTAAGTTCCTTTTTAGGAATGAAATCACCCAGACTAACAAACACTTTGTTGTCATATTGGGATAAGAGTAGTCTTTAACAAAATGTGATTTTGTGGACAAAGCTTTTAAGAAACATTTTTTCTTATATAATCCATCAATGCTAATCACTATAAAAGATACATTGGGACTCCTCTCATGCCATATATTATATGGTGTCTTTTGAACCATTTTAAACGGTATATTATTTTAATGTACTGCATTTGCCCAAAAGAAATTGTAAGATCGGCTAGATTTTATTGATAATCTCACCATGACTTAACATGGTGTCATACCTTCTTTCTGATACATCAGTATGTTTCAGGTGGACTTCAATGTGATACACTATCACGGTCTCTTCAAAAGGTCCTCAAACTCTTGGTTTAAGAAAATTATTTCAACATTGATAGCATCAATGTATCTTAATACTTTACCAAGTGAGTTACATACTTCTTTCATAATTTCCTTGAACACTTCAAGATATTTATACTTGTATTTCATTAAATACAAAATTCAATATCTACTAATCGTATCAGTAAATATAATGAGGTACTTGTAACTACCTTTAGCATTCATTATAAAAGATCTATGTACATCAGTATGTACTAGTCCCAATGTGATAGTCAATCTCCCACTACATCTAGTGAAGATGCTCTTGTCATATTGCCCAATAAATAAGACATGTATGTCTCTATTGGTTCAATAACCAAAAGAGTCTTGATAACCATCATATGGATTCTAGAAATGCATTTCTCATTTATGCGCTCTAGATGATAGTATTGTAGGTATTCAGTTGTTTGAGTCATTAAGTCATTCAGTATATGTGTCATACACATTTGTCTTTACAACTATCAAGTATAGTTTGTAAGACATGGGAAACATAATGTTCTTGTCATACAAAAAATATAATGTTTTCATCAATGGCAAGTGCATAATAGCAATTCACTAATTCTATTATGTGCCCATGAATGACATTTTTTAACTGTACTAGAAGCAAGCCTTGCTCAGCACATTTCTATCTTACTACTTCTTAGGTCTTGAAATAGAGATCTCTATCTCCATCTTCATCCTAAGATCCTCTCTAAGGAGTATAGTTCTTTCCAATGTCCAGACAGGTGACAATGGTGGCACTTTCTTTTCTTTATCCTTTAAGTGAAAAGGACAGATTCCTTTTACACTTACCCTTCTCCATAACTTGAGTGTAGAATACTTGGACTTATTCTTAGCCTCAAAATACTTCTTATCCTTTCCTTTGCTCTAACACTCACTTCCGCTGATCACCATCATGGATTTGTCCTTCGTCTTCCTTGCATCATCATCAACATGCCAAGCATTTGATAAATTGACTATATGATTCATGCAACACTTGCATAATCATATATATGATCAACTCTAGACCTAAGAGAAATCCCAATCATTCCACATGTCTAATCACATTGAACACATGGGATTCTACTAGACCTCCCTTTGTTAGTTTGCCCTCAATTAAAGCTTTGGAGAGATTATACCTTCTTTGCTTTACATGATTCTTACGATGTGTTATTATCTTGAGAATGTGTCCATGTTTTCATGTTGTTCATGTAACTCATAGTTTGTACAACAGAGCATTAGGTATTCAAATTTCTATGGCATCATTGACATGCTTCCAATAAGCATCCATTTAGCCTTAGGCACATTTGGAGCGGGTTCCTCTGGCATTGGTCTAACAAGGACATAGAGCTTTCGCTCATTGATGAGAACATATCTCAATGTCCTTAACCAATTGTGGAACTTTATCCCATTTTGTCCTTCCAAAGGACTGGTCGCAATTTGAACATGTTTTGTGTTTGAAATTTCATTCTAAATATTGCAACCTTTTCAAAACATTTTTTGTTTGGTTTGATTTGATAATTTTGACGATATTAATTAGATCTTTACTTATTATCACTCCCATTATTTTATTCAAATTGATAGCCCCCAATATCAATTCAGAATATTACAGCATACAATATTCTAGTGGGCCAAGTCTAAGATAATTTGATTGTATCCCAATCAATAGCGCAAACACAGTCAATCAACCAGGTAGGATACCCTTACCAATTGCATCATATGCAATTCTAGACAGATGATATGTGCAACCCCTTGCCATAATCATCTGCTTGCCTCTGGGTCGAGGCGCTTTGAGAATCACCAGTCAAGCCTGACCTAAAAGTCAACATGATAATAATACACCCCACAGAGGCGGAACCTACATTATTACTGCCACACTTCTATGAGATAGACGATGCACGACGCGGAGGCATAACCTACTCTTAGTCAATCAAGCTTTTCATGTGTCATTTTGGAAAGCATCTAGACTTGATATTTTATTTGAGGGAGTTTGTATAAATACATATACGTTATCCAATCACCACATACTATAGTGTGTATCATATCCATGCTATAACCACAAACGATAACATGTAATAAATAAAACACACAAACGATGGTTATGGTCATACTAATGTAATTCCTTGGAGCCAAAGTGAATTACTACCACTTATGGTCCACATCATATGCAACCTATTGTTGGTGAAGATCTATGCTCAAACCAATCTGGGTTGATCAGTTCAACTCTTGAACCGGTTGGCTCGCCTCTTGGTTGCTCGATTAGGCTCTTCTGAAGTGTCATCTGGTTCTCAGGTCCAAGCAGTGTTTGGACACCTCTAGTCGATCGGTTGGGCCACCAGTCGATCGGTTCATCTTTCTGTCATTTAGCCTCCTCGGTCCTCCATTCGATCGAGTCATCTCATGAGTTGCTTGTTTTGTCTTTGTGCATATCGGTATCTCACGTCGGAGTTAAAACTATCATATTTTTGTTACATTGTATATGGGAAAACCTCGAGTTACATTCGAGGGAAAATAGAAAGAAGAGTATTAATTTATATTTGGAAAGGAGAGGGAGGCTCGATATAGAGACTGATTAATAGCAGGAATAAAAAACAACCATGCACACACAGATATAGGGTTTTGACCATAACCATGCTTCACATCCACCATCAAAACCAATTTTATGGTGACGTATATATATATATATATATATATATATATGGGCTCTTTATGTGATGATAAGACGGACGTGAACATCAATCAGTTTAAATCTTCACATTGCATGCAATAAATAAACACGATAAACCCAAAATTTAACCATATTGATTATCCAAAAAATAATTAATTGATGTGGCTCTGATACCACTGTAAGGAAGTACGGCATCAGACAGGCAGCGGAAACAAAATTTTACTAACATATTTTCCATAAACCAGCAGATCGTGTCAATAACTATGCAATGGGAAGGATGGTTTCACGAAGATATATCTGGTCCTAGAGCAAGTCCACTGACAATCCTCATTGATGTAGATGTGCACTCTTTCTTAGACGGTGTGTGTGTAGCTCTTGGTTGCACTGGGACTCGTCTGAATTCTCCTCCATGGATATCAAACACTGACAACTACTACAGTGGCTCCTCTAATCTCGCCACAGACTGTGAGTTGATGTTGCCCTCCTAGCAGCAGCCAAAGGACTCATGCCTCTAGAATAGTCCACAAGAACCAACTAGAACTCATGTCGTCCTGTTAGAACGTACAGGAAGGAGTTGTCACTCATGTTAGTTTACTAGTCACCAACCTGCTCTCCCACAATAATGAACCTTAGTTGTTCTCTCCCTTGTTGTCCCTCACTAGTCGAGTAGGACTTTCTTAGGCTCTCTTAGTTACCACAATCAGAGAGGATAATAATTATCAGAGTAACTAATTCTTAATTGTTTGTGTTGTGCTCTGGGAAGCCCCTAGTACCCCTCTATTTATAGTAGAGTCTAAGGTCAGGGTTCTCAGTCTGTGCGGTAGTGGAAGGGATAGGAAGATCTCAAATTTTCACAACAATTCTAGAAGTTTTACAACCTGCAATAGCCGATATAGTCATCTGGCATGCCAAATGGTCGTCTGGCTCAGTACATACAGACCTCTGGTATTTTTTAGTTTTGCACGTATGTTGGCAACTCAATTCCAATTAGTGTACGTCATTGCGTTAGCATCAATCCTATGTGCAATCGAATTGCACCCTTGAACTGGTCGTTTGGTGTATCTGAAACAGGCATCTCACACCAAGTGAGACGGTCGTCTGGCACCCCGGGTTAGACTGAATTTCAGCCAATACATGATACAATCAGTCTGACACTCCAAATGGCTGTCTCAACATTTGAACAGATTGTTTGGCAGTCTAGTCATCTGATCCATTGTCTGGATTGAAATGCCTAAACACTTTTAGTAACCAATTCAATCATCATTCAAGATCAAACTCATCTTCTAGATGAGTTCCTATGTATGTGACCCTATAGGTCCCATATCACGTTGGTAGTGAATGTCCATAAAAGCTTATGACATTACAAGCAAAGAGTGGTGCCTAGTCACACATTAGTGCTACCCAAGTGAATGGAAAGTTGGGGGACAACTTCAACCTACAATATGTGTATGGTGTTATAGTGTTTGTATAGTTCCTTTGTCACTTATATCCGGATTGAACTAGAGGCATGAAGCAGTCATCCTCATTATTATCTAATCTTATTTCTCAAACTAGATTAGACTTCATGAGATATATGTAGGTTCAATATCATATTTTAACTCACATGTGTATGGCTATACTATTCTAAGTTTCTCTAATCAAGAGGCTTTGGATATCATACTCCTTTAGGAGGGACAAATCTCATGTCTATCACTCACAGTCAGTCCCCATGTGTCAAAGTCACCCAATCATCACCTTATAACAACCCATATCTCAGGACTGCGTCTGATGATGTCAAAGTGTACCCAATGACATGTGATGAGTGCAGTGATTTTAGGTTTAAGAACCACAACCATCACCATCACTATGAGAGCTGAATATGACTTCCATGATGATGGCTTCCATGTGTCAGTCTCACGGTGGGTATGTCTGATACACTGTTCCCTAACATGCATATGTGTTCTTAGTTTGATATTGTCATATCATGACTAATGATATTTTTTCATCAACCAACTTACACTCCAATCTTATGTGTTATTGTTGTCTATCAACCTTCCACAACAACAACCAACCAGGGACACAATAAAAATGTATATATGTACTTTTAACATCCATATGTTCTCATCTCTTCTAAGTCACGTACTTGAAGACATACATCATTGAGTAATATCATTCTCTAGACATTTATATTGTTCCATTATTATCTCATAACTAAATGAAACCTAATAAATTGAAAGCTTACCTTTTATTGATAATCAAATCATTTACAGCATATGTCATTACAATCATCACATGGTTGGCTCTCTGGGCATACATACCAACAAAACTCAAATAGTTAATTTAGTGATCAGTTTATAACAACTAGACAAACATGAGATTTAATCATGAGCAAACAAGACCTAGTTGTCCTATCATGAGCCAATGTTGTGTGATGAACAAATAGAAAGATGAATTATTACATCAAGTTGTACTAATTTCAGTAGTTTCCAAAACACAAACAAGAAAGATAAACATGGATGTAATCATGATGCTTGATATATGGTTGACAATAAGTTCAGGTCATGAACAAGTACAAATAAATTTGACAAGAACTAATAAACAATTAAAGCAAATTTGATAATAACTAATAAACAATTAAAGCATGCAATATATCAATCTAGATCTAGTACATAGATGAGCAATAAGAGCAATTAAACTAGATCTAGAGGTGTTTTGTACCTGCTTATCATTTTTACAACTTCCTTTTATATCAAAGTTATTATTCTAGAAAAATGGTCTTCTAGACCATAGCATGTTAGGTGTATACAAAATAAAATGAATCTTCTCTCTGACTTTAAGAGAGTCAAAAGAGGAAAATGTTGATGTTGGATGGGGAGGTTACTTTTTTTTAGGGTGGGATGGTTTAGTGTTGCAAAAGAGATTTTACAAATTAGAAAATGTTTTAATCAGGAATAAGAAAAAGGTAAAAATTTCTCCATAGGGCTGGTGGATTGTGACGACGTTCTGTGGGGACCGTCCAATGGAGGAATGCAAGATTATGCCGCATGGAAATAGAGATCTTAGTTAAGTGTTGTATATATATTTGACACACATATGACTTTGGCTGGTTAGTCCTTTACATACCTCATGATAATAGCACGGAATATAGACACTTTTAAAGCGTTAGTTCTCTTTTGTCCACGTAGTTAAAAGGTAAGGTTAGGCATATCAAGGGGTAGACACACATATGACTTGTAGTTTAATATATCTCTATGACTTAAGTGTGTTGTTCCTCATCTTTATACGTGCTTTCTCTTAAAAGACATGTTTAATTATAGTTTTTTCGTGGCATACACATGCTATATAAGACAACCAAACCAACAATAGTCAACCAAGGAAGCATAAATAACATTTAGTTGATCACTATATGATCTTCCACACCTACAAGTGATAGAAACTTTTGTTTCTTTTATAATTAGTGTGGTGACTGTAAAGGAAATGGGTTTGCTATTGGTGGGAAATCAAGAGGTGCATGAGTCCCACACTTTGGTCCGTATATTAGAAGAAGAAAAAAACTCCATCTCTAGTTTTGATATGATTTATTTGGTGCTAATTATTTTTCTGCATATCACACTAGACTAATTTGGTTTAATTAATTTTGGATTGGTTTTTTCATCTAAAAGGTGTTGGTGATGCAACTTGTTGCTCGTCTACCTTTTATTTTATTGTCATTACTTTTCTAATAACTCCAAAAATCTAAGAGAAAGAAAAAAAACTCAAATCATTTTGAAATATATCAACATTTTTTCCAGCCGAACATATCATATACGATTAGTTTAGTTCACTTCAAAAAATCCAAATAGTTGGATAATTTCTAATTATAGTTTTTGTCCCTACAAAAATGAACTAAATCATGCCCACGAAACATTAATTGCATGGCAGAGTACTTCAGCATCAACCTTTTGGTGATGCCTTGTTGACTAAAATATTAGTTGTTTCTAATACTTTACTTTCTATTTGGTCCACGTAATTCAAGGGTTGGGTTAGGTTTAGCTACACACACAACTTTTAGTTTATATCCATCTATATGACTTAGTATATGTGTTTTTCCTGGTCAGCATGCATGTTTTCTCTATGCGGGAGAAGTTTACAACATCGTAGAATCCGAGAGATGGAATGAGAGGGCGATGATTGGCATGATTTTTAGTCAGCCAAGTGTCATGATCATGCTCATATGTGACGTTTGACAATTATAGGAGGTCGAATTGGAGGGGTATGTGGCAGCTTTCAAATTATATGTTATCTAAGATATGCTTTGATCAAACTTATCAAAAAATACTTATTTATATGTTTTAAGAAATCCGTAATTTATGTGCTTTGGGTTGTCCCAGATTTAGCATGAAATGCAAATATATACAAGTTTGATAGGCACTGAGATTTTCAAATATTTGTAAGCCTAATCTCTGGCTCCGGCCAGTTTCACGATTTGTGGTTGGGCTCAGGCCTGCCAAAACCCACGTGATGGTCATTCATAGTGTTGCTAACACGAGAAATAATCATGATTCTTAAGCCAGCTCATGCTTCCCTAGTGTCTTTTGATTTCGCTTTTCAAGGTAAGGCCACATCGCATTTGTGCAAATATCTGTTGTGTTTCCCGTGTATATTACACTTTCATTTGAATGTATGACACGATTCCTTTGAATGTTTGTCACCCCAGGAGTATCCTTTCTAATTGTGTTTCGCTAATGTGCATGCCTTGAAGTTGGCAAATCTAAAATCATTCCTGAATTGGGAAAATAAAAACTCAAAAGACGACATATTTACATGTCTTTCTTAGTCTCTTGTTGCCCTAGACATCGATATTTATATCATGAGGAGACTGATGCAGGAGCGCTTACCTGCTTAAGACGGGACTCCATACTTGGTTGGGTCCTGAAGGACGACTGGTTCATGACCTACAAACCTCACTTCTATTAAATTTAGTTTTGTGTCACAATTTATTCTCTATCATGATAAACTCATCAAGGAGGGAACTTAGACCTTAGAGTCTGATGTCAACACTATGTGGCATTACAGAGTTCCTGTATAACAAAAATTGTCGGACAGGTTTTGGGGGAGTCCAAAGGTTGTTGGCCTCCACAAAAAGAGACTTGGTGGTGGAATGATGAAGTACAGAAGGCTATTAAAATGAAAAGGGAGATCTATAGAAGCTTGTCAAAATCTCGAGATGATGCAACGTTCCAGAGATACAAGCAAGCAAAGAAAGAAGCGAAAAAGGTTGTTCAGGAGGTAAGGTCTAGATACTTTGATAATATTTATAAGAAGTCAGACACTAGAGAAGGGAAAAAAGATATATATAAAATGGCTCGTATAAGACAAAGGAAAGGAAGAGACATCAGTCAAGTAAAATGCATCAAGAATAAAGATAGTAGAGTGTTGGTAAAGGATGAGATATCAAGAACCAATGGAGAAATTACTTCCATAAACTTTTCAATGGAGATACTGTAAATAATATTAGAGACTCGTGTGACATGGATACAAGAGATATCATTTACACACAACGAGTTTCACATTTCAAGGTCAAGAATGTCTTGAAAAAGATAAAAATGAGAAAGGTATGTGGACCAAACGGTATTCTCATTGATGTATAGAAGAGTATGGGAGATGAAGGAGTTGTGTGGTTAACAAATTTATTTAACAAGATCATAAAGACAAAGAAGATTCCAGATGAGTGGATAAATAGTACTATAGTCCCCATCTATAAGAATAAAGGCGATGTTCAGAGCTGCAAAAACTACAGAGGTATCAAGTTGATGAGTCACACAATGAAGCTTTGGGAGAGGATTATTGCGCAGAGGCTAAGATCTATAGCACAAATATCAAACAACCAATTTAGTTTCATGCCTGGTAGATCAACAACATATGTTATTTTTTTGATAAGGAGGCTTATGGAGAAGTATAGGGAAAGAAAAAGAGATCTTCACACGGTTTTTATCGATTTGGAAAAGGCTTATGATCGAGTACCCAGAGAAGTGTTGTGGATGGTTTTGAGGAAAAATGGTGAGCCAATACATTGACTTGATTAAAGACATGTATGATAGCTCTACTGCAAGTGTGAAGACTCCTGGAGGAGAGACACCAACATTTCCCATCACAGTTGGGGTACACCAAGGATCCACACTCAGCCCATATATGTTTGTTCTTGTTATGGATGAGTTGACAAAGAATGTTCAGGATGAAGTTCCTTGGTGTATGTTATTTGTTGATGATATTGTATTGATTGACGAAACTAAAGATGGTTTGAATGATAAAGTTGAACTTTGGAGAAAGGCACTGGAATCAAATGGATTGATGATTAGTAGGAGCAAAACTGAGTATATGTATTGCAATTTCAACCAATCTCACAATGTGAATGGTGGAGCCAAGTTGGACGGAGTAGAAATATCAAAATGTAATTAATTTCATTACTTGGGCTCTATCATTCAAACATATGGGGATGTCCAAAATGACGTTTGTCATAGGATCACTACAGGATGGTTGAAATAGAGGAGTGCAACTGGAGTATTATGTGATCGGAAGATCCCTCTCAGACTAAAAAGCAAATTTTATAAAACTGCTATACGGCCAACCATGCTCTATAGGAGTGAATGTTGGACGGTGAAGAAACAAGGACTCGACAAGATGAACGTGATTGAAATGTGTATGTTGAGATGGATGTGTAGGAAGACAAGAAAAGATCGCTTGACAAATGACTATATCAAGAATAAAGTGGGGGTTGTGAGCATTGAGGACAATTGCATAAGGGCCGACTCAGATGGTATGGACATGTGTAACGCAGACCGACTAATGCGCATATACGAAGCAATACTGTTGAGGCAAGCGCAATTAATAGAAGAAGAGGAATGCCTAAATTAACATGGGAAGAGCTTATAAAGACAGATTTTGAATCCCTACATCTCAATCAGAATATGACTCATGATAGAGTTGAATAGAAAAAAGGATCCGTGTAGCCGACCCAACATAGTTGGGATTGAAGCTTAGTTGATGATGATGATGTATTTTTTTACTAGTTATTTATATGTTTTGCATAGTTTTAAGTTGGTGTTTTCATCGATGCCCCGAACGCCATATTTTGAATTCTGCCTTGTCTTTAGAGCCAGTGAGCAAACTGGTCTATGCAGCAGTTTTTATTCAAATGTACATTTTCCCTAGTTTTATGATCCTGCCCTAGCGTACTTATGATCGAAAATTTTCTAACTTGCGCATACCACTTGTAAGTAATTACAACTTATTTTAACTGAAGTACCTGTTACGTGAGATTGCATTTATAAGGCCGACCTGGTCCCTTGTGTTGTCAAGTACATTACTCTATTGTTTTGAGAGACAAGTATCCCTTAGATACTGTCCCTGAAGATAGTTGGGTTCTTACGGACGAATGGGGTTCATGACCTACAACTTGAAGTTGGTTTGGTGGTAAGTACAAATTATGTCCTTGTGGAGATGGCCATCTTTTGCATGTCCCTTCTGCATGAAGACATTAGACATATCACTTCCCTAAGCCCAGGTGAAGTGGCCCGCCTTCTTGCACAAGGCAGATTTCCACTTACCACCAACCCCTACTTCAAACTAACTTCTATGCTTCTGACTTTTGACAGTGATATTAGTATTCATGCAATCATCTCAGCTGGATGCAGGTTCTTTGAATGTCTTTCCTCGGAGCAACAAACAAGTTCCAAATATAACCATTCTCCCAGTATGCGATGCCCCGTACAGGTGTCTGGATAAAGTTTTGTTCCAGGGAAAGAGTGTGTAAAAGGAGAGGCGGCTGTGGTGTTGTTGCACGTATGCAACGTGAGCAACCCAATAGGGTTCTCTTCTTTATTTATAGTAAAGGGAAATTTACATGTAGGTACAGCAGTAATATAAAATAAGAAATAAATACAAAGTGAAGATATATTAACACTCCCCCTCAAGCTGGAGTGTACACATTGTGGATGCCCAGCTTGCCGCATAAATTCTGGAACACTGCTGGACCTAATGGCTTTGTCAAGATATCAGCAAGTTGATCTTCAGACTTAACATATGGCGTCACCACATTGCCATTCTGTATCTGATCTCTGATGAAATGACAGTCAACCTCTATATGCTTTGTGCGCTCATGAAAAACAGGATTCCTGGCAATATGTATAGCAGATTGATTGTCACACTTGAGAATCATGGGAGTTTGAATCAAAATCTTCAACTCAGATAAGACAGATTTGACCCATTGTAATTCACAACATGCATGTGCCATAGCACGATACTCAGCCTCAGTACTAGATCGTGCCACCACTTGTTGTTTCTTGCTCTTCCAGGTAATCAGATGATCACCAAGAAAGGTGCAGTAGCCAGATGTAGATCGTCTATCAACTTGATTACCAGCCCAATCTGCATCTGCATAGCCTGTAAGAGTCAAGGAAGATAGAGGACTCTTGGGTTTATAATAAGTGATCCCCTTTCCAGGAGCACTTTTCAGATATCTCAGAATCCTGCATACAGCTGTCCAATGTGACTGTCGTGGTGTACACATGTGTTGACTTACTACTCCAACAGCAAAAGAAATATCAGGTCTTGTGACAGTTAGGTAAATCAGCTTCCCAACTATTCTCCTGTAGTGACCTGGATCTGAATATGCAATATCATCTTCCACCTCCTTGATGTGATAATCCATAGGAGTGGATACAGGCTTAGAATCAGTCATACCCGTTTCCTGTAGTAAGTCAAGCACATACTTTCTCTGGGAGAGATTGATACCTGCATGGGATCTAAGCACCTCAATCCCTAGAAAATATCTCAGTTTCCCAAGGTCCTTTGTGTGAAAATGATGTTGTAGTCCTTCTTTCACACGTGATATGCCTGTAGAATCACTGCCAGTAATCACAATATCATCAACATAGACAGCAATAATTATGGACCCACCAGAAGAATTTGAATAAAATAGAGAGTGATCAGTCATAGAACGAGAGAAGCCCATCTGTAAAACAACAGCACTGAACCTGTCAAACCAAGCCCGAGGAGATTGTTTTAACCCATAGATAGCCTTCTTCAATTTGCAGACCTGCTGACACTCCCCCTGAGCAACAAAACCTGGTGGTTGCTCCATATACACCTCTTCCTGAAGAACCCCGTGAAGAAAGGCGTTCTTGACATCCAGCTGGAAAAGAGGCCAATCAAAAGTAGTAGCCAGAGAGATAAGGATCCGTACAGAATTGAGACGAGCAACCGGAGAAAAAGTCTCAAAGAAGTCCACTCCATATGTCTGTGTGTAGCCCTTGGCTACCAATCTGGCCTTCAACCGCTCAATCGAACCATCAGGATTGTGTTTGACTGTGAAGACCCATCTGCAGCCCACAACTTTCTTGCCCGCAGGTAAGGAAACCAGATCCCATGTGCCATTATCAACCAGAGCAGAAATTTCCACCTGCATGGCCTGCCTCCAGCCACTGTCCTTCATAGCCTCTAAGTGGTTCCTTGGTATTTGAACAGAATCCATCCCAACAGCAAATGCACGAGCCTGTGTAGATAAGTGCGACAAACAACATACATTGGATATGGGATGTCGAATAGTACATGATCGTATACCTTTCCGGACAGCAATAGGAAGGTCAAGATCAGAAGCCGCTGCAGGAATCTCTTGAGTAGAAGATGGGGAAGGAGGCTCATGGACTTGTGCCGCTACCTCATCTGGATCCGGTCTACCTCGCCTATGATAAACTTGGGTATAGGGTTGAATGGTAGGTGAATCAGGCGATATGTCTTCAACAATGATAGGTGGCACTCCCTCACTTGGAATTGTGGGTGGCACTCCCTCACTTAATTGCTCCCCCTTGCTCATAGCATGTGCAAAATACGGGCTGGTTTCATGAAAGGTGACATCCTTAGAGACAAACATACGACGCAAACTGGGGCAATAACACTTGTAACCTTTACTCGTACCAGAGTAACCAAGAAACAAGGTTTTCAAGGACCGAGGAGAGAGTTTGTCTTGTTTGGGATCAAAATTATGAACAAAGGATGTACAGCCAAAAACCCGAAGCGGAACATGAAACGGTGTGTCCATAGGGCGTAAAACAGAAAAAGGAGTGCGCCCATTCAAAATAGAAGAGGGCTGCCGATTAATCAAAAAACAGGCAGTGAGAAGAGCCTCAGACCAGAAACGTTTAGGCACATTGGATGCAAACATGATAGACCTAGTGATATCCAAAAGATGGCGATTTTTACGTTCAGCAACACCATTCTGCATAGGAGTATGAGGACAGGAAGTGTGATGAATCATACCAACCAAACTGCAAAACTCATTCATTGCTTTCTGAACATACTCAAGAGCATTATCAGATTGAAAAATTTTGATATTGCAGTTAAATTGAACTTGAATTTGTTTATGAAAATGTTTGATAATGGAAAGCACAGACTCCCGACTTTTCAACAGATAAATCCATGTCATGCGAGAGTAATCATCAACAAAGGAAATGAAATAACTAAAACCATTATAACTTTGGTTTTTAACAGGACCCCATACATCACTGTGAACCAACTCAAACGGGCTAGAAGCCCGATTATTGACACGGACAGGATAGGACAACCGATGATGTTTGCCCAACTGACAGGACTGACACTCTAAAGAAGACACATGAGCAAGATCGGGTTCCAATTTCTTCAAGCTGTCTAAGGATGGATGGCCATATCTGCAATGCCATAGCAAGGGGGAACCACTCAGCATGGCGGAGGAAACTGGAGCAGGAGGTGGATGACGAGGTAGATAATCACCAGGAAAGAGGTAGAGATCACCTTTCCTAGGCCCCCCACCAATCATCTTCAAACTCTTGAGATCCTGTAAGACAAAGCAAGAAGGCCCAAATGTTACTGTGCAGTTCATAGTGTCAATCAACTTGGCAACAGAAAGTAAATTGAAAGGAAATTCAGGCACAAAATGAACAGATTTCAAATCAATATCTGGAGTAAGGGACACAGAACCACTAGCCACCACCTTCCTCACAGACCCATCTGCCAAGGTAACAGATGGGTGAGGAATATATGAGTCAAAAGTGCGGAGCAGTCGCCTCATACCAGTCATGTGCTGGGAGGCACCAGAGTCAACCACCCAGGGAGTTGCGGATCCAGAAGCCATAAAGGATGTAGCCTGATTACCCGCGGTAGAGGCAAGATGCGCTGAAGAAGCAGAAGAGGCGCCCACACTCCAATGTTGAGTAGCCTGAATAAACCGGTCATACTCCTCCTGAGTAAGTGTAATGCCAGAAGAAGTCGAGCTCGCAGGTGTAGAGTCAGAAGTAGCACAGTTGGCAGCTCCAACAGGTGGGGCGGCAGGTCGCCCATGTTTCTTCCAGCATTTGTCAACAGTGTGCCCCGGTCTTTCACAGAAAGTACATCGAGGACGAGACCCACGTCCTCTGCCAAAGCCAGGTCTGTCAGCTGTAGTAGATGCAGGTCGTCCTCCGCGAACTGCTGCAGCAATGGAGGCATGAGAATCTCCAGAAGGAACAACCGGAGAAGGATCAACAGATTCAAAGGTGGACTGTTGAATCCTAGAGAAGGCCTCCGCAAGGCTCGGTAATCTGTCAGATGCAAGAATCACACTGCGTGCTGAACCAAAAGAAGAGCTAAGGCCGGAGAGGAATTTGGCAGTGACAAGATCATCTCTGTCTTTAATCTGCGCAGCAACCGTCACGGGATGATAGTAGCTCAACTCCTGGGAAATAGACTGAATCACACCAAAATACTCTTCAAGGGATCGATCACCCTGTTTCTCTGCAAACAGACGATCATAGATCATAAACTGGCGAAGAGCATTTTTCTCCTGAGCATAGTGCTGCTTAACAGCATCCCAAATCTCCTTAGCAGTGGAGTAGAACATGAACCTCGAAGCAATAGACGATTCCATGCTACCCCACAGCCAAGTCTTCACAAGGCTGTCAAGTCGTTTCCACTCGGCATAGTCTTTGTCAGTGCTCGTGAGAGGCGCAGAATCAACAAACTTGGCGCGGTCCCTCGATTCCAAGACAGTATGAACCGCATTCATCCAAAGCAGAAAGTTCTTCCCATTGAGCTTGATAGGAATAGGCGAGACCTCATAATAGGTCTTGTTCTCCATGATGCAACAGGGATATGGGTGACGGAGTGATACACGTCACACAGAAGGCTGAGTGGACGGATAGATACACGTCCCGTGACGGAGAGATACACGTCACGACCGAAACTGGAAAGAGGATGCGTTACTGACGCATCAACAGCCTTCAACCGAGAGGTTCCTAATCACACATGAAGGAGATGTGATTAGGAAGCCACACTGGAAGAGACGAGACCCCCGGGTAGGACTTTAGAAGGCCGTTGTATCAACCGGAGATCCCGGAGCAGCAAGAGCGGCGCCCGAAAAAGAAACTGAAAAGGCTGAAAAAGAGCCCGGAGACGTAGACGGAGCCTGTAGAGCGGTGCGACGGGATCTACGGCAGCATGAGACGAGCCACCGAGGATCAGCGGCGCCGCACGGAAGGCCCGCGCCCCTGCCGCACGCCGGCGGCAAGGTGCAGCAGCCGCTGCTGCTGGCTGCGGCGGCGGCCGGCGGCGGGAGAGGTGGCCGGCGCCCGGCGGCTGAAGGAGAGGGGCGGCGGGAGGGAGAGATAGGAGGGGGGGGGGGCGGTGCTGGGTGGGAGGGCCGGCGGCTGCGGAAGCCTAACCTGCTCTTGATACCATGTAAAAGGAGAGGCGGCTGTGGTGTTGTTGCACGTATGCAACGTGAGCAACCCAATAGGGTTCTCTTCTTTATTTATAGTAAAGGGAAATTTACATGTAGGTACAGCAGTAATATAAAATAAGAAATAAATACAAAGTGAAGATATATTAACAGAGTGCAAGCATATTATCTATAATCATGGATCTTCGGCCTTTTTTATTAATATTGGATGGCCTGAGAGAAATGCGAAAGCAAATCAGCAACATGTTCATAAAGGTGAGAAAGGTACCGTCTTGGCATTTTGGCTATATTTTGAAGAAATTTATTGCTTTTGAAGCATATGCAATACATCCTTTATTTTTTGAAAGAATTATCATATGGTATATACATGACACATGTTTATGACAGTAAGGTGATAAACAATAGCATTGAAAGAGGCTTTTCCTTGCATGTATCTCTATAAACATCTATCTATACCAAGATTTGACGTAAATGGAGAACCAACTAAGGTCTATGCTTCTGACATATCTAGAGTTTCCCCTGTTTGTGATGCCAATTCTGGAGAAACGTCTGAGACCTCATCAGAATCAGATGGCTGTGACTCATGTTTTGCAGCAGCTTGTAGAACCCTATCCTGAACAGCAGTTGACGAAGGGGACGTTGGCAATCCAATTTTATTTGGTTCTTGCCGTCCGACTGCTGAGGATAATGCTTCAGCTCCAATTCTGACTGGAGCAAGTAGCAATCTGCAGAGGTGGAAAATGAGCTTTAAATTTATAGCAGTTTACATAATGAAATATAAACGGTATTCTCAGAGGAGCACAACAAAACAAAACACCCTGTAACAAATGCAAATTAAGGTGGGAAGCAATGTCATGAACTAGAAGACACGTAAACACATTCAGGCCACAAAAATAGTTCCACGCATAGGATCATTAATAAAACCTGGGGACACACCCAGGCGAATGCATATTATGACATACAAATGTAACATAACGCCCAAATCCTCTTAAGTGTGATAAGAACACAAGCCAACATTTGAACAGTGGGTTCACAGAAGAAATTCTGGAGGAAGTCATTGTGAGCACCAACTCACAAGGATTGACTCAGACAAAAGCATATTTCACATGGTGTCCAAAAAACACATCTATGATAATCTCTTGATATGGTGTGTTCAGAAGGAAGAAATATTATCATCGGTGCACGGATTTATCTCCATGGTAATAAACATCTTAACAGCCTTGGAAGAGCACAAGCTCACATATAAAAAATCAAGCATGGTAATTTGGACAAAGGCATGGGCACTCTGTGAATGACATTAGAGACAAAGTATCCAACGTTCACCGGCAGAAAATCTTATGGATCACAATCCCTGGTAATAATTGACTTTTTTGACCAGGCTATCTGATGCAAACCCAAGAAACCAAAACACAACTTTTCCTGACATAAGATCTGGAATTGTGGATTCTGACGTGAAAATGCCTCGCAGATAGAGGGAAAAAGATGATTGCTCATAGCCAATAAATTAATATCCAATAACACTAACAATTTTATGACCCAGGAATGTACAAAAATATATAAGGTAGCCTACCTCACATCCTCCTTTAAATCCTCTGAACTTTCATAAGAAGCAATTCGCCGATAAAGACTCTGACAATGTCAAGACAAAGAATCAAGCGCTTCAGGTTTCCAGTCGATTACAATTCTGTAATATTGCTATAGATGAGAGTAGTGATTCAAAGATATTGTCTACCTGGCCAAGGCCAACTAAACCAACTAGTTGTAGTGTTTTTTCCCATTCTGCACCAAATGTTTGAATTACATGGTAAGTTTTCTTCAAATTTATAACCAAATAGCATAGAAACAAAGTTATTAGTGTGTGTGTTTGTAAATTCATGCGGGCAGACAAGTAACACGTAGAGGCAGCAGCCGCCCACAAGGGGAGGCTTCTCTTCTTTGCTCTCTCTCTCTCTCTCTCTCTCTCTTAGTGTTAACGGTGGTGCAGGAAAGCCTACTCTGCTACGCTGCAGAATATATATATATATATATATATATATATATATATATATATATATAGAGAGAGAGAGAGAGAGAGACAAAAACTTGTGAAAGGCTTATCTTCCTTCACCAATGTTGTTCTATATGAGAACTGTTTACATTTTTCCTAGAAGATCAGTACATGTAGGTAATTTTAATTACTCACTTCAGGGACAGATCAAAAGTTCATTCAAAAGCAAAAAAAAACCATGCGTCCGGGTTCAAAAAGCAGAATGCTGATCAACATAAAGCAAAGTTCTAAATTTATAATGGTGCATATGTTCACTGGATAAATTGATGAATCTACATCAAATTTATTCAAGGCAGTTTTGTAGCATTAGTAGCCATTAACTGAAATATGTACTTTTCTGATCTGAACTCGCAACTAAAGTATACAGACTAATCATCCGGAATTGAATAGGTCTGTTGTTTGTTACAAGCACACTTACCGAGCAAGGAGTAGATAGTTGCAGCGAAACCCTGACCACAAGAGTAAAGATTAGTGTCTTTGCAGAAAGTATAGCTATACTAAGTGAAAGTATTTTAGTCACAGAAGAATGGTATTGACATATTTACTAGCATTGGCAGCCAGAAATAATAATTACCAGCAGTGAAGAATTTTTATTAGCATAAACACAATAACACAATGGAAGAACTTCAGCTCCCAAGTAGACTAGTTAGAAGAAGAATAATATCATGTCAATTGAAAGTTC
The DNA here is from genome assembly GCA_963693085.1 of Alisma plantago-aquatica. Lineage (NCBI taxonomy): Eukaryota > Viridiplantae > Streptophyta > Magnoliopsida > Alismatales > Alismataceae > Alisma > Alisma plantago-aquatica. The sequence continues at coordinate 408,587,332 of OY856415.1, read as the reverse complement.
ATTAATCATACAATTTACAGTCAATGGCAATCTGCTCAAAGATTATTTCTATAACCCAAGGACTACAACTTCTTTATCAACCAATTCACTTGTATGCTATAGAGTCTGTTGGCAGTATCACAACACTTTTCCCCCAAAAAAAATCATGTGTAAAATACATGTCTTTACCCGGACGTGTGTGACAACCTGATAAATCCCCTCAATGAATAAGCTTCTATCCGTGTCTTGTTCAAATATTCTTGTGTTTTATTTTGTTTTTTGCATTTTTCACATGTTATCCCCCTTTTTACTATTTAAGTCTGACTAAGCATTGCCTGCAATTTAAAAGTTATAGCGCGGTTTCGTGAAACCCTGCCCTGCATACTGTAACTCACGTTCTTCTCAAGGCCACACTCCTCTACAGGTCAAGGCACACAGCTCGCCAAGCTAGTGGCTGTCGACTCTCAGACTTCGGGTACAAGCCCAGATTTCATTCCCTTCCTCAGTTTTCCACTTCTCTATCTTTACAATTTCCCTTTGCCCTCAACTTCTACTTCTCCTCTTCCTCCTTCAATCCCCATTCTCCTATCTCATACTCGTAGTTCACCTCTCTGATCCCCCCACACATATTCATGCCCATTCTTGTTCTTTCACTTCTTTTCTTCCACCACCCACACTCTCTTCTTAATGTTTCTGTCCGTTCTCATTTCTTAATTCTTACTTCCTCCCCAATTCCTGAATGCCGTTTGAGACATTCTTGTTCAACCTAATTATAGTTTTGCTCTCCTCCTATGCTCAAATATGACATGACTCTTACATCCTTTTTCTTGTTGCACTCAAACAATTAGGAAGTCACAGTTGTTGGCTTTTTGGATATGTCACACTAATTTTGATTATGTAAATATTTTTCATTTGTGTTACTAATACTAATTTAGTATTTCAGGTGATCAAGGAACTAGACAAGATCCAACATTAAAGAAACAATATTATATGTGTTTGGATGCTTGTAGGACGAGTTATACCTAGTATATACTTTGTACAAGTGTATTTCGTGCAACTTGTTAGGAATGATGTAACAATGAGTGATGATCATCCCTATACTATTCTAAATCCTTTTTCACACTTATATCAAGTGTTTAGGATAGATAGGTGTCATTAGAAAAATCGTTTAATATATTTTTCAAAAGTATAGAAATGTATATATAGACACATTTTCGGTCGAACTACACTTCAATCGAGAAAGAACCATTGTAGAAAATGAGCCATTGTGGAAAATAGCCAATGTGAAATTTGAGAGACTGACTCTCCGTTGAACTACAGTTCGACCGAGAATCAGTCAGCAGTCAAAATCTGCATTAATTTTCTATCTGTTGTATATTCGATTTTTGACATTCCAACGGCTAGTTTAGCATTTAACTTGGTCAAAACACTCTCAACAGCAATAGAGACCATTTTTAAGTGTTTTCTATATATAGGAGTGCCAATGAACACTTAGGATACACACTTGAGCAAATCTATTACATGCTATCTTTTTCCAAGTTGAATTCTACATTGTTATCTTCAGATCTAAGTCATAGCTCAATACTAGTGTCATTCTCCACCAAATATAGCAGTCTATTCTTGTGGAGAGTTGATCATCACTTATACATAAAAGAGCTATATATTATAAATCTTGCAAAGAGTTATAATTTCCTTCTTCCTCTCTTATTCATCCTACAGGTTCTTGGTTCTTCTCACTACTTGTGAGAAGATTGTGAAGAAGATTCTTGAAATTTCTTTTCGCGAGAAGGTTGCGTCTAAGGTGGGAGGTTTGTTGTGATCTACTCCGTTGAGTTGCTTCTAACTACTTCTTGCGAAAAGGTTGTTACGAAGCCTATTGAAGCTACTTCTTGCAAGAAGGTTGCATACAAAGTTGGGAGGTGGATTGCAATTTACTCCATTGTGTTGCTTCCAACTACTTGTGATAAGGCTGTTGGGAAGCTTATTGAAGCTACTTCTTGCGAGAAGGTTGCGGCCAAGACGGGAGGTTGATTGCGATCTATTCCCTTGAGCAAGTTTTCCTTGAGCTAGAAAAGGAAGGTTGTCTTGAGCAGTGAAATAAAAAACGGCCAGGCGGGCCGCTTAAGCGCCCATGACCCCCAGCCGCTTAATTTTGCCATTAATCGCCCGTTTAATCATTTTGAACAAAATTGCCCGCTTTTTGCCCGCCTCACCCGCTTTTTCCCGCTTTTTGCCCGCTTTTTTCCCGCTTTTGTTTAAAAATCCTAATGTAAGCATCTAACATTAATTAATTACATAGCCAAGTAGTGTTGACTATAATATACGAAACTTGTATACATTAAATGTTCTATGATATAGCTAGTCCTAATTTAGAATGCATACTGTGTGTAAGCTGTAATAATTGGGTACTGCTGTAATGCATCTAAGTAAATATCCTATTGCTCTATTATACTAGTAATGCATGATTAGTTTTACTGATTTCCTTGCTGCTTTCAGTGATTAATGATTGGTACTGCTGGTTAGTATTACTTTAGTGATTACTTTAATTCAATAATTCATAGTTTGTTATATACAATTACTGATCTGCTTGCTGATTTTAGTGATTAGAGATGCTGATTAATAGTAAGTATTGATGAATACTTAGTTAATTACTGATTTGCTGATTAGATATGTATAGAAGTTCCTTATAAATAAATTTTTTATATACACATACATGTAATTTTGTATAAAAATATATAAAATTTAGACACCCGCTTTTCAAAAATCGCCCACTTAATCGCCCGCCTACCGCTTAATCGGTTACAGGGTGCCGTCCGCACGCCTCCCGCTTCCCGCTTTCTAATACATTGGTCTTGAGCCACTAAGACACTGGTTAATTTAATATATTTGTATTGGTTAAACAAAAAGAATACAATACACGTTGAAAATTATGGTCGGGAACAACTAGGTAGTGGAGACGTCTTTCGATGGAACCACTCTACATTGAGTGTCTCTTGTAGTTTGATTTCATTGTCCAATTACTTGCTTTACATTTCCGATGCATTATCTTTTAAGCAAGTTGCAATCTGACCTCTTTTGTGTTTTAAATTACATAAGTTTTATTTTAGCTCTATTCACCCCCCTCCACAACACACTAGTTGGTATCAGATCAGTACTTCAACGAGCTCCAACGAGTCTTGAAGATAGGGGAAAGTCTAATGGGACAACTCAACCTTAAAGGATCATATGTAGGACCCGATGTTTGAAGGAACAAACTACATATATTGAAAGAAAAGGATGCAATATTACTTTCAAGGCTTGAACTTTGACCTACAGAAAATGGTCGGCTTACCATACGAACCTCCAACGATAGATATAGATAAATGTGATCCAGATATGGTAAGAAAGGCAACACCAAATGCCAGCAGTAAGTATTTTATACTATTATCTATCTCCTACTAAACATAGAATATCTTCTTGTGAAACTGCATATGACATATGGAAAAAACTTTCGATTACACATGAAAGAACTTAACAAGTTAAGAGCACAAAAATTACTATGTTGAAACATAAATATGAGTTATTCTGCATGACTAAAACTGAAACTATTGTTGAAAAGTATGCTAGATTTTCTACTCTAATAAATAATTTTAGTGCCTTAATAAAGCTTATATCAGAGGAAGAGCATGTCTCCAAGATTCTTAGGTTCTTGTCATCAAAATTCAAAGACAAGGTCACTGCTATAGAAGAATCTAACAAGCTAGAGCAGCTCATTGGAAACTTAGAAATACATGAAGTGAAGCTTCAAGAAGAAGTCAGAATAGAAGAAGAAAAGAAGCTGGAAGAGAAAAAGGGTGTGACATTCAAAGCAAGAGGCAAGAGCTTCAGAATCACCTTCTTCTAATGACTTATCTAGTGGTGAAAAAGAAATATATCAAAAAGGTAAGAAATATATACTTTCTTCTTCTAACAAAAATTTTAGATCTTTTTCTACTAGATGTCACATATCTGGAGAAAAAAGACATTGAAAATTCGATTGTCCGAAACTCAAGAAGAAGAAGAAGAAGAAAAAAAACTACAACGACAAAAAGAAGAAGGCATATCATGCTACTTGGGATGATTCCTCAAACTTGAAGGCAAGTGATGAAGCAACATGTCATCATGCAGTTGAATGATGCATTGTCGAACATGATGAAAATGGTTAAGAAGGTGCACAAGGTAATGATGATAAGGTATATTTCTCAACTTGTAGAACTTCAGATAAAGTTAAAAAGTATAAGAAAAAGAAAAATAAATTGACAAATATTGTTATTCTTTAAATGAAGAACTTAATGAGCTACATGATTAATATGCTATTGAAAAAAAAAGATAGAAGAAGAAAAGAAAGTTGAGCAATATGGAGAAACAACCTTGTAAACTCAAGTTTCAACTCTTTTAGATAAGTTGAGTAATATGGAGAAACAATCTATTTGTTGCTCACATTTTGATTATGATCTTATCCTTAAAATAAATAATGAGTTAAATGAAAAGATTGATATCCTTACAGAGAACATTATTAGTACTAAAAATGTTAAATTTCTACTACTAAAGACTCTTTGAAAATGAAAATCTTAAGAGATCTTTGGATAAATTTTCAAACAGTAGAAATATGTTGAAAAATATTTTACATTCTCACAATAATCATATTGACACTCATGGACTTGGTTATATTCCAAGAGATGTTAAAAGAAAAAAAATGCAATGACCTATTTTTGTTAAATCAAAATCTAATTCTTACATTCCTATTAATCATGATACTATGGTTGTGGGAGATTTTATCACTTTACTTTCTCATGTCCTTTCAAGAGAAAAAGTGGCATCCCTAAAATCTCCATTTAGATGAGGTTTGCCTGATCATAGGGTTCATTGGATTTTTTTTTAATCGTGACATTTTCTTTAAATGTTTGTTTTTCAAACGGGTAGCTATAAATGTGTTAGTCGGTAGAGATGTATTCGGTCTTTGTAAGTCTGAAATAATTTAAGTTACATATTGCAATGCGGTTTTGCTCTTAAATGGATATCTTTATCTTGGTAGTTAGTTTCTTTATTTGAGCTCATTTTTTTTGGAGTATGAGATCAAGGGGTAGTTGAAAGTTATTAATTATAAACTTGTATATCTATATCGTTTTTGCTTTTATGGTATGGGCTTAACATCCCTTATACTTGGTCTAGAGATTCTTTGTTGGCTTCATTTTGTGCTTAATAGATTCTATATATCATTTATGAGCTTATCATCTCTTAAAAATGATTGAGAAACTATTTTTTATGGCAATCTCTATATCATGGAGGACTCGAACATTTTTTGCATCGATATTGAGATATTCTTTAGAAAATTGATACTATTCATGGCATCTCTATATTATGTAGACTTGACATTCTTTGCATTGTTATTGAGATATTCTTTAAGAAGTTGGTGTTATTCATGGAAAATCTATATCATGGTGGACTTAACATTCCTGACCATTGACTTAGAGTAACTTTTTGATATTGTATGCTTAATGGGATCTTTTTATCATGAGGGACTAGACGTTCCTTACATTGCTAATTAGACAATTTTTCCTTGATCAAATATGACTTTTTATTTATACGTCTTACTATGAAATATATCTATTGGTTTATCTTTAAAATCGGTACATCCCTGTTTTTCGTTGGGTATCTATATTCTCTCTCCAAAATGACTATCTTGTTAAGTGGGAGCATTGGTAAGTACAATCTTTTTTCACTTCTACAAAATGGGGGAATCCATGAAGATAAATTCGACTAGCTATTATCTTTCAAAGGTATGATGATCTCAATTGTCTACTTCCAAATTATCTTATGGAAATATATGTCATGATCAAAAGGGGGGAGATTGTTGACTTTTTGGATATGCCATACTCTAATTTTAATGAAGCAAATATTTCTCATTTGTGTCACTAACATGTAAATTTAATATTTCAAGTGATCAAGAAACTTAAGCAAGATCCGCCAATAAAGAATATGCAATATTATGTGTTTGGATGCTTGTAGGTGAGTTGTACCATGTATATACTTTGTACAAGTACATTATGTACAACTTGCTAGGAATGATGTAAGAACGAGTGATGATCAACCCTATCCTTATCCTAAACTTTTTTTCACATTTATGCCAAGCCTTTACGATAGATAGGCGTCATTAGAAAAATCATTTAATATATTTTTCAAGAGTTTAGAAATGTATTTACAGATAAATTTCGGTCGAACTACACTAAGATCGAGAAAGAGTCGTCGTAGAAAGAGTCGTTGTACAAAATAGTCGTTGCGAAATTTGAGAGGAGACTGACTCTCAGTCGAACTACAATTTGCCTGGGATAAATCTTGGTAGTACAGTTCGATCGAGAATCAGTTAGCAGTCAAAATTTGTATTAATTTTAAACTTGATTTTGGACATCCTAACGGCTAGTTTAGCATTGAACTTGGTCAAAACACTCCCAACAACTATATTGACCATTCTTAAGTGTTTTTTATATAGAAGTGTCTATGAACACGTAGGATACACACTTGAGCAAATCTATTACATGCTACTTTTCTCCAAGCTAAGAATTCTACATTGCTATCTTCAGATCTAAGCCATAGCTCGATACTAGTGTCCTACTTCACCAAATATAGTCTTGTCTATCCTTGTGGAGAGTTGATCGTCACTTGTTCATAGAAGAGCTACTTATTCTAAATCTTGTGAAGAGTTGTAATTTCCTTCCTCTCTTATTCATCATGGTGGTTCTTGATTCTTCTCACTACTTCTTGCGAGAAGGATGTGAAGAAAATTCTTAGTGCTACTTCTTCCGAGAAGGTTGCGTCCAAAGTGTGAGGTTGATTGCTATCTACTTCTTCGTGTTGGTTCCAACTACTCTTGCGAGAAGGTTGTTGGGAAGCCTATTAGAGCTACTTCTTGTGAGAAGGTTACATCCAAGGTGGGAGGTTGATTGCCATCTACTCCCTTCTGTTGCTTCTAGTTACTTTATACAAGAAAGCTATTGAGAAGTCTATTAGAACTACTTCTTCCGAGAAGGTTGCGGCCAAGGCGAGAGGTTGATTGCGATCAACTCCCTTGAGAAAATTCTCCTTGAGTTAGAAAAAGAAGGTTGTCTTGAGCCACAAAAAACACCGGTTGATTTTATGTATTTTATACTGGTAAACAAAAGAAATAAAATACAGGTTGAAAATCTTGGTTGGGAACAACCAGATAATCGACTGACGTCTTTTGACGGAATCACTCTAACTTCGGGTATCTCTTGTGGTTTGCTTTCCTTGTCCAATTACTTGATTTACACCTTCTATTGCATTATCTTTTAAGCAAGTTACAATCTAACCTCTTTTGTGCTTTAAATTGCATAAGTTTTATTTTAACTCTATTCACCCCCCTCTAGAGCACATCAACAACTTGTTGCTTAACACTCTTTTCTACATCAAGTCTACCTACTTAACATCAAGGCACTCTTTGTTTGAAGACAACAAACCCCAATTATCTGCCGGTTTAGTTCCCAATGCAAGAAATGGTTGTTTTGTACAATTCCTTCTTATCTAAGTTATTTCTCTTTTAATCTAGGTTTCTTCTTCACCCACTAATATGCCAAGAGTAAATATTTTTCTTCTGAAAGCAATTACTCCAATATACAGAAATCCTCCTACTATAACTTTTTTGAAAGAAAATAGAACGTGTCCCTCTCCATATATAAAACAATACAGAAATCCTCCACCATGACAGTTATGTGTGTTTTGCTACCTTCCAAGGAGATTTGACTATCCTTAGAGCATAAGGGATGTGTGCTCTTATTGCTTGCTTGTACTTCCAGTTAGAACATTAAGGAGTCACGCTCTTTGTTTTGGCTTCAATTATGCTTAGCACACTAGTCTTGTGTTTTATTGGGCTACACCGGCTCGCATACTCGTGTATGCACCAAGTTATGCAAGTTGACAGCCCACTTGCCTATATACCAGGTACCAAAGTCTCTGGATTGGAGCAATGTTGGCAATTGAAATGATGTCTAGTGTCCCTACTACTCTAACTCTAGATGCTTTGATTCAGTGTCTTGGAGAGGCTCATCTTTTACCTAATTCTTAAAGTCATTTGTTTAAGAGTGATTAGTTTCAGAGATTCAAGGGAACTGACTACTTTTTTGCAGATAAACTTAAATCTATTTCTTGTTTGAGTTTGTGCATCCAAGCTAAATGAGAATTTCCCATACTCTGGTTTGAGGGTGAGTGTTACATGATAGATTTGGTTTGACTAATTCATAGCTAGCCTTGTACAATGGTCATATGCCACTAATAATTGATCCCAAGTCAATAATTTACATCTCCTTGTGTATGGGAGTACGGTTTGCTTGATGAAACATTCCCAATGTTAATGTTTTATATTTTTCCCATATAACTAAATTTAAATAAAGTCATGAGTAGTGTATCAGAAAGCGGGAAGTGGGAGGCGTGCGGACAGCACCCTGTAACCGATTAAGCGGTGGACGGGCGATTAAGCTGGCGATTTTTGAAAAAGCGGGTGTCTAAATTTTATATATTTTTATACAAAATTACATGTGTGTATATAAAAAATATATTTATAAGGAACTTCTATACATATCTAATCAGCAAATCAGTAATTAACTAAGTATTCATCAATACTTACTAAGCAGATCAGTAATTGTAAATAACAAACTATGAATTGTTGAATTAAAGTAATCACTAAAGTAATACTAACCAGTAGTACCAATCATTAATCACTGAAAGCAGCAAGGAAACCAGTAAAACTAATCATGCATTACTAGTATAATAGAGCAATAGGATATTTACTTAGATGCATTACAGCAGTACCCAATTATTACAGCTTACACACAAAGTATGCATTCTAAATTAGAACTAGCTATATCATAGAACATTTAATGTATACAAGTTTCATATATTATAGTCAACACTACTTGGACTATGTAATTAAGTAATGTTAGATGCTTATATTAGGATTTTTAAACAAAAGCGGGAAAAAAGCGGGCAAAAAGCGGGAAAAAAGCGGGAAAAAGTGGGTGAGGCGGGCAAAAAGCGGGCGATTATGTTCAAAACGATTAAGCGGGCGCTTAGGGGCTAAATTAGGCGGATGAGGGTCATGGCCGCTTAAGCGGCGCGCCTGGCCATTTTTTAATTCACTGGTCATGAGCAATGCATGAATAAAGACTTCAGATACCAATGTACATGAGTTGCCAAAGCAGGTTTTTAAGTTAAAAATAAACAAAAAGAATTGAGCAAATGTGTGATCTATGTTGGCTTTATAACAAAAGTCTCCGGCTTTTACCAAAAATCGACGACTTTTCACAATTTGTTGATAGGCTCTTGAATGTTGATCACGATTAATACATTGGTCACTGATTTTTCACAATCTTTTCCACTTTTTCACAGTTTATATGGTTTTCACGATTTTTCATGACTGTCACGATATTTTATTATTTTTATCTTTTAAGTCGCTTGCTCTTTTTTTACAGAACCATGTAAAGGAACTCCAGAAAAACACTAAAACCCCAACCCCTACTCTCCGGACAATTCATGTTGATGCATCATCCTTTTCTCTCTTCCTCCCCTTCTCCTCTAATGTTGTGTCCACATCATTGACTTAATATTCCTCTCTTCAATCAACAAGAAGAAATCCACCTCATTTTAATATTTTTTTCTTATTTACCTCTTATTTGTCATTGTCATTACCACATATGATCAATGCTTCATAATCGATATTTTTGCTACACATGTTTCTCTCATATTGTTATATGCATGGTTATTGTTCACCTTCTCTTTTATTATTTTCCTACTTTAATCAAGATTGTATGTTTAGTGACCTCAATAGTGACATGTATGTGATATATATACATACATATATATATATATGACTTATTCCCGATTATTTCCTAATAGTCGACGGAACGATCGAAATTCATCATTTTTTTCCCAAATTTTACCATTTTTCATATTCCATTTTTTCCGGTAAGCCGAAAAAACTCCAAATCCCAAATTTGTCACTATGCATGTTGACAGTCTGAGATTCTTAGAAGCAATGCAAGTCACTCAAGCATGGTATATGGTATTTCCATGACAATGTTGCCTAAAGGTTTTTCCTGACCAAAACTACAACAGTGACCAAGTTTTCTTGCTACTTCAGTGAACATCCTTACGGAAAATGAGAAGAACCTCTTCTCATCTGCTAATAAGACTCAATGGTGGAATTCAAACTTAGCGAATTTAGCTATAACTGCAAGGGATCTGGATCTGTCCATCGTATGCATAGCCTAAGCTATCAATGGCTAACTGAGAGGCACTTCCGTGTTATTATTGTTCAAACCCTGAAGTTGACCGCATGGTGATGCAAAAATTTCAGTGCTCAGCTGATCAAATAAGTTGTACAATGTCTTCAATAATCTAATACTAAATGGAGGAACTTTGATATATTTGTGTTTCTAGGAGCGATCATAGTTGTTTAGGCGGCTAGGAGGTCCCTTTTTACCAAGGGGAGCCTAGGCATTTTTGCTATATTTCTTTTACATATATCTAGTAACATTTACCGATATTTAGCTACATTAAAAAAGATATATTACTATGTATATTTTTAATGGTTATACCAAGTTGTAAATTATATTTGACCCAAAACACAACTAACATAAACTAAACTAGACCTGATTGGCCCTAACTTGACCTATATTGATCTAAATTGGGCATAATCCGACCTAGATCTAACCTATTATTGCATTGCATAAATTTCTTGACCCTATACTAACCAAAATGATACCTAATTATTCAAATCAGACCAAATTTCCGAAAAGCAGACCTATTTTCCCAAACCAGACCTGATTTGCTCAAATTTGACTAGATTTGGCTTAATTTAAACATAACTTTGCATAACATGATCCCAACAAACCTTCCCCTAATTGATCCTATGTTGACCTAAATGAGACCCAAGTTTGACCATATTTTACTTAATTTCCCAAATCAAATGTATTTCCTTGAAATCAAGCTTGTTTTCTCCAAATCTAATTTTCCCAAATTAGACCATATTTGGCCTAAATTAGACCTAAGTTTGCATAACATGACCTAATCGGACCTTCCCCTAATTTTTCTTGTGACTTAAATGAGACCCAATTTGGCCATATCAGACCTCATTTGCCCAAATCAGACATATTTCCCACAAATCAAACTTGTTTTCTCCAAATTAGACCGAATTTGCCAAAATTTGAACTGATTTGGCCTAAATCACACCTAGTTCAAGCATAAAATGACTCAGGTGATCTAATTTGACCAAATCTAGACCCAATTCATGCTAACTTAGCCTATTAATGGCTTAATTTGAGCCTAAAAGGCCTTACACTGTCACTTAATTGTTAATACACGTAGTAGGTTGGTCGCCTAATTTGAGATGCCTTGCCTAGTGCCTAAGGGAGCGCCTAATAACTAAGCTTTTAGGTAGTCAGATTTTTTTAGATAAATAGGGCATGTGCCCATGCTCTAGGTTGGCCCATTAGGGATGGAGTCCAATTTGTAAGTGTCCCCTCTTCTATAATTGAGTAGGTTTTTGCCTATTAGAATTTTGTTTTTGTTTCTTATCTTACTTTCCATTCCTTCCTATGGATGTACCACAATAGTGACTATCATCATCATCATCATCATCATCATCATCATCATCATCATCATCTAAGCCTCAGTCCCAACTATGTTGGAGTCGACTACATCGATCTTCGTTTCCATTCAGCTCTATCATAGGCCATATTATGGTTGAGATGTAGAGATTCAAAATCTCTCTTTATAAGCTCATCCCATGTTAATTTAGGTCTTCCTCTTCTTCTATTTATTGTGCTTGACTCAATAGCATTGCTTCGTATAGGAGCATTAGTCAGACTGCGTTGCACATGTCCGCACCATCTGAGTCGGCCCTCGCGCAACTTGTCATCAATGCTCGCCACCTGCGTTCACCATGAACACCAACAACACATCATCATGTCTTCTATGATAGGCTACCCCCCTCTTCAACCAAATTCGTTAGAGAGAACAAGTCATTGTGCCACCCCTGTTGAGCTACATGATTACAGGGGTGAAAATCGTGCGGGTACGGTGCGGGTATAGTCATACACATACCCTTACCCAATTTGATTTAGCGGGTACGGGTACAGGTCTAGACCCTCATAATAAAAAGTTAGACCCACACCCACACCATACTCGTGCCTGTAATATTAGTGGGTATGCGGGTAAGCGGTTCTATATAGGGACCTTATACTATAAAGAATCTTTATAGTATTATATCATAGTAATATTATCAAAAATTCTAGTTTTTAGGGACATTTTGTGTGGGCAAGCGTGATAAGGGGTTTTCTTTTTATTTGACAATTTGTTAATTGTAAGGAGTCTTGCAGTTTTGGGTTAGCTTACTTATAAATACAATGCCCATGGGGCTTTACCAAACTAATGACTATGCTCTAAAAATAATTCAATTTATCGCACCATGTTAATTGATGGGAAAGAACCATAGACATGTATTTGTGCGGCCTTTTTGTGGTAGATATGCATAGAAAGGGACAGTCATGGATATGTTGGATAACACAGTGGTGGAGAGGTAACTTCAGTGCTTTCTTCTGGGCAGAGATTTTGTAGAGGAAAAAGGGATAAAGCCTTTTTGTCCAAATAATCACAATTTGAGATTGTTTTTTGTTATCTTTCTTTTGTAAATTTACCTTTCTGAATGAAACTAAGGGCTCTATATCATTTTTGTTGGAGGTCTAGAATAATTGGGAGTGAACATGCACTGGGTTAATGCGAGTAATCAGCTTTTATAGGTTGCCAAGTCGTTTCTGCATATATTTATTATACAATATATCATTACATAGGAATACGATTATAAAACAAAATAAAATGGAAAGTCTGAGGTGAAACTTAATTTCCGATTTCTTTCCAAAAGAAAATATGTATTGTAATCATTTTGCTACAAAAAACTTGAAAATTTTGAATAGAATACGACAAAATATCTTTAACATGGTTGCTTTTTACCAAGGCTTCTAAGAACAGAAAAGTAACCCTATAAATTCTACAATATTTACTGAACTTTTTATCATAGTTATATACATATTAACTTTTTGTGATTACATTATTGTGTAACAACTTTGTTTGCGATTAGTGACTGTCAAATTTATTTGCCCTTCTTAAATTTGAAGGCTTGGCAAATCAAATCAAAAGAGAAAATAGAGTTTGATTTATCTAAAGAAACAAAAGAGGTTCAGTCAAGTAATCGCTGATTAACAGGTTATAATCCCAATTAATCATCTCTAACTGATTTATTTAGTTGGGATCACTGATTTTGCCAAAACAAATAACCTTCCAAGATAGACTGATTTTCCAAACATTAACGGTAATATTTTTACCATCCTATCTGACAGGTTTATAGTAATAAACGTTCCAAATGTAAAAGTTGGAGAATGTTGGGTAATAGCCATGACTCACTTTTTATTTATATCAAAATGTACATAAACAAGATTACATTCAAAACCCAGCAGTGATGATTATGGTCGCCAGACATCATATAAGGTCACAAAGGCTGAATGGTAGTACGACTGGCAAGGAACAATTACAATCACCTGCTGACCATATACGGTCAGCAGGTGATCGTAATTTTAAAACATCAAAGTTCCAATACCAATATATGGCCAGATTGTGAACGGCATAGTGAAATGTTAAAACTTCAGATTATTTACAGAAGGTAACAAATAAGGAACTGGAAAATTTTATAGCATGAACTAGAAGATTGCAACCTTGATCCAGAATGGTCTAAATATTGCCACATACTACTTCATAAACAAAAAAAAAGGTAAAACTGATCATGGGAACCAAGGCAAGAGATGCCTTACAATAGCATATCCAAAAACAAGTGTTGGAGTAGGTCTGATATCCTCTAAGATGGCTTCAGCTTCCTGCAACAGATCAAAAGATTGGAAAAGCACATTAGTCATAAAAACCAAGTAGGGATGGGTATCCTAGAACACATTATAGTATATTTCAAGTTCAGCTAGATGTTAAAAATGATTTTCTATATGGTGATCAACATGAGGTATATATGGAGAGCAAACTCATGGATTTGTTGCTCAGGGAGAGTGTTCTAAAGTATGTCGTCTTAAGAAAGCAATTTATGGACTAAAATAGAGTCCAAGAGCGTGGTTTGATAAATTAAGTCATATTCTTGCAATATTTTGACTTTCGAGGCTCGCATTCTGATCACTCTTGTTCTTGTCAAAAACCTATTGTGGGACTTGTTATTCTGATTGTATATGTGGATGATATCATCCTTTCTGGGAGTGACCATCAGGGTATTAGGCTACCAAGAAATATTTACGAAAACACTTCATTACTAAAAGATCTAGGAAAATTTTGCTATTTTTGGGGATTGAAGTATCTCATTCTACTTTTGAATATGTCTATCTCAGTGCAAGTATGTACTTGATCTTCAACAGAAGACTGGCATGTTGGGTGCCAAGCCAGTCAGCACATCTCTAGATCGAATACTAATTGGTATGATGATTCTTCTCCTTCTTACCCTGACAGCAAGCAATATAGAAGACTTGTGGGCAAACTCATTATCTAACGGTTACATGTGCAGACATCACTTCAGATGTTGGACTTGTTAGTAGGTATCAATGTTTTAAAAAACGTTAAGCGGTAACCGTGCGGACAGCACCTTGTAACTGGTTAAGCGGTAAGCGGACGATTTTTTAAAAAACGGGTTTTAATTTCCTATATAATTGTATACAAAATTACATATATATGTATATAAATACTAATACTCTTTGAAACTTTTATATATATCTAAAGATTCTAAACACTCTACCCAACAGTAAAAACACCCAATTAGTTTATAAGATAGCTATAAGACAATAATTATAGCCATAATATAATAAATAATAGATTTGACATAGATAAAATACCCCACATACATGATTCAGAAATATTTTTGCATCACATGTTTACATAGTTAAGCAGTAAACAATAGACTCATTATTGGATACCTTTCTAACTTGTTGTTATATGTGCATATCATCAATTAGTCATACATTACAGCAGTACAATTAACTAAAGTATGCATTCTAAAATTAGATAATAGTTACATATATTTTACTTGTATAAATTACACTTTACAACAGTACCCTATTATCCCAACTTGCATACAGTAAACAATAGACTCATTATTGGATACTTTTCTAACTTATTGTTATATGTGCATATCATCAATTAGTCATACATTACAGCAGTACAATTAACTAAAGTATGCATTCTAAAATTAGATAATAGTTACATTACATATATTTTACTTGTATAAATTACACTTTACAACAGTACCCTATTATCCCAACTTGCATACAAGTATGCATTCTATTAGACTAGGCTTATCATACGATATTTAAGTTTAATATATTATAGTCAGTAATACTTGGGACCATATAGTTTATATAAAGTTACAGGTGTACAGCAAAATTTAAAAAAAAAACGGACAAAAAACGGCCAAAAAGCGGGAAAAAAAGGGCAAAAAAACGGAAAAAAAGGGGTGAAAAACGGGAAAAAACGGCTGATTAATTACAAAAATGCTAAACGGCGATTTTGCCAAAAATCGAACGGCTGGGCCATTGGGCCGATTAAACGGCCGTTTAATCGGGCGCCCAGCCCGTTTTTCATTTCACTGTTAGGTATATTGACAAACCTCGGCAACGTCATTCAGATTTTGTGTGTCACACTCTCAAATACTTGAAAAGCTTACCTAAAAAGGGTCTTCTATATAGGAACAATGGACACTGCAAGATTTTTGGTTTTTTTTACTCAAACTATGCTTTCTGGTTTTTCTGATTCAAACTATGCTGGCAGCAGGGTTGATCGTAAATCTAGTTCAGGTTACTGCACCTTTGTAGGTAGTGACCTTGTCACTTGGAGAAGCAAAAAGCAAGTTGTTGCGGCTAGATCCAGTGCTGAAGTTGAGCATCGTGCCATGGCACATACCACTTGTGAGCTGATGTGGGTTAAAGGACTATTAAAGGAGTTTGGAGTTAGTGATTCATTCCCTAGTCCTGTGTATTGTGATAATAAATCAGCTACCTTCATTGCAAGTAATCCCACATTCTGTGAGCGCACCAAACAAATTGAGGTAGATTGTCACTTCGTCATAGAGTCTATTTTATCCAGACGCATAGCTACTCCATACATCAAGACTAAAGGATCAGCTCGCTGACATCTTTACGAAATCACTGCCAAAGACAAGATTCCATCTATGGTGGACAAGATGGGCATGCATGATATCCATGCTCCAGCTTGAGAGGGAGTGTTAATATATTTATTTTATTTGTTTATTTTGCACTCTCTTTAGTGTCTTGTCTTTAGTCCCATATTGGTGAACTGTGTTTATCGACTCCTATCCTATATAAGGAGGGTGTCTATGATTGTATTTATCATCTCAATAATACAAAACCTATTCTGCTGATGACACTAAAGTATACACAATACATGTTATTCTGAATTTCTTTTTGGCTTATCACGGTTGAGTGTATGTCTAATTTATATTAAGAATCTACATATCGAAAAACCAGTGTTGGGGAAGAATGGCAGCAAATGCTAGAGTTTTTCTTCACTAATTTAGCAAGTTGTCAAGCAGGACATATGAAATCACTAATAGTGGAAAGTTACCTGGAACTTATACTGTCCAAACAATATATTAATTATGTAGAAAAAAGTTGAATGCAAATTCCAATTATTAAAAACATATGATTTTCAGCATCTGAATTGTACGGTTACATGTACAGGATATCAATCTTCAAGAAATGAAAACCAATTTAAGTACAATTTATTACCTCGTTTAATATTGTTAATGCAGTTTCTGGTCTCAGCTCTTTAACGCGAAGATCGTCTTTTACCCAAGATCGGAAACCACCTTGCAGTGTGTATGGTTTCTGTCAGCAATGAAGCATGAAATGTTACACAGACTTGCAAGCTGAAATAATAGTCACTACAACTATGTATGGGACTAGTAAGTTGCTTGCCTTCACACCAAGTTTCCTTAATGATCTTGCTATACCTTTTGCACGGTCCCCAGAATCATCCATAACTATGACCATCGATCCTTTCTAAAATATGCAGGAGAGAGAAATATATTCATATTCTAGAAGTATAGATACAAAAAGTAGAAGCTCGGTTATGGGATTCTACATGGGTAATCTTCAAGTTGCGGATTACAACTGCAAGAAGTGCGTCGTTCATGTCTTTGACATTTTTCATTAGCTTCTTTGATGAACTATCTACCTGAACTACAAAAAAAAAAGTTCATAAAATGGGCAGCTCTTTTACAGAAAACATATACCTCACAACTCACGTTTTACAGCAAACTCTAAAATTTCCGGCTACATCTTCATTATGAAACCAGCTGGAATGCTGATGTCATACATTCAGGATTGTCCAGTTTGCTATATCTACATGTAGAGTTTACAATATGAAAAGAATGTTGTATGAGAAATTGGAGATCAAGGAAATGCATTGCCAAGTTTGTGCTCGTGTTCATCTTCTCGAAATCCTATGACTCGGTTTTAAAAAAAAGTAGGGTCCATCATATACCTCCAGTAGGCGAAAACAAAAACAACAGAACTACATATACCTCATAACTCACATCCCACCACGCAAAGACCCTAAAAACCTCTCAAAATTCTGAAAAACAGCAAAAACCCTAACCTTATAACAAAAGGTCAATCGGAGTGTGTAAGTCTATACCTCTCTGTGGTAAAGCTCCTCTGTACTGTGCAGCCAACAAAAAGAAAACAAGTTGGATCCCTGATGTAGGACACATTAGGCTTTATTCTACGTATTTTTGCTTTACTGTTATATTTAGGGACTTAAGGGCAAATGTTTCAGTTAATGTACATAGTCGTAAATCTTATATGTTTTTCTTTTTTTTAGGCTTTATTTAGTTCCAAATTTCATTAAATAGGAGATTGTTTTTATGACTTGTGGGTCAAGTCATGTAGTGTTATAAAAGTCAGTCTTGGGGCCTTTTATCCAGACAGTTAAATATGTTTTGAGAAATAAATTACTTTGGTTTATCTTCGTCGTTCTTCTTCGTGATGTGTTCCACACCAATCCCTCTTGGTCCTCAACAAAAAACACAAGCCCCTGCAGCATCCCAGTCCAAACTTCAGGGATCTCTATTATGAGAAAGCACCAGCCTAAACATCTAAGCAGCAGAGACCGTCCACTACATCAAAAATGCACTACGCCACTCCAACAAAGATGAGAATCTGATCAACACCTAGCTAAAAACTGCACCTTCAGTCACTGTCTGTCACCTTCATAAACAGCCTATGACTACATGTATAGGGTGCATGATAGTGATGCATGCAAAAAAACACAATACAGGTGATATACTTTTGCATCCTTTTCACCAGAGTTTTCTCTATCGACCAAAAAGAGTTCCTTTTATGTTCTCATCGTTTAATATTTCTTTCAGCTCCTGACATAAATGCCGCACATCTTTCACAGAATCCAAAGAAACGATAGTGAATAGTGTACCCGTGCAGAACAAACCCATAAATCAACTTGCAAACAACCATTGCCCTCCGACGGACAAAAAGCTGACACAGAGGGCTTTATTTCATACATACGAACTAAAGTACCAGAAATCTGGTCCGTCAACTATAGCCAAAATGATAATAATGTCAATATACTTCAGTTACTTGAGCAAACACAATACTTAGTCCTTCTTGGAATTTACATTAGTACCAGTGACTATTGGAGTTTAACAGGCTTGGTAACACAAACTTTGAAATACAATAAATAACTACTTTGAGAAGATTAGGTTAATCTCTTACTAAGTTAATGATACATGGAATTATATAGGAGAGCAAATGGCATGAATACCACAGGTGCAAAACATACATGAGTAAGGGAAATAATGTAAGTGATGCATAGACCCACAAGGCCCAGATAGCCCAATAACACTAGTTAACTCTTAAGCCTCCGTTTGGTTCGAGATATGGATTACGAAACCCGGACTGAGCTAGACCAGATATGTACAGTCATCAAGGATTAGCGGACTGTAGCAAATCCTGTTTCTGTTTGGCACACTGATCCCATCATTATATTGGACTGGCATCGTAACTTGTACTTTTCAGTCTAGCTGATAAAACAAAATACACAAAAAAACAGAGCCAAATCAGGACTAGGTTACGAAATCTCTCTGCTAATGTGACTGGGCCAACCCAGATTTCAGGATAACGGAACCTAAAACGGGACCATTTTAGGATTTCGAACCAAACGCGCGGGCTGCAAATCGGACTGGATCGTGCAGACGTGGCGCAGATGTGGCATAATAAGACAAGCCGAAATCCAACTGATATCCGGAACCAAACGCAGGCTAACAGTCCCCCT
The DNA here is from genome assembly GCA_963693085.1 of Alisma plantago-aquatica. NCBI lineage: Eukaryota > Viridiplantae > Streptophyta > Magnoliopsida > Alismatales > Alismataceae > Alisma > Alisma plantago-aquatica. Next base: position 408,567,919 of record OY856415.1, on the reverse strand, counting down.
TAAGTGGAACAGTACGCACCTTGCAGTCCCAAATTGTTGCCTATATGTAGAAAAAGAGTAGGAGGTAGAGATTTGGTAACAATTTATGCAACTTGCTATACAAACTTCACATAAGATTTATTATACTCTTGGCTCTAACAAGGTTTTGAATGAAATGAGGATCCACCTCTATATGCTTTGTGCGCTCATGGAAAACCGGAATGTTGGAGATATGTATAGTTGATTGATTGTCGCACCTTGAGTAGCCGAATAACAAATTGGGATCTCAAACTCTTCAATAATAGACTAAACACATTGTATCTCAAAGAGGGCATGTAGCATGGCACGATATTCGACTTCAGTACTGGATTGAGCTACAACAACTTGTTATTACTTCCCCAAGTAAGAAGATGATCACCTATAAACACACAATTCCAGATTTAGAGCAGCGATCATTGGCATCTCCTTCAAAATCTACATATGCATATCCATTTACTATATCTCCTTTGTCTAGGGTCGTTGGAAGAAGCAACCATTCCTTGGACATCCTCTCACAAATCTTAGTATAGGTTGCACGTTGATCTGTCGGGTTTGTAAAGGCATGAACTGCCTTACGGTCCTAACAGCAGCTAAGATATCCACACTAGTAGTTGTGAGATAAATAAGCTTGCCAACTATTCTTTACATATGGTGGAAGGCGCCCTTGTTTAATATTCATGCACCAACAAGCTATTATCTTTTTCATTTGTCTTTTTTTGCTTCCTTCCATCCCTTCATGCATAGTATCCCACATATATTCCGTGCCAGATCGTAATTGAATCTTTAATCAGCCACTTTTATGACCTAATCCATACCACAAAGGTTTCACCCCTTTTTTATCGTAAAAAATACATGTATCTTTCTACCTGAATCCATGGTATCGGGCAAAGTATTACATTGACTTGTGTTATAGGTTTCTCTACTCCACATATTTGACTACCTATTCATTGTCTTTACCTATAACTCTTCACCCCAACTACTCCATGTTGCTTCATATAATGTGATTGTCATAGTTGGGTGAGTGAGAGTATGCGGGAAGAGATGAGATGAAGGAGAGGAGATGAAGAAGCGAGATTATATATATATTTTCATCTCCATTATATATATATCGTTTAGGCTCTATATTGAACTGTGGATCATCTTTGGCGGCCCGTTTTCAACTTAGCCACCTGATTAGGATTTACTTGAATGATTACAAACTTGACTTGATTGATCCTAATTTTATCTTGATTAGTGATGATAGTTTTTTATGATGTTCTGAACTTCATTGTACACTTTAAAACATGCTTTGAATTGAATAATTAGGGTGTGCAAGCAAAAACCCTAGTCGGTGGAATATTAGGGTTTTGGTTGGATATAAATACAGATTTTTTTTGGAGTACGAGAGAACCGCCCCCGTAGAAGCGCCACTTTTGTGACCCCCCAGACAGCGTAAACTCTCGGGCCCCCGAGCGCCCCGCCCATCCGAGAATCGGTTAAAGCGTACAGTTGGCCGGCCTGCCCGACAGGTACCATTTCGGAGGCAGACGCTGGGTTTCGAACCCGGGTCCCTTCATGAGGGACACCGTGCCGAACCACCTGAACCACTCCTCCCCGGCAATACAGATTTTGATCACTAATGTGGTGTAGTATATGATTTTTAGTATCTTATCAATAACTCTGATTTAGTTAAAATTTGGATATAGTTTGGATAACTGAAATATAAGTGTTCTTACAAAATATCAGAATTTTTTAGTGTTTGTTGACCTGTCGGTCGGCCGATTTTCCCCAAGACAAACTCAACCGACCATGCCTTCAGGCTGAGATATAGCAGTCTGGTATTTGATTTTTATCGTTCCATTGCTACATCCAAATGAGCTGAAATTTTAGTTGTAGCTTGGCCACTTCATTTCAGACATCTTGTAAAAAATTTATAATTTTTGGATGATATTTGAGTCTACAGAGTGTGGTGTCGGCTGAGTCTCTTATCAGTTACAACTCAGCCGACCAATCAGTCTGAATAAATAAAAAAGAAAACTGAGAATCAATGTTGGACTTGTTTGTAATTGTTTTAAGCACCTCCATTCATCTATATGATCAACCTAACACCCAAATAGCTCCCATAATCTGTGGTTCATGTCCAAGAAATGAATATTGAGAGAGAGAGGACAGTTAGGATTTTGAGAGGAGAAATAGGTGGAGTTGATGATCTAGAGTTTTGTCTTCCTAGAGTTGATGGAATCAAGTACGTTGGCCCTCTTTAGATAGCTTTTCTTGCTGATTCTTCTCTCAGATGTATAGATTTCATCTCTCCTCTAATTTGAATAAAAAATATAGCAAATCACCATCTTTTCTCTTCCTCTCTCCTATTCTCTTTTTCCAGGGTTTCCGAGTTGAGAAGAGCAAGAAGCGGATTCAATCTTTGTGATTTTGTTGGATTTCTAGAGATTCAGATTATATGGGACATTTTTAAGGTGCTTGGCACCTGAAGTGAGTGCTTGTCTCCCTCTAAAGCTCTGTAATTATGCGAAAGGCCTAATTCTATCTGGCTAAATCAATCAAAAATTCTTGTTTGTATTTGTTTGCAAGTGGGTAACCAATTGGGAAGATTTTTAGGGAATCAAATGTTATTGATTTGGATTCCTTCTCATTAGTTTGTATTTCCTAATCCATTGATTCAAGTTACATGGAAAGTCTTATGGATAGAGAACTACATCGTTTTATAACAATTTTGTTTAAAAGTCAGCCTAATGGACAATTTACTTGGAAATTTAGTTGACGTGTATGTAATCATATTTGAACCCAATAAGCATGAGTTGCCCAAAAGAAATTTTTAATCCTTACTTGAACTGAATATGTTATGTACATGAGAATTAGTATATGAGGGTTTGATATGGAGGAAATTCATGTCTAGGGTTAATGTGGAGGGATGAACTCAAAAGAGTCAATGAATCATTGTATGTTTGTAAATGATCGATTGTGTGGAATGAAAACTAGGGTTTCCATGTGTCATGAATAGACTCAATAATCGTTTATACACCTTGATGAGAAACTGAATAATATGATTTTTATGATGTGTTGAACTAAGATGACTTCTTAAAACCCTAGAAATCTGGTATTAAGACGAGTATGAGAGATAAAGCGAAACTCGCATATAATCTTGTGAATGTGAAAGATGCTCAATTGTAGGCGTTCTTACTTCAATTGAAAGTGATAAGTCTTATTAAGATGATATAACCCTAATGCATGTATTCTAGTATAATATATGAGATATGAATAAATCTTGCATGAATGCTAACTTTTATACAAGTCACATAATGATGAACCGAGAGATGAACAAAGGTTAATGAGTAAGAAGAATAATCCTAATATGTTATGTTTACTAAATTGATAGTCTTGTAACAAATGGAGGAATTGTTTATAATTACGAAAATGCATTTGAAAGTCAAATGACATAGTATATGTAGCTAAATACAATAGAAGAAATGGGTGAAGGCAATTGTGTTGATGAATAATGAATGAAACACTAATGAAAAGAGTATGAGGAAGACTTTCATCTATTTACTTTATATATATTCGGGTTGATGAAATACACTAAGATCAGACTATGAAGGATTTCAATGGGAAAGAAACCTTATGTATTAAGTAAATTTAGAATGATTAATTCCAAAAATAGTAGTAAACATGATATGAAATAAGTTATGACTAATGATTATGAAATAAAGGAAAGAGAAAGAAAATTAATAGTTGGATCTAATAATCTAACCCTAATCCTAATACAACAAGCTATATGATAATAATGAATAATGTTCTACAATGAGGAATTAAGGAATATGCATAAGCATAGTCTAATTCAATTACAAGATGAAGTTCAAGGATGCAATTTGATTCGTAAGAATGCATGTTTGGATTGTAATTGTCTATAGAACACTTGTATTTTAAGAATGGTCTAAATCTGATGGATTTCAAATGAGATTACACGTGTGATGGACGGTAACCCTAATTGAAAATGGCAAATAGTAAATGAAGAGTATTAAGTATGTTGTGCACGTTTATGCTTGAGATTTATTCACATCTATAGAAATAGAATGGAATAAGTATATGTTGCATGATGAACCTGTTCTGAGTATGATGAATGACACAAGATGTCTATATGCTCATATTTTTGCTAGTTCTAATGTCTCTGTGAATATTTGATAAGAACTATAATATGGAGTGAACTGATAAGAAATATGTTGAGATTGGATTAATGTGCATTGATTTTTTTTAGAAACCTTGTTTAGGATAAATGATGATGGATGATGAGATTGTGTCTCAGGCTGAAAGCCCATTGATGATGATTGCTATAAGATGATGTGGAAATGGAAAGAAACCTATATGTTACAAATTACTGTTTTTTGTGTTTCTTGTTTCATTTATTGTCTTTCTTGTTAACCCTAATCTGCTTTATATCATTCTAGTTGTGCGAGACTACACACACTTGATAAATAATGATTTGAATTTTTTAAGATGAGTAAAATAGATTAAATAACAAGTAAAATAATGACACATATGCTGATGTATATGCCCTACAAGCCAATCATTAGATGATGGCTATAGTGATATTATGTACTTCTGATTTGATTAATAAAGGCAATTCCAATTTATTGATGCACATTTAGTTACTGCAATATTAAAGTACGTAATAAATGTCCTTAGAATGATTGGTTCGAAACCATGGGACTTCAAGTACGTGAATTGAATATGAGATCCTAATGGATGCTAAGAACAATATTCTTAAATGTCCCTAGTCAAGTATTATTAAGGATTGGATAACAATAATACATGTGAGACTAGTATGTGTAGTGACTGGTGACAATGCCTCATGGGTCATAGGTATTGGATACCAAGTCAGACACATAGGTACTTGTTAGAGAACAAGTGTACTGTCAGACCCGCCTTGAGAGTGATTCACGGACCGTTATATGATAGTCATAATCAGCTCTCAAATGTGGTAGTGGTGTTCTGGTCCTTCGACCTGAAGTCAGTACAATGGTGATATGACAATCAATCGTCATGTTTTGACACTACCCAACGTGATCTTGAAGAAGGCTGCCATAAAGGTAGTGATTGAGTGTGATGAGAATCATGTTACGCATTGTGAGTGATGTAGAGAAAATTTGTCCCTGTCATATAACAGGAGCGATATCTAAGGCCTCTTGATAAGTGAGACTAGAGAACTGTATTGCCATGCTCATGTGAGTCAGTATGTGATATTGAACTCATATGTATCTTGGTAGTCTAGTTTGAGACCAAGGAACTTAGATTGAATGTAACGAGGACGATGTGTTCATGCCTAGTTCAATCTGGATATCTGTGACAAAATGATTATACAACATGGTAATATTGTTCGTTGTTGGTTTAGTCTTGTCCGACTAATCCTACTACTTGGGTAGTAATGATGAGTAGCTAGACACTGTCATTGCTTATGGATCTTAATATTGATTAGTGAATCCATTGTCAACGTAGTATGATGTCTACAGGGTCACATGCATAGAGATAGCTTGAAGAAAGGCTGAATTGGACCTTATTATAATTACTATAATAAATATAGGGACTTGAAGTAAGTTTCAGAGACATAAAATATGGACCCAAACTTAAAGAATAAGTCAGGGAGCCGACAGCCTGGCCAAATAGGGATTAGGAAACTCTGGTTCTCCACTCCTCTATATATATGATATGAGAGGAGGCCTTCAAGGCACGCATTCAGATTCTCTCATTGTTCCCTACAAGGTTTGAGAAACCCTAAGAACAACTTGGAGAGAGAAAGAGGGAGAGGCAGAGACTAGCAACTCCGGTCGTCTTCAAGCACTTGTGTGGATACCGTGGAGACGAGTTTGCACACTGAAGTCTTTTCGGACGAAGATCTTCATTGACGACACGCAAATCAAGGTGACGGCAAAACCGCACAATCCGCCACCAGCGAGGACAGCGGAACGAGGCAATCCGCCAGGTACATATAACGAGAACAAGGTCTCTCCGACATAATGGCATGATCCGCTACCTAGGGCACACAAATCAAGACAATGATTCTTTGTGGCAGAACAGTGCAATCAGTAGGACACATACACGGCAGAACACTGTGATCTGCCAGGCTTGACTTCAAGTTCAGATCTTGGATCAACAAAGTCATCTTTGTGACCTTGGGATCTGTAAAAATCACTGGTAGATTGCCACGATTTTCCATCTTCTGTCATCCACAGATCGCCACGATGCACCAGCGGAAAAATAGTTTTCTGTACGCATCCTGAGGTGACTCCCAATGTACCAGAAACCCTAGAAAAGAGTTTTGATTGTTGATCTGGCGAGATCTGAAGGAGACATAGATTAGAAGGTCCAGATCTACATTGAGCTCTACAAGTTGAACCGTTGGAACCTCTTCCACGAGAAAGTATGAACTTGTAAACCCTAACCTAGTTTTATTGCATAAGACGCATCATGCTCGAAGGATTCTTGGGGAAAAGAATATTCTGTTGCATTTTCCGCCCCGAGATTCCTACAACATCTAGTTAGGGGACCTGAACACCGTGAGTTTCCCCCGAGTGCCACATTGGGAAAATGAAATGGGTCTCCTTATAGTAATCAGAGTATTATGAGAATGATTTCTAGAGTGTGGATTTAGACCTTGAAGGTTAGACTACCAGGATTTAGGGATGAGTCATCTGGTGTGATTCTGACCCTAAATCCTTTGTTGTGAAAGTCTATGTCCATGAGGAATAGACTCTGATGAAATGAAAATTGTGAAACATGTGAAATATGATGATATGTGATATTCTGATATGATATGCTTGTTCCTATCTCGTGTACCCGAGATGAGGACTTGAGCCTCTTTAGGCAATCCTGTGGTGGACCAAGGTATGTTGTTGATATCTTAGGATAGTTAGCTAAACCCTAAGATAGTGACGGTGAGTCGTTGACACGAGAATCAGGCGTGGCAACTTCTACTTTGTGAGATACAAGCAAGTAGTTTTAGGACAAATGAATAAAAGTTGATAAATCGTGTAGTATATGAGTTGAATGTTTATTATATGCCTTATACTAATAACTAATAGACTTGTTGTTGTTGAATATATTTCTTGTCGTAGAAATGAATGATTCTTTCATAAAGACAATTTGTTTCCATATTCTTATTTGTCTGGTTTGGAATGTGATCTTGAATTTTGACAAGTGGTTGATGTTGGATTTAATATCCACTCTATTTACCAGTCATTTGAATAATCATGTTTGGTAGACATGTCTTATGTGTACTTCAGTTTCAAGACTGCAGGATGTATTCCTGGTTTGGCTGGTGGGGTGTCACAAAGATGATGTTATTGTTGTGTATTGATTCTAAATGTTTAGATATTGATTGCTACTCATACTAAAGAACTGGCATTCTATATTAAGTAGCATCTACTGATATGTTCACAGACATGCTCTAAAAGATAAACTAAAGTTGGATTTGGTATGTGTGATTACCTTATCTGATTGATTAGATTATTACCGTAAATTGGATTTGACTAGATGCTAGAACAATCTGCTAGACTTTTCAATATATGCAAGTTTCTTTTAAGTTCATTATACTTAATCTGATGTTGATGCATGTACTCAGCTTGAGTGGGAGGTATCCACTCATTGGGGCTCTATATCAGTCTCATGAGGTTGTTTTAAATATTTTTAGGTATAATGTTATCCAGCGGAGAGATCGTGATAAAGAAGATGTAAAGAGAAAATATAGAATAGAATGTCCATGTACCCTCACTTTCCCGTGATGGGTAGTATGTTGAGTTTGTTCTTTCCTGTATATGTAACTGATGTAAACTAACTGCATATAAGCAATAAAATTTGATTTTGAATTTAGTGGAGTTGAATAAGATTTGTGATAATGTGATATTGGTTTATAAGATTTTATGAGAAAGGAAAAGAAAAAATTAATTTGTGTTTTTTTCGTATGTTGTGTAAATCGTGTTCATCAAGAATGAAGTGTTTTGTTTCTTAATTTGGGTTTAGGTTTAGGGATTCTCTCTAATGGTTGGCATTTGTGCTAATGAAAAGAGAGGTCCCAACAATCGTGTTCATCTACAATTCAAGAGTTTCATCATCCTTCGTTTGCCTCATATGTTGCTATGAAGTAATTATTTTATTTGTTGTTGTGGTGCTACTTGCTTCAGATATGATAGTCATATGCTTGTGTTGCTCATGATCTATCTGGTGACGTTCTTGCTACTTATGCAATCTAAGCACATTTTATCTAATGTTTTGTCCATTTGCACTATCTTCATGTCCAAGCTTTCCTTTTACATTGACTCTTTGCATGTTCGTGATTTATATGATATTGACTATTGCTACTTGTGACCCAGCACCCTATGGATTGCAATGTCCATGACTACGATGGAGGTGAAGTAACGTGAGGAGATGATGATGAAAGCTACTTCAAGGATTTTTTTATGGTGTTGAATATATGTGAGAGAGCTTCATTTTGTTTTTGATATGCATCTTAGAGTCTTGCATCTGCCTACTTATTTGCATAATAGGTTATTCATTCCAGCTACGTCACTATTGATATTGTTTGTCTGTGTGTGTTTAGCATGTCAACTATTTGCTAGGTTTGTTTGTGCTATGTTTTGGAGTGTCGACTACTAGTACTTCTTGTGTACCAACACTCTCGCCAGCAAGGGATAGCATGATTGGCGAATTGTGACAGTCCCCAATAAAAGGACCTGGGTTCTAACCACATGGATAAGCATTTCTTGATTGACCACCCTTCCGGGCATCTGTCGGGGAGGGAGGAGAAATATTTCTCTATTAATATCATGTGTACCAACACTCCCTAGTCTACCTGCTTCTATACACCAGCATTGTCTACGCTATCTGATAATGTGAGTAACTTATTAAGATGAAGACATTTGCGTCTATCTGTTGTTGTCTACTACTACTCTAGTTGTCACTTTTTTTTAAAAGCTCGCCTACTACCTGCTTTGTGAATGCTCTTGGTTATCTACTTGACTGTGAGTATTTGAGTGCATGACTGCTTGATTGCAAAATTGAGGGGGAGTGATGTACTTGTATGGGCAGGGTTTTTTATTGAGTTGAGTTTATATTGTTGCTTTCGTGATCATGTGCGTCTTTCTACAAGTTGGGCATGATTTCCCATCCTCCAACTTAAGGGAGAGTGTTACAGTATATGTGTGTTTTAGTTATATGGGATCATGTCTATTTGGCCCATTAGTGTTTGGAATCAGTCCATCACAGTTTGTCTTGTTTCTTGTACTTGTTTCCTCTTCTATGTAGAGATATAGGATTGCCCATGTAATAATAAAAAAGAGTTTACCCTATCATCTTGTAGTTTGAAAAACAAAACCTTGTTAACACTCTAGTGTAACATGAATGTAGCCTATATGTACCTCAATTGCACGCAAAATGTTGTGGTGATGTTTTATGTGTGTGCACGTGGGGGGGATTTATTAGACAACAGATTGAGTACTATAGAAGAAGAGAAAGCAGGGACAAGTTGCGATATGTCAAGTTGGAAGACTTATCATCAGCTAATGGTACTTGTCAAGGCGCTCGCCAAGGAGCACCTAGGCGGAAAGGCGCCCAAGGGTTGTGCCTAGGCGTTGCCGCGTTGCCTATAATGCCACGCTGACTTAGTTTTGTGGGTATCGTTGTATATTCATGTATTTTAACGTTTTATGTGGCTAACCTAATGATCAAAATCAATATTGCTACCTATGTTTTGTGCCAAATATCACTTTTAGTTGGATCTAATATTCTTTTTTTGTTTAACCTGGATCTAATACTCTTTAATACACATCTTTTGATTTTTCTTTTTTTGAACCTTCAATTCAGATTGTATTCAGTAGCTATGCTATGAAGGATGGTGAGTATTGTTAAATATTCGTCCTTTATATTTCTCTTGTTATTTCTTTATTCTATATGAACCTACATGTAATTGTTCTCTTAACCTCTTTATATAAATATATGAGGGGACACACTGTGTACTCAACAATTCCCGAAACCCTCGTAAGATGGTATCAGAGTAGGAACCCTAGCCGCCTCTCCCTGCGGTCGTTGCCTCTCTCTCTCTTTCTCCTCTTCTCTCCCCGCCGTCGGTGTCGCCGCCCACCCTCCCTGCACACGTCGTCGCCGCCACTGTCGCCAGTTGTCGCCGCTGCGGATGCCGGACTGCTAGCAGCAGCTAGCTGGGTTGTTCGCCGCCACCAAGAGCTCGCCTTGTACCCCCTGCAGTCGTCTCCTCTATCTGCATGCGTCGGCCTTTGAGCCGTCAGTTTCTCTGTTGCAACTCGACATAATCTTCATATAATTGGTCCATTTAGTCTCTTCTATGTCTATTGCCGCCTAGGAGGAGGATCTAGGCGGTTCTATGTAGTTGTTGTATTGGGCTCGGTTTCTGTCATGGCTTCCTCTCATGACGATTTCCGTCGACAGGTGACTATCGTGAAACTGGATGGGGGCAACTATCCACATTGGGTGTGCTCCATGAAGATTTACGCCAAATCCCAGGGCAAGCATTCTCATCTGACTCGTGATCCGCCTCCTGCTCCGTGCAGTGTTGCCGAGTCTAAGGATATAAAGGCCAATGATGATTGGGTCAAAGATGATTCTACTGTGATGACATGGATTCTCAACAATAGTGAAACTCGCATTAGTGTCACTCTTCTTCACCTCTTGACTGCCAAGGAAATGCGGGATCAATTGGCCAGCACTTATTCTCACAGCAAGAATCTAAAGGTGTTTGACTTAAACAAACAACTGACTTGTCTACATTTTTTTGGGCCCGATATTGTTGATTACTTCTCTTCCTTCAAAGGCATCTGGGATGAACTTGAGAACTTTCATCCTCAGTCTACTGAATTAGCCACCATGCAACGACAACGGCAGGAACTTCAGGTGGTTCAGTTCTTATGTGGACTTCTTGAGTCGTATGCTGGAGTGGTTGATCAGATTCTTGCCATTAATCCACTGCTGGCGTTGGAGAGTGCGTTTCAGCGCCTTCAACACCTGCATGCTTCTTCATCTGCCCCGACTTCAGACATTGGTGACACTACTGCCCTTGCTGCCATGTCCAGGCATGGACGTGGACGGAGTCGAGGTCGGTCTCAGGAGAATCGCCCTCCACCCGGCTCTGGTAGAGGACGTGGTTCATCGTCTGGACCTCCAAGCAATTCTGGGAGTATTGCGGGCCAGCGGTACTACGAATTCTGAGGTCGCTCCAACCACATTGAGGACATGTGCTGGAAGAAACATGGCACACCTTTGTGGGCCAATGTTGCATCTGAGGGTGGTTCTCAGACTCCTACTGTTGATAATTCGAGCACCTCTACTGTTGATTTTATTCGCTCGAAAGTGGAATACCTTCTACTAGAGCAAACCGGAGCTTCCTCCTGGACTGCTACTGATTATGGGGCTCATGTTGCTACATTCACTGGTTATGATTCTGCTTTTCTAACTCCCCCCTCTTCTAGTATGGTAATACCAAATGGGTGATTGAATATGGGGCCTCTTCACATATTTCTGAAAATCGGTCTTTTTTCTATAAATTATCTAAACCATGTTCTAAATATGTTGTTATGCTTGTTGATGGATCGAAATATGTTGTGTCTGGCATTGGTGATAATTATACTTGCTTTCTTCTTAAATTTGCTCTATATGTGCCGAATTTTCCTTTGAACCTGTTATCCATCGGTAAAATTGTGCGTAGCTTGAACTGTAGTTTAACCTTTGTACCGGGCACTTGTGTTTTTCAAGACCTTCGCACGAGGATGAAGATTGGTGGAGGGCATGAAGGATCTGATGGACTCTACTATCAGGATGATCTAAAAAGGATTGGCACTACAGCTATAGCTTCAGCTTTATCTTCTTTTGTTTCTACATTACAGTGGCACTATCGACTTGGGCACTCGTCTGCTGATAAAGTAAAGCTTGTTATTTCTGGTGTAGGAACGCACAGTTTTTAGTGTGAGTCATGTCAGCTAGGCAAACAGTCCAGAACAGTCTTTCCTAAGACTCAGATTGGTAGTCACAGCATTTTTTATTTGGCTAATGAATGGGGTCCATGTAATGTTCCAAATCTATCTGGACATAAATATTTTATTCTGTTCATTGATGATTTTTCCCGTGCTACTTGGTTGTTTCTAATGAAAGATATAACACAAGTATTGCCTACTATTAAATTCTTTTTTGCCGAAATTTAAACGCAATTCTCTATGTCAATTAAAATTATGTGCACTGATAATGCCTTGGAGTTTATTCAAAAGGATGTTGAATTTTTTGTCGATCTGTTGGTACCATTCATCAGACATTATGTGCCTACACACCTCAACAGAACAGAGTTGTTGAACGGAAAAATAGACATTTACTTGAAGTTACTAGAACTATTATGTTGCACTCCAATGTTCTCAAACAGTTTTGGCATGAGATTGTTCTCACTACTTGTTTTCTGATTAATCGCATGCCTTCCTCTGTTATTGGGAACAAAATTCTTGTCCAGGTCCTACAACCCCAGATGCCCCTTTTCTCTATTCCTCCACAGATTTTTGGGTCAACCTGTTTTGTTGGTCTACTTGGACCAAATCATGATAAGTTGTCTCTTAGAGCTAAAAATGCATTTTTCTTGGATATTCGTGTACTCATAATACTACTAGAAAGTGGTTCACGAGCAGTGACGTAATTTTCTTTGAAAATACTCCTTTCTATTCTGCTATAGGGAAAAATCTCAGTTCAGATGTTATTTCAGCACCCCTACCTGTTATTAGTGATTCTACTTCTGCTATACAACATGCTGAGACTACATCTCCACCTCTTATTGTTTATTAACGCAGGAATCAGCAACTGCATTCTACTCCTGCTAAAGACCCCCCCCCACAGTCAACCAATCTTCTCCTCCAAAAGGTCCTTCTCCAGGTGAGGTAACTTCTGAGTCTTCGAAAAGGCACTCACTCATATACATCTCATAGTATTGTTGACTGTGTTTCTACTGCACATTTTAGTGTTCATGTTAGTAACTTTGTCGTTGCCCTTTTTGTTGTTGTTGTCCCTAAAAATAGTATTGACGCTTTACAAAGTACTGCTTGGACACATGCTATGAATGAGGAGATGACTGCTCTTAGTGACAAAGGGACTTGGGATTTGGTTGATCCTCCATCTAGTTGCAAGCCAGTTGACTGTCGTTGGGTATATATTGTGAAATAACATCATGATGAGACTGTTGAAAGACTGAAGGCGCGTCTAGTTGAAAAGGGGTACACTAAAACTTATGGCTTTGATTACTTTGAAACCTTTTCTCCTGTTGCCAGGCTTAATTCTGTGTGGGTTCTTCTCTCTGTTGCTATCAACCTGGATTGGCCCCTTATCCAATTCCATGTGAAGAATGTCTTCCTTTATGGTGATCTCCAGGAGGAAGTCTATATGGAGTAACCACCTGGGTTTGTTGCTCAGGGGGAATCACATAAAGTTTGTCGTCTCAAGAAGTTTATTTATGGACTCACTCAAGAAGTTTATTTATGGACTCAAGCAAAGTCCATGTGTCTGGTCTGACAAGGTGAGCAAGATTCTTACTTATGGCTTCTTGAGATCTCATACTAATCACTCTGTCTTTATTAAGAACACTTCCTCTGGTATTGTTGTTTTGATTGTGTATGTTGATGATATTATTTTATCTGGCCGTGATCTTTCTGAAATTCATGCTACCAAGGCCTATTTGTGCAAGCACTTTGTCACTAAAGATCTGGGAAAGTTAAGATACGTTCTGGGAATTGAAGTCTCCAAGACCTCTAATGCTCTTGTTTTGTCCCAGAGGAAGTATGTCCTAGATCTTCTGCAGGAGACAAGGATGCTTGGAACTCGAACTGTTGATACTCCGCTAGATCCTAATGTAAATTGGGATGATGATGAATCTCCTATATATCATGACAGTAAACGATATAGGAGACTGGCTGGAAAGCTAATCTATTTGAATGTTACTAGAGTTGATATTTCTACTGCAGTTGGTCTTGTTAGCAGGTATCTTGACAAACCTAGACAGTGTCACTGGGAAGCACTGTGTTATATTCTGAGGTATCTGAAGAAATCTCCTGGAAGAGGCCTTGTCTATAGGAAACATGGTCATTGCTCTCTTGAAGGCTATTCTGATTCTGACTATGTTGGAAGTAAAATTGACAGAAAATCTACTTCTGGTTACTGCACTTTTGTTGGCGGCAATCTTATAACCTGGAGGAGCAAGAAGCAGAATGTTGTTACTAGATCTAGTGTTGAGGCCGAGTACCGAGCTATGGCTCACACAGCTTGTGAACTTATGTGAGTAAAATCTCTTCTAACATACTTTGGTGTGAGCTCTTCTGATCCTATCCCCATGCTTTGCGATAATAAAGCAGCTATTTTTATCGCTAATAATCCTGTCTATCATGAGCGGACCAAGCACATTGAAGTTGATTGCTCATCAGAGAAGCTATCTAGACTGGTCGTATCTGCACTCCATTCACTCGCTCAGAACTGGTGTCTTTACGAAGTTGTTGGCCAAGAAACACTTCTGCTCTCTCGTGGACAAGTTGGGCATGATTGATACCTATGCTCCAACTTGAGGGGGAGTGTTAAATATTAGTCATTTATATTTCTCTTGTTATTTCTTTATTATATATGGACCTACATGTAGTTGTTCTTTTAACCTTTTTAAGTACATTGCTTAATACTTGTAGCTATGTATGACAATAAATATGTATTTAATTGTTGATCACTCTCTTACATTCTTTACAGTAATTCTTTTCTTGTTCTTGACATTATTGGTAATGGTAATATATTAGAAATATGGTTATTTTGAAATACAAAAAAAATATATGTATGGGGAGATCGACCATAAATATGTATATAACTACATATAATACAATGTGTGTATATGAGTGGGGAATGTTTATAAAAATCGTGACACATGTATATATACATAAAGCATATACATAAATTAATTTTTTCAAAGGTCGCCTAGGCAACGCTTAGTCGCGCCTAGTCGCAAGGCGTTCAGCTGGAACGCCTTGACAAGTA
This sequence comes from Alisma plantago-aquatica, assembly GCA_963693085.1. Taxonomy (NCBI): domain Eukaryota; kingdom Viridiplantae; phylum Streptophyta; class Magnoliopsida; order Alismatales; family Alismataceae; genus Alisma; species Alisma plantago-aquatica. Next base: position 408,552,850 of record OY856415.1, on the reverse strand, counting down.
TGCCTAATGCTTTCTGCAACCAATGTTGAGATCTTCATCTCTAGTTCAGGTCATGTTCTCATTGTATGTACTGAATCTAGATATCCTTATTGGTTCTCCACAATTAAATTTAGGTCGACCTCTACCCTATATAATTATGACTTAATAAAAATGTCGTTGTGTGTGTGTGTTGGGGGGGGGGGGGGGGGGGGGGGGTGTTAGCAGACAACGGATTGAGTACTACATGAGAAGAGAAAGCAGGGACAACTTTGCATCAAAATGTCAAGTTGGAAGACTTATCATCAGTTAACGCTTTATGCCACCAATGTTGGGGTTTTCATCTCTATTTTGGGTCATGTTCTCATTGAGATGTAATAAATCTAGATATCCAGATTGGTTCTTAACAGTTAAAGTTAGGTCAACCTCTACCCCTTCCAACTATGACTAAATAAAAATGCTACTGGTAGTTGGTAAACTGTTTGCATATGATGAATAAGCAACTATTATTGCTGGTGTTGAATTATAATCAGACATCTTAAATATATGAAAAAAGGATTGGTGCTTGAATCCTAGAGAACTAGTATGTGCAGATTGGTGGAAAAATCTAGGAAAGAGGATATTCAGTACTTTTGGAAACAGGAAGAGGGAAAAAAAGAGTGCAATAATCCATACGAAAAATGATGTGAAGCATCCTATTGTGAGGATGAGAGAGGCCCAATGGGAGAATTTGGACTTGGAATTCGAACTGATGAGGCTAATCAATATAAGAGGATAAAAACTGATGGTCTTGTATTCATGACATATTAGGTTCGCTTGGTAACTTGTCCTCAAAAGGACTGATGATTGCATATTGTGAAAGGGTGTCCCTCTCAGTTCTTTTCATTTTACCCCATCAAGAAGCCAACTGCAGTGCTACAGGACATCGAGGCACCTTTGATAGAGTGGAGGGCCAAGGTGGGACACAAGGCGCCGCCATTGACAACCACAAGATGTAGGGATATGGTGGTCCTAACCAAGCTCCTTCCTTTGACTCTAAAGGGAGCACTCAACAGTTGGACAACAGTGGTGGAGGTGGTTGTACCGTTGTAGGCAGGACAGCCACCGTGTTAAGGCGGGAGCCTAGGTGCCACCTATGCACATAAATGTTGATAGGGGCATATTAAGCATTCACCTTAGAAGTTAAGCCCAAGAGAAAATGAATGATGAATGCCTAGGGAAACCTTGGACCAACTAGGGGCACCTAGGGTGCCCAGGGCAGTTTTACAGGAGAAAAAAAAACTTAATTCCGATATCATTTGCTTCATATTTGCAATGTCTAAAGGTCCATGTATGCATCGGTAACCTTCTACTTTGCCCTTATTCCATTTATCACGTGTAGCATACTAAACAGACGCATAAAGTACCTTAAATATATACAACATATAATATATTATAAATGTTATGCATAAATAGTCTATAAACAAAGTGGCCAGGCACCTAGGCTTTTAGCCAAAGCAAGGGCCCACCTTTTTTACTTGAGAATAAATGAATATGACTGCAGGTGAGGTCACTCGTGAACACAATTGCTGATCTCCTAGCCATCGTTGATATGTGGTGGTGAAGGGGGAAAAGATCACAGACTAGTTGCAGAGGGGGGTGTGCATAGGACTATTGCTGTTTTAATCTACTTTCTAGCATCTCTATACAGCAACAGGACTAACTGATAGTGATGGTACATTTCTCAACCTAAGAATATCCGGATGCTCACAGTTTGAACCTTCTTGTGTATGTACATAGTAGAGATTTTCACACCCATTGATCCCACAATAAAGAAGCCAATATTGTCACGGTTGTTACTCCTTATGGTTCTGACTTTAAAAACACATTAAATTGACATAAACAATAGATGCCTGGTCTGAGCCAAGACCAAATTTAACAGAAAATCATCAAACCACAATTTTGTGTATTTAGACATTAGTATAACAGAAAAAATGACAACAAAAACAGCATTTAAATATTCACCAAAAAGATTATATATTCCTGTGTCCTCAATGGGTGCCATGAAGGAATAGAATCCATGACTTAAAATCTGTGGCTCTAATTGAAATATAGCTTTAAGATGCATAATAAGGACAAAGGGGGAACCAACCTCTGGAACTGTGACACTAGCATATTTAAACCGTGCACCTCGCCTAAGATCAGGGATGCCTTGTTTCTCTCTAGATTCCTGTACAAAAGAAGAATTCCAAGTTATAATTTTCTAAATTTGAAAACCATCTTGTAGAAGAACAAGTAAAGTGAACAGCATATTTCTGCAATAGTGAATCCGTTCCAGCAAACATATTTTAATTAGCAAAGTTGGGAGTTCATTATGCTAGCTGAAAACTAAACTCCATTCACTCATGCACTAGAGCTTTGAAATAATATTGTTACATATCATTTTCCACATGGTTAACAAGTATCATTTGCCTTAACTCAGAAATACAATAGTGATCTTATGCCATACTGGTGACAAATTCAGGACTCAGCAATTTTTTGGTTTACCTGAAAAGATTGTACTCAAGAATTGTGCTGAAAGTTCAGTGAAATATAGGAAAACATTTGTTCAAGTGCAGTCAACAGTTTGTGAAGACTTGGGGAAAAAATCAAATGTGTTCTACACATGCATGCATATATGTACCAATATGCACGAGCATATCGCAATGCACACACACACACACACACAAATATTATAGAGTGATGTGGAACCACTTCGGAAAGAGGGGGAAACAAAGAGGCAAAGAAATAAACTATTACTCAATTCATATTCAACTGCTTGGAACAAGCCCCAAAGGCTGGTATTTTTTATAAAAGACAAAATCCTAGATTTGAGGCTATTGTCTAAATTGCCAAATAAAATATAAAATCGAAATAAAACTATTATGACTCACAACTAAGTACAACCTTTAGCTGAATTGCACTCAGTCACCTAACAATAAATGTAAAGCAAAATTAAAAGAGATTGCATTGTTCAAAATTTTGTCAACAGTCGCTCACAATTTTGGTACCAATGACTATGTAGGTACCTCTGCTTGGTAGGGCGTTTTGAGAAATTTCAATGGTATTTTAATCACATTTCGATGTTTTGACAAATGAGGTGTGTTTCGATGAAAAAAAGACCCTAATGTGCATTGTTTCAATGAAACACAATGGAACAAAAAATAATTCTCGAGAAATGGGGGAAAGATGTACGTTGTTTTTACTGTGTCCTTTCGATGAAAAAAAAGACCCAAATGGATCATGTTTCAATGAAACATAGCGGAACGAAAATATTCTCAAGAAATGGGGAGAAATGTATGTTGCTTTTACTATGTGTCTCTCTGAGCTTTTTAGGGGCAGTCTAAGTTATGTTTCTTCTCTTTATAGCCTAATTCTACCTCTCTCTCTCCTATCTCTTCCGCTTCTATCAAGATCTACAAAGAAAGTATCCATGGTTTGAGAGTTGTATCTATGGATAGGATGACCCATTAATTTTGTTTCTGAGGCTATATGATGAATGATGGTGCACAAAATTAGTATGATTGTCGAGACATTTTGTATGTTATGCCATTAGCAATTACACCTCCAACTGCTTTGTTGCCTCCTCTAGGCTCTAGCTACACAAGCACATGGCCAAGAAAAAATTCTTGAGGAGTTTATTAAAGATTGTACATTGTCACTAGTTACTTGGAGACACATATATGCTTGTATAATACAAAAATGATTAAAACCAATATCTTGAAAAATTGTTAAACTCATGTATAGCCAACAAGGACAACAAATATCATGGTTTTCAAGCTTGCAGTAGCTACACAAACAATAATTGTGGTGCACTTATGCAATTGTTTACGATTTTGACAGCTACAAACTTGTAATGGTTACAACTTGTTACTTTTGTTCCTTAGGTAACCATCAAGTCATAAAGACCCCACCCAAGCCGAACATATGAGGGGCTAGTAGCGTCGCTCCTTGTTGTATGGCCAACGTGTGGTAGACATAGCAGGGGAGCATAACGATTATGGGAGTTGGCAACTAATGCTAGAGCAAGGGAGGTGTTGGGCATGTGGGCTAAGCAGCAAGAGGAAGTCATTGGGAAGGGAGTGGAAGCGTGGTCGGGGAAGGGGAGTGGGGACTAAGCAAAAGGTAGGATGGGGGCGGCTAGGCCTGTTGTACAAGAACATAGGGAAAGCAGGGCGGGGATGGGATCCTGTTCAAGGCAGAGGAGCGTGATAGGAAGGAGTGAAACTTGGTTCATTCCTTGTTGAGTCAGCTCTGGGCGACAGCTATCATTGGACCTTCTACTGTGTTGCGGTAAAAGAGAGCAGGAAGGGGTGCTGGGAACCACGGGCGCATGGGGTGTCAACAGGGTCATGAGGTGTTGTGAGGGTTTACGGGTGGGGTTACTGGTGGTGTGCGACGGGTGGTGGGGCTTGGATGTAGCATAGGGGAGCAGTCGTGAGATTCAGGAGGCTGGGAACAGGCTGACGGGAGGCAGCTACGCGTGGATGGCTGGATGTGGACGACGGGAGGGCGTGTTATCACTTTATCCTTCATGTGTGCGGGGACGGGAAGATGAGTGGTAGGGATGGTGTCCGGCAACACTAGAGAGAGAGGGTGGTGTTTACACAAAAAAAAAAGAGGATGACGTTGGGCTGGAAGAGAAGATATAGGTACCCTGGAAGTTAAGGGTTATTATTAGATACCACTTAATACGGAATCATATCGAAAAGAGGAGAACAAAGAGGAAACAAAATCAATTATTTCTCAATTCATATTCAATTGCTTGGGACAAGCACCCAAGGCTGGTATTTATAAAAAAAGACATGAAACCATAGACATGAGGCAATTGCGTAAATAGCCAAATAAAAAATACAAAATCAAAACAATTAAGACTTGCAAGTAATTACAACAATTAGGTAAATTGCCCTTAAATGTAAAGCAAAAATAAAGAGAATAATATGTTGCATGTGTTTGGCAAGAGACAGAGAGGAAGAGGAACCTATACCTAAAGGTCCTGTTATTGATTATGACTATTGAGGAATGCTTTGGTGTAATCCAACTGTTGAGATTTGAAGAATGTGTTAATTCAAGTTTCATTAATACCTCATGTAGTGCATCAGTATGCAAGATATCAGATAAACATTTGAATGGTGTATATAATTTTAAGTGTTATAGCTGATTAACATATACGTGGTATTTAATGAAGGATAAGATTGGATTACGTAAAAGGGCTTTGTAACTATTCCAAATAAAGGACATAATAAAACAGTAAACTGGAAGATATCCGCCAAAAAGGCCAAAAAATGTTATGACAATCTGTGAAATGTGAAATTTCACAAAAAGTCAAGAAATTATGTTCTATTCCACTGAGCATTCGCGCAGTAAAATCACAAATAAAAATATAAAAAATGACAAATTTTGTCACTGTCAATGCCATACAGGAAAAGTGCAGCTTGATTCACCCAAAAAAATATCTATTGGAGGCAACATAAGAAACACTAGACAAGCATATACCTACTTCCAACATGACATAATATTATGTCCATCAGAGATAAACAATAAAAGAAAAGCTGGGAGATTTACTGTGTCTTGCCTCAGGTCGAACATCAATTAGCACAGTGTTCCTTTCATTTTTTAGCAGTTCTAGAGCCAATTTAGGGGACAAATCTCCTGAATATCCACCATATTTCAACACCCAGTAAGAAGCCCTGCAAGAGATAGATGTGCATGCATTGAGAATATAGATATGGCCCCCTCAAATGTGGAAGGGAGATAATAAAAGATAGCAAGTCTGTTTTACTGGTAGTTAGTTTTTTCAAGACAGATTAAAAAAGTTAAATCATACTAGTTTTAGAAATATAAGAGAAACGCTTTTTCAAGACAGATTAAAAAGTTAAATCATGCTGGTTTTAGAAATATTAAGAGAAAAATGTACGGATGAAAGTAAGCTATGTTGGTTTATCAAGTAAAGGAGTCGCTTTACAAAATTTTCAGTAGAATCAAAAGAAGCTTGGAAGGGAACTCAAAATAAGAAAATCAAATTAAAATTCCAATAGTTATCAGCCCCCCTCTTTCAGTTAGACTAAAAGTAATAGCATCTGGTTTGGACAATGGCAAACCCTAGAAGTAAAGACAAAATGGAGAAATAGTGAAGCAACATATCCAAATAGAGACAATATGTGGTCTGCAGAGAATAAAGATCGATTTGAAGTCCTATGCCTACGGAGTGGGAAGAATATATCAGAAGAGATGTCTCATTTACCTTGAGAATTTGGCAATTGATGACCAGGCTCTGGCGTTGGTTCTGGGATGAAGAGATTCTTGAAACTGGAAATTAGAGAATAACAAACGAAGATGGACTAAGGAAGTGGCTGACCTTACATTTAGGTTGGAGAAAGTCAAATGAAAACCTCATAAATACAGAGGATAAACTACTTAGAGATAGAAGGAACGAGGAAATTCTTAAAGTCAGCGTACAGTCTGAGAGGAACAATGATGGTGGATTCGAGACTAGTTAGCCCATTGAAAGTGAAAGCATTCCTGTGGCCGCCGCAAGTTAATAAACCGGCCATGTTAGCTAGCCAACGTAACAAGATTCAGGAATCTTAAGCAGAGTACACCATGTATGGATAGAGCAGCTTTAGAGGATGCACAGTTATTCATGTGATATGAAAAGTTGTTTGGGATGCTGTAGACACAACAATGCCAATAGGAGATAGAGTTCTATCATTTTGGGAAACATGCACTCGATCTCATCACTGATAGAGTTTTCGGTCCAAACCCAACCCAGTCATGACCTAGCCACTAGAAGGGTTTTCAGTCCAAACCTAGCCCAGTTAATTGAGCCGGTTGACCTTAGACCCTCATGGCAGGTCACCTCAAGTCCCGTTTCAAAGAATAGAAAATTTCACCGGGTTGACCCCACAATCGAACTGAAGACTTAAGTGGGAACTTTTCCGTTGTAAAAATCTAGGTCACTAGATCATTTTTCTCATTATGTCGCTACAAGCACACCCAATAGGAAGGGTTGCATCAATAAGCTTCGGTGGCATAGATAATGAATGTTGTGCAAAGGATTTAATTAGCAAGAGGTATTAACCTCGTGGTTGACGAAGAATTAGTCCAAGCTCAGTGATTATGCACCTATGAGAGTTCCAGCACTCTTTTCTGGTCAGTATAAAATTTTCAGTAAGTAGTTTCTACACTATTATGGCACCTGGAATGAAAACGGACAAAAAAAAGCCCTTGTGACGTGAGAAATGAACTCAACAGAAGTTTATGGATATTCCAAAAAGGGAGGCAAACATGTTGGATAAATTGGACATTATGATAAATCCCTTTGTTTCGATGATGACAAACATTTCATTCTTGTTGATCTAACGTGCTACTTGAGTGTTGCAGGAATTAAGCGGATGACAAAGCTCTAGGGAAACTATACGCTTGAATGATTGTAAAAGTCATACAATGTAATCAATTGTAAACTTGTACAAATATATAATGTACAAGTACTTAGATTTCATGTAAATCAAGCGTTAGATCTTCCCTAGCCAATCACCACACTTAGATAGGTCATCCCTTTCAAATAGGTTCACATATGCACACTCATACATTTACTTAGTGCCCAAATTGAAAGATTGAAAACAGAGTCAATCTCGGTCGACCACACTCCTCGACCGAGACACTCTCGGTCGACAAACTTCTCGACCGAGATTGACCAAAAGTAGCCGTTAGACACAGCAGTTGACAGTTGCAAATAAACGTTAATCCAGAGAGCCTGTCGGTCGACAAAACTTCGACCGAGTAGGTATCTCGGTCGACAAATTGTCGACCGAGATGGTCTCTGACAGCAACTGCAGAATAAAGCAACTAGCCGTTACTAATGCACCTAACTTATACCTAACGGCTAGTTAAGCACTTAGAAACCCCTAGAAGTTGTCTAGAACGTCCTTAAGCATCCATAGGCCATTCCTATAAATAGGACAAGCCATAGGACACTCAAAACACACCTAAGCTACACTTGTGCTATACTTGAGCTTGAATACACACTTGCAATCTGTTTTAGAGCAATAGAGCAATTCCTACACTTGCCATTCATCCCTATTGCTCCCATTTCGTGTTCTATAGGCTAGTATCTCCTATCCACTACAATCACATTGTCATACACATTGGTTAGGAGATCTATACGCTTGATATAGGCAAATCAAGCCTTGTGCTTACAACGGGTTGGAGGCTGCGGATTGGAGAGGGTTGACTTCTCAGGTGGAGAAGGGGACTTCAAGCTACTTCAAGAAGGCTATCGCACGGGAAGCTACTTCAGAAGGCTGGTGCAACGGGAGTTGGTGCATCTACTTCAAAGGAAGGCTGCTTCAAGGTTGGGCGATTACTTCTAGGTGAAGGCTGCTTGAAGGGTTTGGGAAAAGAAATTGTATTTTATGTAAAGTCCTTGCGAGGTAATAAAATAAATTTCTTTTCAAATCCCGGTTGGGTAAGCAACCGGGTAGTGGATTGACGGCTATAGTATTTGCTATAGTTGGAACCACTCTAAACCCTGTGTCTCCTTGTCCAATATTTTCATTGTGGTTGTTTGAGTTTAAATTATTATTAAATTATCTATAAAACTCTATTCACCCCCCCTCTAGTAGTTTTCAAAACACGCATTGATACAAGACTTTCAAGGAAAAATCCTCTCTCACTCTACTCATAAGTGACAATACATGAGGGGAAAGTTATTTAATGATTGTTCTTCCAGCCCATTTTTATGTAGTGTGGCGGAGTTCATGAAAAATACTAAAACAGAAACAGTGTTTATATAATACCAACATATCTTCCAGTAGCTTGCATATGTGTTTGCCTATTTTGCAGGTATACTTGGAACACAATAAAATTACTTGTAAAATGTTTGGTTGGTCCTAAAAAAATCCTTAAAGATTACAACGGAATAGAACGATTGCTTTCCAGTACCCTAATGTAGCTGAAGTGCCAACAAGAAGTATAAATGGGACTACTGGGTCATTAGGATCCAAACCAATATTCCTTTCGAGCCCTTCGATGACCACGTACACCTGTAATAGGGCGAGGCTGAGACACTGTACTTCAAAGGCAAACTGCAGAAAATCACTCAAGTAACTGGGAACAGAGTGAGAGCATCAGATACCTGCTGAAAGGCAGTGCCTAGCGGCCTGAGAATGCCTATGATTCTTTCTTCTGATGTATCCAGAGCGCTCTTAGCTTCCGGAGGAAGCAAAGTCTTTGCAGATTCGTAGTTGTAAACAGCGAAAGAAGTAGCATTTGCAAGATAATTTTCCAGTGAAACAATAGCACTCCTTAAGATATCAATTGCCAGCAAACTTGATTTGTACATGTTATCTTTGAATTGACCAGATAAATCTACCAATTTACCATCAGCTTGCTCTTTGGTATTCCCGACAGATGACAGCAAACCATCAGTTACATCCTTAAAAGATGAATTGACAGACTCATAATTCTTTACAGCGAAATTTTGGGCTTCAGTTATGGAGCTATTCAAAGATTCTGTAAAATCAGAGAAAAGATTTTCAATGCTCTTTTTTATATCATCAAGATTGTTGTTGACAGCCTGAATGGAGCTAGACAGTGGAACAGTATCATCGGACACAATCTCATTTACAGAATTGGTTACAGATTCTGGTCCTGAAAATGACGAATCAGTCGGTAGACTTGAAGACTGATCCATGGACTGTTGAAGATTCAGAATCTCATTTCCAGAAGAGGGAAGTTGGAATTCCCCATCTGGAAATGCAAGTTCTCCATTCACTTCAGAATTAAGCTCATTTGTGATCTCTCCAAGAAACATATTTCCAGCTGGTGATATTTCAGTTTCAGAAATTCTGGAAGAGGCAAGTTCAAGTATATCATTGTTCGCAGAACATGTCCCATTGATTCCTCCCACCGCACAACCCCACCTCTCAGAGTCAATGTCAAAGTTGCCGTCCGAAAATCCACGCACAATGTCATCAAATTCTTTCGGATAGTTAGAAAATATAGAGGAGTCAATGGAATCAAACTGAGCAAGGTCTTCGATGCTAGGAAAATGAACATGTCGTGTAGCTTCTAATCTGACTGGAAGTTCAGAAGCTCTAGCCCCATTGCAGTTACTAAGGAAACTCCTGCTTTCGATGATAGACTTACTCACGGGAGAAACAGTTCTTACTCCTAGATGAGTCGAAATCTGAAAGAGAAGCTTGCGAGATCAAAAATAGTGTACTTTGTCAAAGAAAACATATCTGTAGAATGCACAAATAAATAACAAACTGACAGGTATATAAACATTAAATCAAGATCTCTATACATGGTATGTGGGTTGATGCATTTTGATAAACCATTCTGCCCAGCCCTCAGAGCTTAATATGGCAATCAAATATGTTTGGAAGAGGAACTCACTATCTTGTACCCAGGGGAACAGTATTGCTCTACATCATTCTCAAAACAAATCTTGTATAACTAAAACGTAACATACAGCCAAAAGCTAAGTCCAGCTGAATTCTAGTAGAAGTTGCATTACATGTCTCGGTAATCTCAGTATCTCTATTTGGCAAAATCCACGCAACGACCCAAAATATAAAGTTGTGTCCCGAAGCTTAAAATTGCTTTATTAACAAGTAATACATAGCTTAAGCAGTCACGGTATATACAGCTACGGTTATAGATGTGTGCGGGCAATATAAAATGCGGGTATAGTTTTATTTCTCCCGATTATGAGGGAGACACTAATTCTTGTAGTTTGGCTTCAAAGTGATTAATTGATACAAAGAGGCAGATTTTGATCTTCGATGTTGGCAAAAAAAGGAAACTCACCAGAGAAGCTGAAGAACAGCTGGGGGAGGCGGAGCAGACAGGCAACATTGTGGTCATCAGACGCTTAGGACGCCTCCCCTCCCTCCGATTTGTTTTACAAGAAAAGGTTCATTTTTCCGACACCAACCAAGATGGATAACAGGTCCCCCGCCACTCCAGAAACACACAAGCTATGCAACTCGGATTCCCAGTTCAACCATTTCTTTTGCTGGGCCACCGCAAACGGTACAAGGTTTTGGTTCGGTATACAAGGCTAGGGGACCGAAGGCGGAGGGCGGGGAGGTTGATGTGCCAGGCCCAGGTGGCAGGGGGAGAGGTCAGAGGCTTCGCGGATTTGCTTGCTTGGTAGTGCCCGGGGCGGGTGTCCAATAGGAATCGAGGAGAATGGGGGATTGGATATGGCCTCGGACGATCGTGTGGCCCCTCGGTGTCATCCTTGAGGCGGGAGGGCCCAATTCATCGTCTGCCCCTAGTTTTCTTTCCTCTTTCCAGATTTTGATATTCATTCTTTTGGAATTTGACATTTGTGTGTGTGTGTGTGTGTGTGTGTGTGTGTGTGTGTGTGTGTGTGTGTGGGGGGGGGGGGGGGAGCTGGTACCTCGTAAAACTCCAGCAAGAAAATCGAGTTGTAACAATGTCCATGCCCATAAGCCGGTTTGTGGCTGTAAGATAGACTGAATAAATAGAATAAAACAATATACATATATATTTATTTATTTATTTATATATATAGAATAAAACAATATACATATATGTGGGGGGGGCTAGGATATATAAAGGTACAATGGCATGTTGTTCTATCATTTTTCATTTATGTCACAAAATGTAAGGTACTTTTTTCGCATATTTTTTATTTTTCTCTTATAATACAAATTATTTTCCAAATATTTTATGTCGAACATATCATTTGTCCAATGATGATTTGAATATTTTAATATAATTTGATTGAATCATATATAACTTTCTTTTGTACATCAAACAATACAAATTTACAATCAAATGGTTTTGAAACATTAAAAAACTATTCAAAAGGAAGTCTTAAGTGGTTTATGTAGTTCCTTTGGGGATGTGGATGAAAGTTATAAGCAGAAGATATAGTTCATTTGGGATGTGGATCAAAGTTATAATCATAAAGGGGTGAAACACCCCCAATGCCTCTTCTTTATCCTAACATTCCAACATTCAATTTCATTTTATTATTCATATAGATAAAACCAAGAAAATATGATTACCAGGTAGATATATGCCTCTTAATAGATGGATGAGATTACTTGATACAAAGTTCAAATTTTACAAGATAAGAATAGAAGGAGATGATTCAAGTCTAGCTAGTCCTTAAATAAAATTTGATAGATGGAGAATATATTTTACAAGTTGTTTAAGTTTTTTTTCCATTGTAGAGTTAGCATACTCATGTACATGGTCAATAAATACTCATGGCAAAGTTAGTAGTTAATGTGAACAATAAAACCTATTATTTATTTTCTTTCATCGCACCTATAACTAGAATGCAACAACATGGTATCTATGTGGTGATTACAATCTCTTTGTCTCCATTGTTGTATGGTAGTTAGTGGATGTCCTATGTCTTAATCATAGTTGTCCACAAGTATTCCTCACCTAAAGGACGTTTGCCCGCTGACCTCAATGTCAATTGTCATTGGCCTAGCCTTGCCAGGTGATTCATATGGATTACATTCTATTATTAACTCTAGTGTATTTTGATCAGGTGCTTCTTGTTATGCTCCTTAACTACTAATTTCTCACAATATACGAGGTTATTTCTTCTACTCAAATGCATGTCTCACCCCATGTCATTGTTGGTTCACATATGCACCATTTCCATTGAACCTTCATTCTACTTGTGGTTATAACGTTTATGATTGACATAAGCATCCTTCTTGGTTGCCATGAACTTTTATGGGCTTCTAACTATTATTGCATCTTATTTAACCATCATAATCAACCACTAAACATGTAAGTTGTTCATGTTATTCATTACATGTCAAGCATATTCTAATATACTCAATTTTGGTCCACAAAGTAAAAATCCTTATTTCTTATTTACTACAACCTTATTTGCACTTGTAGCACTCTTGTTTTCATTTATATAACTTAGTTGAAACTATTCTAGAAGTTTCAAAATCTAATGATCATCGTGTTATTGCTTGACTTCTAACTTCTCAAAATTTACTTATTTCTCAAAATTATTTTTCTTACATCATAAACGCAAATCATACCCCACCTCATGACCACATAACTAAATTGTTAACAAGTGTTTTTAAACCATCAAAAAATATCCTCTATTTTTTTGAGATATTTTATTTTGTATTTAAATACATATAATAGTAAAATAGAAAATTATTTTGTTAAAATTTATAATTATAACTTTTGTAAACTACTAAGTGACATTGTATTCTGCCACAAGCAAGACATCAACATAAAATTCATAGCTATAACTTTTGTAAAATACACTCGTACAAAATCTTAAGTTCAATGTGTATATGAAGTCATGACTCATCCATCCTTGATCTAAAAATTGAAATGAGGGGAGCCATCATCATATACCATAAGGTAGTCATCAACATAATTGTTGAGGAGAAAAATGGTGAGCCCATTCTCCCTCAATGCCCCATAAATTTGTGATTCATTTGTCCCTTTGACTTCATAACTAAGTCATATATTAATAACATCCACATTTAGCCATTAACGCTAAGTAATTAACTATAATTCCATGCATGTAATAACCTTGATATGCTCAAATAACTCTAAATACTTAGCCTTTAATTTGTAATTTATCCTTTTTTGAATATTTAGCTTCTCAACTAGCTAATTGTTGGACTTACGTGTATCGAAGAAGACGTCTACTCCCTCGATTCCCAGGATGAAGATTGGAAAGATTCAAATTGATTTTCCAGTTTGAACAAATGAAATTGACCCGAGTGAAGTCAACTCGACTCAGTTTCAGTCCTAAACAACACCATCATCGTCAATCTTCATCAACGCCAATTCACCAAGTGTTGTAGCAAAATTGACCCAAATTCACTCAACCCAGGTCGAATTCGCAAAGACTCTTCATCAACCTATTTTGAAGGACTACAATCTATGAATGTCAAACACATGGGAATCAACCGATGACCGTTTGAATGAAGACTTTCATCGAAGTCCATCGATGAACCACTTCATTGACCTCTGCCTCCACTCAAGTGAATAACTAATGGAGTGAAATCAGCCCAGATTCATCCAAACTGGTCCAATTTTGTACTAGTAGGGGTCACACCATCATTCAATCCATTGATGGTCTCCATTGACGGCACCAACCGGCCAATGACACCAACTAATTGTGTGAAGACTACTATATAAAGTATTTTTTACAACAGGAAAAATAAATAGTTCAAGTAGTTGTGTTGTATTTAGCATATTTATTACAACAATAATATTTACATGGTGTTTATTATATTTTTTACAACATAAGTTATATATAATGGGCCAAATTCATTGTAGTATACGTGCTATAATAGGTGCTTAGCTCTTGTAATAGGTTGAAATATCACACCATACCCAACCAGCTGATGTAAAAGACTATAATTACATAGCATGCTCTAATCTATTGTAATAGTCATGTTTGCTAATTCGTTATAGTAGACATAATTACATAATATACGATAATATATTGTATTATACCATAATCACACCACATGCTTTCACCAATGTAATAGTTACCTTTTGTAATAGACCACAATCATATAACATATTGTAACTCAATATTATATACCAAGAACACACACAGACTCCAACCTAGGGACGGAGCGGGTGGGTGCAAGCAGAGGTCATTCCCCTCACCCTTAAAAATATATATGTTTTAAATATATATATATATACATATATTTATACGTAAATATTTCAATATATATGTTGTATAATTAATATAAGAAATATGTTGCTAGTGCCACAACAACACATAACTATTAACTATACTTGTCGGTCGCCGGTTTGATCTTGTGTCTAGGAGTATTTTCCTTTTTCTCTCAATAGGTGTATATGCAATTCATTGTATATATATAACAAAGAATGCATGTGGTACATAAAATAAAATTGGTTTGGTAGTTTAAGTTGTATTTTAATTTCATGTGGTCTCAAGTTCAAAACATGTGTCTAGTTTATTTTCTTTTTTTCCTTAGCATATTTTATTAAACACCCCTATTATACAAGTGTGTTCAGTGAGCTACAACATGCATTAACTACTACATCAAATACATATATTACAACATTTACAACACATGTTATATAAAGAATCTCCCACATAAGACCACACAATTTAATATAACAATTGACACTATTTTAAAATGGAAAAATGAACTGTTGTGAAAAGCATTGTTTGTAGTAGTAGCATTGATGACACCAACCAACAAACTAACTGACCGATGGAAAAAAATGTTTGATAGACTAATTCCACTAAACTAACCATGGTTAATCCAAACCAGTATGATTTCGTGACTACATTTCCACAAAACATGGACAGAAACATATATTGGTTCATGAAATATGGGTTTGGTAACTCCCACTTAGTCATATACCACCTATCACTATAAATATTCATCCTTGGCCGTCATGATAAGGGTTCTACATTTTTTGTTCTTATACCTCTACCTTAGAGTTCCAGGGCCTGAGAGGGATAAGGATATCACCCTATACCCATTCCCATTGGTTTGTGTCCATTTCCATATGTTCATACCATTTTTTGTAGATCGCCTTCATCCTCAAGTCATTTTCATCAGTTTCCATACTTCACCCATCCAACCACTGTATGAAATTGATCCAAGTTCCTCTAACCAGTGTTATGTTCGTCACAATCCATCCAAGAAAGTGGTTAAGGATGGAATCAAAGAGGAAGGAGGCCAAGGAGTCCAAAAGACCAAATGGGACGAAGTAAAAGATGATACTCAACCCATCTAAAGGCTAAGGAGAAAGAAGCACTTGTCCTCTATGGGCTAATCTCATCTTCTTTCTCTTTTCTTATATTGTTCTCCTTTGTTTTGTACAAATGATTGATTTCCATCTTTGCTTATTGCCAAATATGCTTTTCTATGGCTAGTTGAACTCCTAGGCCATATATCCCAGTCTGAGCATGCTTATGTACTTTGACTCTAAGAAAGTAGTTAATATTCATATCTTGCATGAAGTTGTTGCATCTTCTCTTTCGATTATGATTGTTGTATTGGTTGATCTATTTCTTGCATAAATTTTCATTCTTTTAGTTTCAAAAGATTAGTGGTAAAAATAGATAGAGAAGCTAGTATAGACTAAACTCTAAAAGTACAAGGTCCAAGGGTGTAACAACTCTCGTTTAAATACATATAATAACTATGAGGAAGCATTGATATTTGAAGGGAATGTCATATTATGATATTCTTTACAAATAAATAAATAAAACACTATACATTGTCTTAAAAAGATTCATACATTGTTCATTGGATATGAAAACTACGATTGAGTTCTTCGTGACATCTAAACATTGAACAACTAAAACACAAAAGAAAACATTCTAAATTATAAGATCGCCTAAGGTAGATGACACCCTACCAGGTTGCACTTGAAGGTCTTCTAATCCTTGGCTTGCTCTTCTTTAGTCCTTGTTTGCTCCAATACTTGGGGATATCACGCCCCATCCTTGCAAAGGGAAAAATAGTCACATATACAAATGTTATAAGCACTTTATAGCATAAGAAAAATAAGTATACTTGGCATTAAGGAAAATTGACTTGAACGTTGACTTAACCATTCTTGGAATAACTTCTTGACATAAATAAGTATTGAATAAGTAAGATATGCATCTCTTTGTGGTTTTCCCACTTAAGAGCACATCATGCTAGGAAAGCCCGTGATTGGCTATGAAAGCCCATAATGACCACTTGAGGTCCATATTGTAAGAGCAAATTAAGCTTAATCAAATTCTTATAACATGACTATTCAATATAAACATTAGCATAATATTAAACTTCAATCTTTAAGATGATGTGATTTCTCCCTCTTGAAACTTGAACTTTAAATTCATTAATCATAATCTTTAAGATTAGTGAGCATGGTAATCATAGGACCTACAACATAGAAATCATCAACTAATTTAATATAATGAACAAGATTTAAAACATTAAACATAAAATCATTATTTCTGCTTTATACATAACATTCAAAAGGCATAAATAATAGCATAGAACAACATGGCATGTTTACCTGGAGCAGAGTAGATCCTAACTTAGTTTCTCTAATCTTCAACCATTCCTAAGTTTCTTTAATGCAACATGATTTTCATAATTTATCATCTTAATTAACATCATAAACTCTTATCTTAGGTTATCAGGATAGCATGGTCTGACATTACTGAATTAGGATTTTAAAAACCTTAAAAACATATTCCTCTTAAAAGTTCATTTTCAAATGAGTATTTTCCATAATTTTTTGAAAAACCATTGATTTACTATGAATTTTTTAGCAATTAACCAGTCATAAAGTTTAGAAAATGATTTAAGGTTTATTGTAATAACACAGAAAACTATCTTAATGAAAAGAATGGCACACCCTCGCATCATACACCTGACCTTTTTCGCGTGATAGGGTGAACTAGTCAAAAGTACGGAGTACAATCTCATGCGGTTAAATCAAATGAAGTGTGCGTGAATTTTTAATCTGCCTATAGCAGTGATTGACTAGAAAAATGACCCCATAAAGGCAAATGTAATAAACCACATCTACATTTCAACTCCTATGGTTTACAAAGAAAGGCAAGAACAATAGCAAAAACAAACATGTTTTTCGAATTCAAAACAAAATATTTTGCCTTCATCAATGAAAGATATAGATATGTGTGAGTTATTTACATCCTCGTGAAGAGAACAAGCCTTTACCTAGGTAATTTCATGGTATGAGGGACCAGAAGCCTCCTCCTGCCATGCTTGACCAAGGGGGGCAAGCTGGAGATGGGAAAATAGATAAACACAAATAAAATCGGTGATGTAAACTGGATCGAGGAATCAAGGAGACTCTTATAGCAGAGAGAAACAAGGTTGGAGGAGTGTCGATTTAGAAAAGAGCTCAAAGCAACAGGAGATGGGAAAAAGAGGAAATGTGAGATTACCTCTGTTTTAGTCAAACTGGGGGTCAAACCCTTCTCTGAGGTTTTTAGAGAGGAAAAGGAACCTTGGTTATGACTTTGATGGGAACCAATGCCGCTTGAATTGTCAAAGGGGTGGAACTAGTTTGAGCTCAAAGTTAGAGGTCATTGAGGAACCTGAGGGGATTAGCATGGTATAAATGATTCTTTTGATGTCCATGGAGGGTTTTTGATCGATTATATTTATATGTTGAGGTCTTGAAAGTGATGGAGACCATGAGGGATAAAAACATGGGACACTTTAAGGAAGTCTAGTTGACCAGGGATTCTAGTGCAAGAAACATTATTGTGTCATGGATGGATAAGCTCAAAAAGATGAGAACATGGTAAAAATCACACTTATTTTGCGTAATGTTGATCTAAGAGAGAAAGACCGAGAGGGGAAAGGAGTTGGATACTATATAGTATGTGGAAACACGTGATTTGGATGAGGGAGACAACCCCCCTCACCTGTAGACAAGTCTGCATCCTAGATCCAACTCAGAATAGGGTTCTAAAGGGACGCATGGATTAGGATAATTGATAATATTTTTTGGTGACTGAGAGAACCCACCATGGGCAAACCCGACAAGGTAAACTCTCAAGGTATGAGAAGGCATGGTCTGGTCACCCTCTTCCATGCCAAATTAGTGTGGGTTTCCATTCTCATAGTGTCTTCGATCTGGTTCAAACCCGAGCCTTCATTGGGACTTACCGAGCTCTTACCACTCAAGCTACTCTGGTCGGACATAATTTAAAACTATATAGAAGCATATTTAAATTATTTAGGTGCTTAAATAAATTTCAAACAACACCAAAATGGAACCACAACCTATTTAAAGGATCTAGAACCTTCCCGTATAATTACATTTAGGTTTTGACAGTATTTTATCAACAAACTCCCCATGTGTTATTATATTAGTTTCAATATATTAAAAGATTGGATAAATTGAATTAATTTACCTCATATAGCTATTTTAGTAAATTTTGAGATTATGAGTACTGGTTTGCCACTCAAGAGTCACCTTCTATATGTTTGGAGAAGTTTTCATGGAGGAGGGAGAGAAAAGTGCAAGTAAGACTAAATATTATTTTCTTTTGAGATAGTTGAAACTCATATTGTATCAGTGGATAAGAGAAGATAATTTGGGTTCTTTCATGGTGAAATAAAAAAATGAAGATGATGATGTCATGTAGAGGAGAGACAACATATATTATATGAAAATAACGATATATACTAATATCATGAACATTGAACTAACTATCACCATGAAAGTGAAAACTTATTGTATCCATATTTATAATATTTAAATAAATATTTATTTTCTTGAGTTATGTGCATTGAGGTCTAAAATTTGGATTTAAGTGATGGAAAGATTGAAATTAAGACCCTAACTTTATTTAATAAAAATATTTCAAATGTACAACTTTACCCAATAAATAATTTTTGTCCGTAAAATTTTCTTTATGTTACTACCCACCTTAAGGTTTTACTTATCCTATGTATGCTAACTATATAAAATTATCTTAAAGTCCCATTATCATACTTAGGATATGACCTTCTCATGGTTAAATATCTAAACTAGACTAATATGTCTATATAATACTAATGAATCTTGAAATCTATATCATGACATCATCAACTAACATGGTAATGAACCTAGATTGCCCCTCTTTGGAGGGAGCTAAATCAGGGTTTTAGTTCCAATTTGAGACCAACTCACTTGTCTATGGCAAATATCTACCCTTCGTATGCATGTTTGGTCTTACTATGCATCTAATTAGGTTTTGATGACTATATATCTCAAACATTTAATATCTTGTTTTCTTTGTTGCTCTTGATACATGTCAATCTGTCATATCTCTAAAGGTGGCATGTCATATCACACTTATCTTAGCACCTTCCTAGTGCACATGCCCCATACCACATGTACTCAAAAGGGTGATACAGGTATGATAATATATTTATATGCACATACCATTCTCTCTACCAAAATCCCATAAGCTTGTGTCCCATACTACAAACATGTGGGAAAGAGAGATAGAGCATGCTATATGTAATTCTAGAGTTAATATAAAAGTCCAAAACATATAGGAACATAGAACTAATCCTTATCAAAACTTTTGTCTCATGTATAGACCTTTACTTTGATTTCCAATATATTTCACTTACTTCTTCTATACCTAGGGCTAGAACATATGGATCGGATTTCTTCATGGTGGCCATCTACTTATTTGCCTTAATACCATCAATGTAACACTCTGCTTTTGAATACATACAATAATTGGGCAGAACATTTATCTTTGAAGGGGATGTCAAATCACAATACTCATTTAAAAAAAATCATTATACATTGTTTTGAAAAGATTCATACATTTTTCATTGGACATGAAATCTACAATTGACTTCTTCATAAAATATAAACATGGAATAACTAAAACATAAAAGGAAACGTTCTAACCTATTTAAACATGGAATAACTAAAACATAAAAGGAAACGTTCTAACTAATAGGTTCATCTAAGGTATATGACACCCCACCAATTTGTACTTGAAGGTATCCTAATCCTTGGCTTGCTCTTATTAGTCCTTATTTGCTCCAATACATAGGGACATCGTGTCCCTAGCCATGCAAAGGGAAAACAATCACATATAAATAGTGTTGGCACTTTATATCATAATAAAACAATTATACTTGGCATTAAGGAAAACTGACTTGAACATTAACTTAAGCATTCTTGGAATAACTTCTTGACATAAATAAAGAATTGAATAACTAACTCTATGATTTGCCCAACTAAGAGTAAATTATTCTAGGAAATCTCATAACGACCACTTAAGGTCCATTATTGTGAGAGCATATATAACTTAATCAAATTATTATAACATGATTGTTAATATGAACATTAAAATAATCTTTAACATGATGGGGTTTCTCCCTCTTGAAACATGAACTTTAAATTCATTAATCATTAATCATTAATCATAATCTTTAAGGTTAGTGATGATGGTAACCATGGGTCATATAAAATTGTAATTTTCAAGCAATTTGACATAATGATCATGATATAGAACTTTGAACTTGAAATCAAAATTTCTACTTTATACATAACATTCAAGCAATGAGAAATAAGTGTGCACAATAGCATGACATGTTTACCTCAATAAAACTAGATCCTAACTTAGTTTAAATGATTCTCTAAAATTAGCATGATTTTCATTCATTATCATCTTAATTAACATCCTAAACCCTAATCTCAATTTATTAGGAAAACATGGTATGCCATTATGGAATCAGGATATGAAAAACATAAAAATGGATTATTATTCAAAAATCCTTTCAATGAGTATTTTTCTATATTTTTTTGACAAACTATTGATTTGCTATGATTTCTGAATAATCAACTAATCAGAGAATTTAGAAAATGACTTAAATTCATTACAATAATCTAGGAAACTAGCTTAATGAAAAGATGTCACACCCCTAATCACATGCCACACCTCGATCATATGTCAGGGTGAATTAGTCAAAAGTATAGAGTACAAATCTCACAAGATTAAGTTAAATGAAGCATGGTTGAATTCATAATATGTCCACATTAGAGTGTGACCATAAAATCAACCCCATATGGGAAAACATAGTAAACCGCATGCGTCTTTGATCCTCTCCCATCCGTAAATAATAGCTTGAACAATAGCAGGAAATAGTGAGGTTTCCCCAAATTCAAAATGAAATCTTTCCCCTTCTTTGAAGAAATTTATATATACATGTGAGTTATTTACATACTAGGGATGAGAACAAGCCTTCACCCATGCTATTCCATGGCCTGGAGGACTAGAGGCCTCCTCCTACCATAGTTGACCAAGGAGGTCAAACTGGAAAAGGGAAAGTAGGTAAACACAAAGAAAATCAATGTTGTAAACCAGCTCACGACATCAAGGTAAACCACATAGTAGAGAGAAACATGGTCAGAGGAGTGTGGATTTTAGAGAAGATATCAAAATGATAGAAGGTGAGAAAAAGAGGGAAAATGATATTACATCTGATTCACTCAATTTGGTTGGGTTGAACCCTTATCTGAGGATCCTGGAGGGGAAAGGCACCATGAAGATGACCCCAATGGTCACCAGTGGCACCTTGAATCACCAGAGGGGTGGAACTACATGGAGCTCGGGGTCAGAGGTCGTTGAGGAACCTGAGGGGATTATCATGGTAAAATGATTCTTTAGATATCCATGAAGGGTTTTTGATCGACTATATTATAGTTTGAGGTCTTAAGATGGTTGGAGACTGGAGGGGATAGAAACATGGGACACTTCTAGGAAATCTAGTCAACTAGGGATTCCAGTTCATAAAACCTTATTGTGTTGGAGATGGATATGCTAAAAAATATTAGAGGGTGGTGAAAACCACACTTATTTCTCATGGTGTTGATCAAAGAGAGAGATCTAGAGGGGAAAGGAGTCAAGGACTACAAAGTACATAGAACTACATGACTCAGGTGAGGGAGACAATCCCCGACTCCACCTATAGATTAGTCTATGTCCTACATATGACCATGAATAGGGTTATAAAGGGCCACATTGACACCAAATGTAATTGATATTAGGTTAGATTAAGATAATAGGCAATATTATTAATTCAAAACTATATACAAACATCTTTAAATTATTTAGGTACTCAAATAAAGTTAAAACAATACCAAAATTCAACCGCAACCTATATAGTGGGTCTGTAGCCTTCCCATCCAATTAGATTTAGGTTTTGATTATATTTCATTCACAAATTTCCCATGTGTTGCTATCTTAATTTAAATGCATCAAAAGATAAGAAATTTCATCTTTCCTCATTTAGTTATTTCAGTAAATTTTGAGATTAGGAGTGTTATTCCTCTCAAAAGTCATCTTGGATGTCTATCATTCCCTTTTGGAGAAATTTTCATGGAGGAGAGAGAGAAAAGTGCACGTAGACTAATTATAGTATCTTTTGAGATAGCTGAAATACTTTATTGTATTAGTGAAAAGGAGAAGATGGGTTCTTTCATTGTGAGAGAAAAAATTAATGATGATGATATCATGTAGAGGAGAGAGAAATTACATTATATGAAAATTTTGATATATTTAAATATCATCAACATTGAATTAACTATCACCATGAAATCTAAAATTTGTTTTATTCCTATTAACAATATTTAAATAAAAAGTTATTTTCTAATTTATTTGCATTGAGATCTAATATTTAGATTTAAATCACGAAAATTTTGAAATTTAGACAATAACTTCATTTTAGTTAAATATTTGGGATGTTACAAAGGGAGGACCTTCCCAGAATCCAAGGTCAGAGAATTGTGACCCAACATTGTGTAACATACCCCTATTCATCCAACTCGGGCCAAGTTTGTTCCATTTGAATTCATAGTAGTTCTTTTACCACTCCTAATGCTCCTAGTTGTTTTGGACTCGAGAAGTAATCCAATATAGTTAAGGGTTTTCATCGGTGATCCTTAAGAGAGGTATTGAGCCATTGATGGGGTTTTAGTCATGCTACAAGACAACGCATGGGATGACCCCCACATGAGTAGCTACCATGGCAAATGCTAAATTAGGATGTTAAGAATTGGCTAGGGTGTTTTTGTTAACTAAAGGTCTAAATTAAACAATCCCATGTTTGATGATGACTACACCATTCCACTTATTTGCGTCTACAATTTCTACTTGAGTGGTTTCAGACTATATAGATGCACTCCAAATGCCTAAACTTGAAAACCTTAGTTTAGAAAAAATGAAGTCATATATACAAAAAGATCAAGTTTGAAGATTACAAAGAATATCTCCTTGGGTAATTCTTGTAATCACTCATAATGATTATATGACACGTAAATCAACACAAAAGTGTAGTAGGATTAATTAGATAGGTTATTCATGAATATTTACACAAAATGGGCAACTAATTTTTTAGTGCATTACATTGGCTAAGATTGTCCCAACACACATCTTGGCCTACGAGCCATATAGCTTGATCATGCCTAATGTTAGCACTAACTTATAAGTATCTCAAATGATGACTCTAAAAGACTTATCTTTAAGTGTCATCGATCGAGATACCCTCCTTGCATCTCAACCGATGGTTTTGTAGCTGTAAAATGTAATTTATCTATTGGAGGGAGTCACAAAGTGAAATATATCTACTGGACTCACTATAAAATGGACATAATTCGTTTTAAGTAATTTCAACAGCTAGGAGGCATCCTCGACTATAAATAGGACCCCTTGGGCTTCATCCCATGGTTAGCAAAGGACTATGGATGGACCTATACTATAGTTCACAGATAATTTTCTCAAAGAGTCCCCTTCCACTCTCATGAGCTTAATCACTTACTACATCCATTAGATTGTAAAGATTAGGACTTAAAAGGGGATTCTTGTTACATCCTCAAAATTTAGAGGTTTCAAGTCTAACTCAAGTTTAAACAATTTGGAGATTTCAAGTCTAACTCAAGTTATGATGTTAAGATACAAATGGAATAATGAAGTGAATGAAAGGATATTGGTTAAGGTATTTGAACCCTAAACTGATATTAAGCCTTCAATTTTAGTAAATAATGTGTTTCTAAGCATGTGTTTATATAAGTAGAATATGACGTGTGATGGTTATAAAAACCTTAAATTCGTAATTAGGAGTGTAATAAACCTTATGGACCATATTGGAAGATTCGGGAATGGGCCTTGGGCCCTAGAACCTAATGCAAGCCAAATTGGTTAATCATGGTTTATATATGGGTCCCTGGGACAAAAAATGAGGAATTGAGTACTTCGTCCCAACGTTCAATGACCAAGATAATTTATATGTATAATCATCAAGATATTAGATCATGAAAGGAATTTCAAAAGATTCTAAGATAATTGGAGACCTAGATAATTATCTAGTTTTTACTTCAAGGCCAAGTTTTAGTGGTCAAATAGACTTCCCCTAATCTAATATTCTACCTAAGACTAGATAATAGATTAATAAATTTTATCCCAAAGTTTAGGACAAATCCAAGATATGATTCTGTCAAGAGAATTAAAATAGAAAAGATGACTTTAATCAAAAGATAATTAGCTTTAGGTGGGAGCTCAGGCGGGTCCGGACTCCGTGATTCGTGTGGAACCATGAGCGCATGATCACCTTGCTCACCTGATTTCTAGCCCAAATATATGAGAGGAGGAATCCGTCAAACCCAAGACGCCATTCCTCTTATCTATTCACTATTATGCCCCGATAATGAGACTGTTGGAGTCATGATGAGATAAGGAGCACAACCATACCAATGTTTGTCATTATTGGCAAGAGTCGAGATAGTTTCCAACTATCCAGAATTCCTAAAGGTTAGGGAAATCTATAAAATGAGTTATCTTGAGCCTTGTCCCCATTAAGGGGTCGGAAACTTCTGCCATGACCTTGTGATGATGAACCACAAACCAATTCATAATGAAACCCTTATGGACCTCCAACAAGACCTGCACCAGAAGAGGAGCAGAAGTTGAGGATTCTGACCATCTTGGGCCTAGTCAAGAACACTAGGATGATCATGAGACTACGATGGACATCTCTCAACACTCTAGAGAAAACCCATGAGGTATTTCCCTCCCATTCTCGGATTACAAGTATAATCTATTTTATCCATGGACATTTGAACCATGAAACTAGGCTTCTAGTTGTCCACTGGTTCAACCCAGACACTCTACAAGTTAGCAAGGATCTACTTGTGATTCCCCAAGCCACAAAAGTGAGATTACTTAAAACAAAACCGTAGAAGAGAGATTAAACAAACAGATTACTGGAAAATACTGAAAATTTAAAACCATTTTCATAAAATCGTCAAATAGCAAGAACCTTTACATATGAGTCCTTTCATGCCTCAAAGAACTTACTGTGTGTACCATCAACTTGTTACCAAATAATCTGTTCCAAAACATATATACATATATCCACT
The DNA here is from genome assembly GCA_963693085.1 of Alisma plantago-aquatica. Classification (NCBI taxonomy): domain Eukaryota; kingdom Viridiplantae; phylum Streptophyta; class Magnoliopsida; order Alismatales; family Alismataceae; genus Alisma; species Alisma plantago-aquatica. Next base: position 408,526,915 of record OY856415.1, on the reverse strand, counting down.
ATGTCTATATACAAAAGGGCACACAAGCCAACCACATATCAAAAGCATGTTCACAAAACATTTAGAAAACATCCCCAAGGACCCAAGTGTACATGGATGACTCTAGGAATCTATCAACAAAGGACATCTAGCAACACTTCCAACCTTGTCAGATACTGCCTCTCTTGCTACTCCTCAACCTTGGATGCACGGTCTCTACCTCCACGTGCAAGTCCACCTAAAAAGGATGTGTGAAACCCACAGGGTGAGATTCCAAATCTCAAAAGGAGATATAAATCTCCACCAACACTATTATTATCATTGGCAGGGTACTTAAAGCATCAATAAAGCTATAACTATAAAAAGAAAGTAATCATTATTAACAAATGAGAAATTATTGTTTGAGCTATGAAATATATTAACATTATAAAAGGAATATGAAGAACATGTATAATTCCCATCAACAATATTGTATAAATGATCAAGCAAGGCCTCATCCAATATTTTTGTATTTAATCATGTACAATTATACTATACAACGGATTATATATTTTATTATGCCCTGAGGATTTGAGTCGTGCCACTCAAATCCAACCAACCACTGCTAAATTGAAATCAGTGCCATATCAGGTCTAGTGGAAGAACCAGAATCCACGATCTCACCACCTTGTGGTCAGTACACGAGTGAAACACACAGTGACATCATCAGTCAAACTGCTTCCAGCGACGTATAGTCCAGATGTGCAAACCTAGACCGTCTTGGTACAGGTCACAACACTAGTGAAACTGAGCTACGACTCACATCCGCACTCTTCCTAGGTATGGCCCACAGCCAGTCATGTGTCACTTATCATTGAGTCCAAATCCACACTCTTTTTAGGGTATGACCCATAGCCAATCATGTGTCACATATTCCTAGACATAAGGGGATATTTGTCCTCACCCCTACATATTCAAAAATATGTGTTCCGAGTTAAAATCGTTTCACCATTTAGCAAGTATTGACACTGAATGGATCTATGGCATAGGGCAAGCTACATGATTAGATTCCACTTGATTAGTTAGGTAATTTAATACAACCTCTAAACAAATTCTACATAAATAAGGGCATATCACATCACCAGAACATATTTGAGCATATAGGGTGTGATCTTATCACATTATTACTCGATGCTTGTCATTCACCATAATTTTTATCACAAGGATCACATATTTTTGGGGTAGCAACCCCTCATCTCATTACTGAGGAAATCATATCATAATAAGGCAAGAAGCCATCATTAGGTCATAAGACCATTTACCTCCTCTTTCAATGGTGCCAACACCACATATACCTAACAAGGCCCATTAAAGCATATCATAAGCAACATAGCTTATACCTGGCTATGCTTATCAACTGACGTCACCTACATGGTTAGAGACTTGTAATAAGGAGAATAATACATCATCAATACTACCATCTCATAAGATTCATGCCATTCACATTACATTATTAGGGTTAGGGTTTCTAGTAATCAATCAGGGTTTACAAGGTTGGATCAACAACCACCCTTCCATCATTACTTCCATCATCACTATAAGGTATGTCATGAGATAAATATTATAAGAAACAACACTCCTTATTGTTCACACCACCACCTCATAGGGTATCACATCATGTCATGTAACCCTATCATCAACATGAGGTAACATAACCACCATCACAAGGTTTTAGTTAAGACTATCATGTAGTGTATCAGTTGGTACTTTCCATAGGGTATCGTCTTGTAATTATCATAACATGTCGAGTATCATTATGCAAAGCACAAGGGATAACCTACTAATGGTATATCATTTTACCACTTCATGAGAGTAATACGGTCAACACCTCCTAAGGGTGTGACAGTCAGCACCACCTAAGGGTGTGACAACCAATACCACCTAAAGGTGTCGGGAAACCAAAGCATGTCGGGCAACCATAGGTATATTGAATGTTAGGGTTTGGGTTCAGCTAGGAATCACTATCAAGGTGTATTGGGCAATGCTTCATTAAAGATGTGTCATCCTCCACTCAATCGGGGCATCATGGTTTAGCCCTCAAAACATACCAACTCCCACAAGGCACTCCCTTAGCCATGATGAGATAACACCTCCCAAGCATATCGGTTTGAGAAACGCCTTATCTTCTTAGGTACTTCAAGAGCATGATAGCTAACACCCTTCCTGCATATCGATTTAGCCATTACATATCAGTTTAGGTACTTCTAGGTCATGATGGGCTAGCTTCTTCAAGATCTATCCACCATATTGATTTAGCAACCATAAGCCATGACGAGCTAACCTTCTCAACACATGTCGACCTAAGCATCCATAAGGCATGCCGACCTAGACATCTCCAAGTCATGATGAATTACCCTCAACATGGTGCATGTGTGTGTGGACTTGTTGTCTTCAACCTTTAGAAAGGTCGGCCACTAGTCCATCTACTAAGATAGCAAGAAGGTGCAAGACATGAGTAGAAAATGAACGAGATTCCATCATCAAAACAATTCGAAGACCATTAACAACTACTAGCATATAAGAGATGAACGATCTCAATATGAAGAACAACATAAGCATGTGAAGAGTGAAAATAACAAAGGAGGTTAAGAGTTATATAACCCGCCTCAAAGATCACCACCAAGATCCAAGCTCCAAGGTCAAGCTTCGAGCTCACAAGCCCAAGGTAGAAGATGAAGGATGATCAAAGAACACCACAACTTGGAACTCGTCCAACAAGCTCCAAGAGAGACTCTCTAGCTCCTTAAGCTTCTCAAGTTCATCAACCAAGAAGGAGAGAAAACAAAGATGGCCAAAAGGATCCTCTTACATGGAGAGAAAGGAGATTATATACAAGAGGGATGAGATAGGGATCATGGAAGAGGTGTCATCACCTTAGGATCTTAGGTGCCACTTGTCCACAAAAAGGAGTCACATGCAAAACATTATGCAATACATGGTGATAAGGTCTAGGCAAGTTCTCGCCCTCTTAGTCTCCTACCAAGGTCATGCCCGATATCATATCTCCACACATCCATAAACCGATAGGGTATAATTCTATACACCCCACAAACTGATTGGGATCAACCCTACACATTCTTAAATCGATAGGGATCAACCCTACACACTCACAAACCAATACACAACCTCTCTAAGGCTCTCTATCCCGAGACAACACATCTAGGTGCAAGACACACATCACACATGTGTCCAAAACAACACCAAGGATGTCACCACACAACCAGGGCATAAACAAGATGCCCATCTCTCTCTCTGATCTAGAAGGTGACAATAGAGAGAAGGGACACTCAAGAGGTGGCAAACTTGCACATCAACCCTTACTCTAGATTGATTGCAATTTGCACCAAAACCTCACCAAAAAACACAAGCATCATCCAAACAAGCTCAAACAAGAAACTTTAAGCTTCTGACAAGCCCTAATTACATCCCAAATCATTAGAGAAAGGTTCTAAGCAACATACTTAGGCAAAACAAACAAGGTTATCCCAAAACGTGGGTCAGGGTCCTTACACTACTGATCATTCTTAAACCCTTTGGTTGCTATTGGCATGCTCTGGACACGAGAGTCAACCATCAAGTTGACCTCAGCCATGAATGGAGCACTAGCTTGGTCACGGAAGGGAGAAGATGAACCTTGGGGTCATTTGACTAGAAAGTGATAGTATGTGTAATACATCTATGTCACTACACATGGCATTATAGTCCTTTCGCCTCTTATACAAGCCCACCTCACATGGAGATCTGAGTCGATACAATACCGTGACATTATCCAAACCGTCCCACATGGATAATTTAGATAATGTTATTATTACTGACTTGGTGATCTTTGATTAGTTATTTAATGTTTATCTTGTATTAATTCTAGATATTACATTGTAGCTTAGATGATAGTCATATTATACATCATTTTGATCAGGAAATGAGTAGATTTCATATAAATAATAGTCAATGCCAAATTATGATCGTAGTGCTAAAAGTATGTACTAATGCATGATCTAATATGATGCATATATGAAAACCCTAGATTTCATCAGTCAGGTATTAGACATGATCGACGTGATTAAGTTGATATGTAATCTGAATTTTTTTAGTAATGATGACGATCTAGGTTCTCAAACAGATCTAGTTTATAATGACGATATTTTAGGCTTTTAAGTCACTTAATAAGATAATTATGGTTTAGTGATAATACATCTTTATATTTAGATCTAAAACCCCATTATTCAAATTACTAGAGTAATAATGTAATAATCAGGCTACATTAATGTTTAGAGTTTCATATGATGTCAAGTTAGGGTTCGTAACACTTATAACACATGACAAGGAAATATTAATGCTTCAAACCTAACTCTAATTTTCAACTTTAAGATAACCCTAGAACCTAATCTAAGCCATGATAGGTCTAATTATAATTGATATGATCAAATTCATGACACTTTAGGGTTGTATGAAATTACAAATCATGTTGATTGAATGGATGTACCTTTTCCTGCTTGAATACACCCGATGATTGGATGAGAGGATTATATTGCATGATTCTTCAATAAGGTACCTGGTTACACTTATAATACTTGGATTATTGAATTCCAAAGTTTGTTAAGGTTTCTCGAAGATTGAATAAAAGATGATTGTTGGATTTTTATTTAATTCATGTTCAGTTATAGTGCCAATATGACTATCACATAAAGTAAAGAATGATTTTGTGAACCCTGGGTTAGACATACCACGAGGTATTTCACCTAAGTCCAATGATAGATAGAGAAAGATGATTACACCCAAGGTGGTTTGACAAACATGCGTTAGATTATCTTAATGAAAATAGAAATTTATATGTGCATCTACTTGATGGTTGAGAATATATGTTGTTATATTATATGCACAATTTTGTATGCACACACATACACAGTATATCAATATAATGATCCCTTTTGTTTGTCTGTGTTTTAGGTTAACCTGAATCTATTACTTGAAGACATGGAGAATCAAGAAATTTTGAAGATATTAAAGATAAGTCATGGAGGATTAGCTAGACAATATTGCTTCTCATTGTATATGTTAGTTCTCATGTTGAAATATCCATATAACTCCTAAGAGGAGCTCATTATACAATCATGTAAACATTATATGTTCAAATAAATGTGAAATTGTTTATGATTATTTATTATTTGTTAAATATGATCCTGGAAATGTAGGTAATGACCCTTGACGTTAATGTCCTTTCTTAATTGGGGGACACTAAAAAGTGGGGGCCGTTACATTTGGTATCAGAGTCTAGATTTAGCAATTTATATTATAGTTAATAATTTCACATAATTTTTTGTTATATAAGGAAAATTATTAGGGAATAACCTAATGATAATGGTGTCTAGAAAGAGATCATGAATTTGGGGACTGGAAACAATTTCCTCTCACCATTAAGTTGGTATATGGGGACTCCCTTATCCAATATGAAACTTGCCTAGCTAGAACCTAGGTTTTCCTGAAATAATGTTTCTGCTAGGTTTCTCATCTCTAATTTCGTCCTTACATGCCTATTAGCTTAATAAACCCTGAAAATGCACTCCCCTCCTCGTCTCAAGTTAGGGTTTTGAGAATAAGCAATATTAAGGAATTCTCAACCAATTAAAGTCATTTAATGATTATAAGGAAATTAGATGTGAAAAACATGGCATATAGTTTATATCCCTTTGGTAAGGATAAATCTTGGAAAGATATAGGTATGCGTAAATCCATTCGTCCATGAATGACTTGGGTTTGAATAACATAGTAGGATATGAAAATCCTAGTGGGTCGAGGGATAAATAAAGCCCTAAGATGTAGGGTATAGTCCCTAACTTAACCCTGAACCCTAATCCTAGGTAATGGGAGTGAAGTTGGTGAAATAATAACCCTGCCCAACCAAGCCCTAAGTAGGGGTGAAGGAAAGAGAGAAAAAACCCAACTGGATTGGATAAATCAATTTTGGTACCCTAGTTTTAAATACCCTTAGTTTCCCGTGCATGCAAGTACATGGAGTACAACATCCATGCATGCATGGTGTGCATGACGAGTTTGGAATATGCAAAAGAAACTTATGAAATTGTTAACTACATAAGGGAAAATATATTATACCCTCAATTCTCCATTTTAGGGGTGCTATCCCAACCTAGGGTGGGTCAACCCAAGAGTAGGAAAGGGTCGATCTAGGAGGCATAACCCTAAACCCGTGGGGTTGGGTTGTGGCTAGCAAGCCTATTGTTACAAAACCAGTTGTTACCCAAATACTAACTCCAAATGATTATAAAGTCAATGGTGATAGGACATAGGCATTCGTCCCTAGCATGATATTAATAAAGTGCGAATGAGGAAGTGTAAAGCTTAGCATACATGAACAAATAAAAATCTAAAGCCACCAATCATAATCTCAACATTCAATAAGTATATTAAGTATCATTCTCTACTATAAGATTCTCATTTTCAAATTGAGGTACAAATTACACAAGTCTTCTCATGTATACTAGGGATCTGACAATAAGTACACCAGACATAGCTCACCAAACCCATCAACTTCTAGCCATCTTTGAACCTATATACTACATGAAACAAGGTGGGTCAATTACACAAGGTGCCGAGTACAGGCCTGAAAGATACATATATGTAAACTTTGCATGATTTGGAAAGATTTGCAAAAGTAATGAACAAAAATAAACAAGTTCAGTATTTAGAAAAGAGATAGCCTATTTTTTTATATCATTTCACTCCAATTATACTAACAACATCATATATCATAATGCATTTGACTACTTCCCATCGGAAGAGTCCATAAGGGTGCTCAAGATTAGCTAACCCTTTTATCAACATGGTCCGCCCTATCTGAACAACTCAAGGAGGGTGCCCAGCCTCGTGTACTTATCCCAAGAATACATGTAGGTGCATAAGGTTTGTATAATGGAGTTTCTATATTATATCTGCAAGTTATAAAACAACGACACAAGACAAATATTGAGTATAATAGTAGAGTACTACATGGTAATATTTAAGCAAGTAAACAAGCATACATATGTATCACACTTCAAGCAAGAAAGTCAGAATCATATAATTATGAAATCCCATACTTGATTTTAAAGATTATTAACTTAACTTAGCCTTGACCATCTAACCACAAGCAACCCCTGATTAAGCATAAGATTACACACATGCATTAGATTTTCATCATTAACCCTAACTAGATTCATTTTACGAGTTTTGGCCAAGTCATATTTAAAGTTTCTTAATTACATGTTTTATGGTCATTTATTGATTTAGAGGTCCTCATGAAGGTTTGGTTCAATTTTCACATTATGAGGTTTCATCAATTTTCTATGATTATTTCAAGGTTTTTGTGTGTACATAACAAGGTCATAAGACTCATAGTAGGGAAAGCGAGGTGAAGGTTCATCAAGTCATGATATTTGGACTAGATATGAGATTAGATCAGAAAGATAGTACATATAAATATCATTTACATACGGATGGATGTCCTCTAGAGTCTACACATCGTATTACCAACATTTCCAACATGCATTCAACTTCCTGACACATATGACTTATGTCAACATGTTCCACATGTGACCCAAGTAGGACATCCACATCAAAAGGGTTAAAGTGTAATATGGTCAACTCTGATGTTAGAGGAAAGAGCATAAGAAAAGGATCCACATAAGTATTAAGGTACAAGAACCACAAAGCAAGTCATATAGGTCACATTAGACAAATTAGGATTACAAACACAATAATAGACAAAGCGGGTGGATCATAGTCATTAAAGTCACAACACATCATAATGTCATTGATTTCAAGGATATTATATAGTTTGATGCATCAAGTGGTTCAAGCATAGCATTCCATGTATATCCATTCATTCATAGAGAAGGGGTAGATTCAAAGCATTGGGTGTCATATGATTGAACCATAGTAAAAGGAGGTCAAGAGTGGGTGTAATCACTGAAAGGTACCATAAATATACTGATTTCCAAGTTAAGATGGGACTACATATCATATAAAATGCAAATGAGAAATTAGGACAAAGTACATCACTAACATCCTAAACTAGTCACATATGTACAATAAGAGTTATTTATGAGCATTGGGGTGGTTATAACCCTCGTGTAGTTCGAAGATGTCTAAAAGACACTAATATGATGATTAGAGATGCAAGGGTGCATAAAAGATCCCAAATTTACCATGATTATGTATTAACCATGATCAAAATAGTCAAATGTTATATATTTAGCAAAACAAGGACAAAGGAAGAGGTTTTAGGGTCTGTAACTAAGCCCAAAGTATAAGTCTCATTGAGATGATTGATTTGGTATATAGGTTCATTGATTTTGGCTGAGGGATCAACAAGATATGAATTTTGTACATTTGCATTTAGAACTTTAGGAAAGGGTGAGAGTGTTACCATGTTATTTAATGATCTTCAAGGACCGTTGATCAGCTATCTCACGACCACATATTGCTGACCGGCCCGCATAGGTCTCCTACGACTATGTGTTGCCCCAAATGCTTCTAAAAGTAGTCTAAGTTTGTCGATGGTCGTGCGGTTAACCGTGTTCAGGCCCAACCCACCCTGGTGCGAGGTAAGCCGGATGGGCCACACATCTGTGTGATCCAAGCCGTTGATGCATGGATCCCCTAGATAAAAGGGTGGTTTCTCATCACCTCCACCAGTGAGATCTCTTACGCGCAATAGCCTAGTGAAGTCACGACGACTCCCTCTACAACCCCACCGGCGTGAAGGTTGGTTGGGGATAGAGGTCCCCATGGCCCATGAAAAGAGGCTGGCCAGTCCTGTCAGGGTAAGGCAAGGCCAATGACATACTTCCCATTATGAGTGGCAGCCAATGGCTTCAGCCTCTAGGTGGTGGTGGTGGCAGTTTCCATGTCTAGGGAGGAGAACAAGCAAGATAGAACAAGGTTCTCTAGGGAATGAAAAGGTGCAAAACCAAGGGGGAATGAGATAGGAATCACAAAGAGGGAGGATTTCACATTCAATTGGACCAAAGGAGGCAAGGAGGGTGGTGATTGGGTGGTTGCTGGTGGGTACACTGTAGCTATGCTATAGTGTACATAAAAAGGTTGATGAATAAAGCATGAAAGATAAATGATGGCCCCATAAGAAAACAATCATGCAATAATTTAGAAAGAGAAAATCTTGCGTATTCTTAATATCTCTCTTGTCCTTTTCTATCTTTCCTTTTTTTTAAAAGGCACATAAAATGGAAATGAGATTAAAAAAGAAAAAAAGGGATGAAAACAAAGTCTATCCCCAATAGGGAACTGGATGCCAACCCTAAAAGCAACGATTGATAAAAAACATGACAGTTTTCGTACTCCTAAAAATCAAACTGATGCAACAAAAATGATTTTTTCACTGAAGGAATAGATGATTCCTTCGACTTTATTAAGATCTAGAAAAATAAAAGTAGTCGATAAGGAAAAAATTTCTTTTTACTGACGAAACAAAATGTTCTGTCAATTTTTCTGTAGGGATCTTTTTGAAATTTTTATCAATAGATTGCTAAAAATCAAAGTGATGCAACCAAAATGATTTTTTCACTAGAGGAACAGGCGATTCCTTCGAATTTATTAAGCTATAGAAAAACAAAAGTAGTAGATAAGAAAAAACTTTCTTTTTAATGACAGAACAAAATGTTGTGCATATTTTTCTATAGGAATCTTTTTAATTTTTTTATCAACAATTTGCTTCGATCCGCAGTCAATTTTTTTAGAGAACTCTGGATTCCTACCAAAACCACAAGGAACCGAAGAAAAACGACCGAAGAAACAAAAACCTCAATCGGGTAGAAAAATATGAGTTGACAAAAAAGAAAACACAACTCAGATTGTCTAACAACTCTCCTAAAGAGTCGCCAGTCTATTGTACCCTACCCAAAAAATCTAATGGATCCTAAAGTAGTGGGAACAATGTAAAAATAAAAAATAAAAGGATAAATCGATAAAGATCAGAGTCACCACACAATTTTATATGTAAAAAAAGAAAAAATTAAAGGTGACATTTGAATCAGCTGGCAAACACATAAAAACCTGAATGTGACTCCACACAAGGACAAATAAGAAAGATATGCATTGATTTAGATATCAGACTAGAAAATCTTATTATGAGTGATGAAGATACTAGAACCCTCATTTCTCTCAATGAACGCTATTGCAAAAATTTTATCCATCTCAAATAAATATAGCGACGACCGGGATTGTTGTTAAAGAAAATGCCAGTAAAAATGATAACAAAACGAATGTTATTGTTGGTAGACCTTTTGGGGATGGAGAAGGCCATGTCTTTTCCATCATATCCCTAAAGGTCCTAGTTTTTATGTGTGTTGTGGTACCAATTGTTGGGTTTTGTGGAGAAAACATGCACGACGAAATCAATAAAAGTAAATTTCTACACAACCTAAAATAGGATCTCGTCGATACCAACATATTTAGAAAGAGTGCTTCACGGGAAGATCCAGCGACGCTCCTTTCATGCAGTGATATGTGCCACTCGTTGTGCGTATGAATGTCATTGACGTCCTCCGAATGTAGGTGTCTCAATGTCTGCGTCTCTACTTCGTCCACGTAGAAAGACTGTAACTCTACGTCGTGCTTCCTAAGCCGACGGGAAGGAATAGCCTCTGTACGACGCGTGCTAGCATCATAGTGCTCTTCTTTCTCTCACAAGGATGGTGACGACTAGGGTTTATGTACGTGAGTGTAAACCGAAAAAGTCTCTTTCAATATCTTATATAGATATCGACCGTCAAGCCCCTTTAAATAGGAGATGAAAGGAAGCAAGGTTTCCTAAAACTATCGATAAACATAAAGACTATGTTAATTAAAATGCTAATGAATTAATTAGAATATTCTGGAATTAATTAATTAACCAAATAATCATATTAATTGATTAATTAATATTTGAATGACTCCATGCAATCTCTCAGGATGGCTCTATGGGCATATATACCAAAAGACTCCCACTTATATTTAGATCCAGTCACTCCAATTAATTGGCTCAAACATTCTAATATTATTCTAATGGATTACATAAAAAAATTAGTAATCAATGAGATTCGGAGTAATTCCAACAAAATCTACAATTATACTCCTATTCCAACACATCCTATGTGTGTGACCTGATAGGCTCCAAATTACATTGGTAGTGATATCCATAATCATATTATAATTTCAAAAGCAATGATTGGTATCTAGAAAGACTTCATTGCCACCCAAATAATTGGAGAAGTTGGAGAACAACTAACCAATCATTCATAACTATTGTTATAGTGATTGTATAGTTCCTTTATCACTGATATCTGGATTGAACTTGAGTCATGGAAATATTATCCTCCAACGTTCAATCCATGTTCCTTGAACTAGAGCACACTGTCTAAGATATATGTAAGCTCAATATCACATATTGACTCACATCAGCATGGACATGTGACACGCTAAAGCTGTGCGTATAATGCAAGTGCACGTATCAATGTAATATAGGCCTTGTGGGGCCCGAGTTAAACTCAGGGAAATGGAAATTTCAGTAGACTACTACGAACCGGTCGCGATCAGCTAGACCGATTGGAAAAGTTGATTGTTTGGTTTTTAAAAAGAAAATAAAGTAAAAAGAAAACAAAAGTGAACGATGACTAAATGTTTAGTCTAATCAAATTAAATGGGAATCCTTAGGATTACAGTTTCACCGTGAGGTCTCACTGCACACAAATCTACACAATTGACATAATTTGTTCTCTGTTACAACCCCAATTTTGGGTTCAATTCGTGAGAAATGTAATTTCTCATGTTAAAGATAATTAAACAAATAATGATATGATTTGTTTTGAATAAATGGATTCCATTCACAATAGCCTTGATTGGTTGCTTTGTGGGCTTTATTGGCTATTGGGCCCAATAACAAGGAAATTCAAATAGTAAATGGATAATTGAATTTTCGAGAAAAGAAATATCTAGAAACCTATAGAAGGCAAATCCAAAGAGGATTTCGTGCCTCTTGGGTTCCTTGGGTACCAAGGAGACCAAGGTTGCAAAAAGAAGGTAATTAGAAAAGAAAATGGTGATTAAGTATTTCTTTATTAAGAAAGAAATTGGAAAATAGCGGCGCTAGGGTTTCTGGGGGAATGCGGGGGCGATCGTGAGGGCGATCGGGGAGGCGATCCCGAGGGGGGCGGAGATGATCGTGTGTTCGATCCGGGAGCAGGGATAGGCAGTGCAGCTCAGATGACGGAAACCATGTTCGATGATAGCGGTGGGAGGGTTACACAGAAACGGGGGAGACGAACGGGGAAACGCAAAGGCGCCATGGCCCTGTCAATTCCCGAGATCAGCCTCAACTTCACGGTGGCTGGTATGCGGGGGCAAGGAGGGAGTGACACCAACCGGGAGGATCAGTCGGGCCCGGAGGCGCAAGCCACGGAGTCGAGACTGGAAGAACCTCCGGTAGCGGCACAGGCGGCCGGAAGGGTGGATGGAGTCTCGTATGCATGTGTGACGAAAAGGAAAGAAGCGGAAACAGGGAAGACGGGCGCTGGAGAACAGACGGGGGTCTTCTTCCTGGATAAGTTGTATGAAGGAAACCTACCGAGGGCCGCGGTCTCTCTAGAAGATATGGATGGCACCCCGGCGCTGGAGATCGACCCCGACGCGGAGGAAGATCTCGTCAGACCGTGGAGATACGCGGTGGTGGTAAGGATGCTAGGGACGGAGATCGGATATATGACGTTGAGGGACAAGCTTAAACTCTTGTGGAGAATCAAGGGTCGCTTTAACATGTTTGAGCTCGAATATGGACACTTTGTGGTGCAACTCTCATGCAAGGAAGATTTCGACGAGGCTCTGGTAGGAGGACCGTGGAAGATTTTCGGTTGCAACGTGATCGTGTGGGAATGGTACCCCAACTTCAAACCGTCGGAGAATTTGCCGGATTACATGGTTACGTGGGTACGAATCATGAATCTACCGCTGCACCTATATGTTCCAACAATGTTCGAGTACCTGGGTATGGCCTTGGGGTGCTTGATGAAAGTAGACGTCCACACGGAAAACAGGTCGCGCAGCCGTTTTGCAAGACTGGCGGTAGAAATCGACACATCCAAGGACCTGGCGCCCTCAATCCTGATCAATGGGGTCGAGTATGAGGTATTTTACGAGGGTCTGCCATGGGCATGTGCGAGCTGTGGCAAAGAGGGCCACATATCCAAGAATTGCAAGGATTCCAGTGTGCAGGAGGGGACGATTGACGGCAATGGCGAAGAGCAATTGCAGACTGAACAAGTTACCACTGAGGCTGGGACAGTAAACGACTGGCAACAACAGAGATCGAAGAAGGCGCAAAGGAAAAGACAGGTTACGAAGGAGAAGATCCCTACTGAACATACCACAGCAGGGAGGAACCGATTCGCGGGATTACAGCAGGATGAAATAGAAGGAAACGTGGGGGAGGCCAGTGAGGAAACGAGCAGGAGGAATGGCACTGAAGCAACAGCTATACCGTGGAAAATGTGGCGCAAGAAGAAATCGTTGAACGGAGATGGTAGATCGACGAACGAAGACGGCATTCTTAAAGATGTGACCAATACTCATAAGGCTGCGAGTGTTATACCCGGGAAAAACCAGAGTGACAAGCAGAAATCGAAGGACATGCATAAAGTCGTGAACCCTGAGGTAGACCAGGTGATAATGGTAGAGGAGGATGAGGAGAATGTAGTCACGGAAATCGTTATGGAGGAGATCAGCGTCCAACCACCTGAGAGGGATATAACAGTAACCTCTCGACTAAAGAAGAAGAAGAATAAGAAAGGAGAACGCGAAAAAGAAAAACCTCTTCTTACCCGGAAAGATAGCCTAAGTAATGGGTATCAAATGAAGAGAAAGGGGAAGACGAAAGCCCCTGATCCAATCCCAAGAAGAAGGAGCAGCAGAATTGTTCAAATGGAGGCCTGCGAAGAGAGCAGTCCAATCCAGGACATCCCTACAAATTGTCAGGCTGTGACAGATGAGGAGCATACGAAGGTTTCGGTGGACGATTCAGAAGGCAAGAACTGCAAGGAGGAGTGCTAGGTGTCGACCATCTCCTTTTCCCGATCCCGCTCTCGTTTAAGCTTTGATGCGTATTTTTTGTTGGAATGTTCGTGGGATTGGTAACAAGGACCGATGTGCGATGGTTTCAAATTACATACGGCAGTATAAACCAGATGTAATGGCACTTTTAGAACCTCGGATTAGCGGTGGTAAAGCCATTAACACTATCAAAAAGCTCGGTTTCAATTGCTCGTTCAGAGTGGAGGGCCGGGGTTATTCTGGTGGTATCTGGATATGTTGGAAAGGTGGAGAGGATTTAGTCCAAATCATCTGCAGCCATAGACAATTTGTAACATGTAGGCTGGAGAACAAAGTAGTAGTCATGTTCGTCTATGCGAATCCACATAAAACAGTGAGGAATCTTCTGTGGAAGCACATCATTGATACTAGTGAGAGCATCGTTGGCCCATGGATAGTTATGGGGGATTTCAACACCACCCTGTCTCCGGCGGAGAAATCGGGTAGCGATCGCTACGACTTTGCTGAAGCCAGGATTTTCAAGGAGACTATCATGGAGGCAGGACTCTCGGATCTCGGCTTCAATGGACCACGATACACTTATAAACACGGACGTTTACAGGAGAGATTGGATCGCGTGCTCGTGAATGAAGAGTTTATCAGAGAGTACCCAAGGTGGTTCGTCGAACATCTGCCGAGGGTCTCATCCGATCACTGTCCGCTGCTCCTCATACCGCGCCGGAAGGAGGCGAGGATGAAACGCTTCGTAACAAAAGCTTCCTGGTCTGCTAACGATGCGTTCCGAGCGCTGGTCAGAGAGAAATGGGCGAACTCGCGAGGTTTTTACGATAACCTCCTGATTGCTAGGCATGATCTGCTCAAGCTTGACGAACAAGAGAGAAAAAGCCAGTACAAGGAGAAACAAAGGCTGCAACGCAATATAACTGCTCTACAGCATTTGTTAGCAGAACAATATGATCCTATTTCTGACCAACTGTGTGTTAATATGCAGGCTGACCTCCAAATCCTTATTAACAAGGAGGAGGAGGATTGGAAACAGAAGGCTCATATTCATTGGCTCCAGAATGGTGATAACAATACCAGATTCTACCAGGCATGGGTGAATCAAAGAAGGAGGCAGAACAATATTACTACCCTCAAGAATGGCGAAGGTAATTGGGTATCTAGTGAGGCGGAGGTAATGGAGATGGTGGTCAATCATTTTCAGAACATTCTGACCGAACCTACACGAGAGAACTGTTTGAACTTTGCGAGCGTTCCGGGGAGGTTCCAGCCGTTGTCGAGGATTGAGGTGGAGTCCTTGGCAATGGTACCCACTTCGGGGGAGGTCTGTGACACTGTGAAGCGGATGAAGCCTTTCAAGGCAGCTGGTCCGGACGGGGTCACGGTGGAATTCCTGCAAGATAACTGGGATGCAGTGAGCAGTTCAGTCACAACCACAGTTAAAAATCTAATAGCTGGTGGTAAACCGGATGAAGGCTTGTGTGATGCCACGATAGTCCTGATTCCTAAGGTTGCACGGCCGGAGAAATGTGAGCAGCTGAGGCCTATTTCGCTGAACAATATCATTCTAAAGATAGCCTCCAAGCTAGTGGTTGAGAGATTGAAACAATTTATACCTTCTTGGATTTCTGTGGAGCAGAGTAGTTTTGTTCTGGGAAGGAGAATCACGGACAATATTGCTTTGGTCCAGGAAATCATCCATGGTATGCGCAATCTAAGGGGAGCGAAGACAATGGCTATCAAAATTAACCTGTCCAAAGCTTACGACAGAATGTCTTGGAGATTCATTGAGGATACTTTGTTGCAGGTGGGGATCCCAGTTAACATCCGAAAATTCATTATGTCATCCATTACAGAGGGATCATCTACCATTGTTTGGAACGGTAAACAGTCTAGGGAGTTCCGGGCTAGCCGCGGATTACGGCAAGGGGATCCTTTGTCCCCTTACTTATTTGTTCTATGCCTTGAACGCCTGTCCCAGTTGATTCAGGAGAGGGTCGCAGACGGGAGATGGAAACCCATTAAACTGGGTCGAACCGGATCGGCTATTGCTCACGTTTGTTTTGCGGATGATCTAATTCTTTTTGCTCAGGCGAGCCGTGCACAGATAAGAACAATCATGCAATGCTTCAAGGTCTTTGGCGATGTGTCGGGGCAGATGATATCAGCTGAAAAGTCTCATATATTCTTCTCAAGGAGTGTCCCCAGAGATGTACAAAGGTCCATTACGACTCTGAGCAGGTTCGTTGCTACTGGAAACTTGGGCAAGTATCTTGGAGTCCCGATTCTGCATTCCAAGGTTAACAAACAGACGTACTCGGATGTTCTTGACAAAGTGGAAGGGAAGGTCCAGGCCTGGGCATCTAAGACTTTGTCTTTGGCAGGGCGAGTTTGTTTGGCGAAGGCTACACTAACTGCCATTCCAACCTACACGATGCAGACTGCGGCTCTCCCTCTCAGTCTGTGCGATCGTATCGACGACACTATTAGGAGGTTCATTTGGGGAGGCAGTCATAAGACGAGACCTGTATCCCTGGTGGCTTGGAACAAGGTCACGAGCGACATATCCAATGGGGGTTTGGGTATCAAGTCTATGAGGGAATGGAATGAGGCTTTGCTCATGAAGAATGCCTGGGAGGTTGCTATTGGGAGGAAGTCTATTTGGTGCAAGGTTGTACAACCTCGTTTCACTTCTGCAGTAGCGGGAAAGAAGAGCTCGGCTTCTAGGCTTGGCCAGGTGACGATGATGGGGAAGCAATTCATCATGGACAACTCTATTATGATCCCGGTGGGAGGAGGAATGATCAATGTATGGAACGATATCTGGGTGGATGAGGGTGTCATACTAAAAAATCGGTGTAAGCATAGTATTCCCGACGATCTACAGGATTTAATGGTCAGCAGCCTGGTGTTGGATACGGGTGAATGGGATAAAGAGTTTCTGGACTATTGGTTTGATGAAGCCACAGTTAAATCGATAATGGCCTTAGATGCCCCGGACACTACTGAGCCTCGTGATTATAGGGCGTGGATTCACACGGCGGATGGAAATTTCTCGTCGAAATCGGCCTACCGGATTTTAAGGGAGGGGAAGGAAAGGGCCTGCCTGGGCGATTGGGAGTCTGTTTGGAAGCTGCAGGTTCCAGCCAGGGTTCGAATGTTCGCCTGGTTGGTCACTCACGGAGCCCTCCTGACTAATGGCCGTAGGATGGCAAGGCATATGGCTACCGATGGTTTGTGTACCAGATGCAAGAAGACTGAGGAGTCTTTGCTCCATGCCCTGAGGGATTGCGAGAAAGTTGATATGTTATGGAACCAGTTCATCGGGTGTGGCAATCCGATAGAGTTTTTCGGTCCGGACACTATTGA
The DNA here is from genome assembly GCA_963693085.1 of Alisma plantago-aquatica. Taxonomy (NCBI): domain Eukaryota; kingdom Viridiplantae; phylum Streptophyta; class Magnoliopsida; order Alismatales; family Alismataceae; genus Alisma; species Alisma plantago-aquatica. The sequence continues at coordinate 408,509,431 of OY856415.1, read as the reverse complement.
TCTTTGGGTGAAGAATGCCTACGGGATCACAACTCTCTCGAAGGAGGTTTTTTGGACTATCTGTTGCTATGTGTGGGGATTCAGGAATGCTGAAGTCTTTGAGGGTGAAGTGAGCCCGATAGACCACCAAGTTCGAGCTATTTAGAAGGCCATTACGGTCACAACGTCGGCGTGGGCAAAACAGAGCGCTAGCCATCGTCCGGGTAGAGATAACAAATGGAGGAAACCAGAGTCGGGAAGGGTGAAGCTGAATGTCGACGCAGCTGTTAAAGGAGACAGAGCAGCGATTGCAGTGGTAGCTAGAGATGCGCAAGGAGGGTGGCTCGGGGGATGGTCGAAGAAGATAAAAGGTTCGTCAGTCACTGCGGCGGAGCTAGCTGGGGTCGCCTTCGCCCTGGAGCTGACTCGAGCGAACGGCTGGAACGATTGCTCTGTGGAAACTGATTGCAAATTGGCGATGCAGTTATGCGGGGAGGACGTTGATCGGCACCCTAGGTTTGCGTACTGGATGAGACGAGTGAAGAAGATGATGACGGAGACCGTGAGAATAGATCACGTGAGTCGCGAATGCAATGGTGTTGCAGACACAATGGCCAAACGTCAACTGCGTTGTGCGTTACCAGACCAGGCTTTCAGCGGGCCGCCAAGCTGGATTCGAAGCCTTGTACTCAAAGAATGTATGTCGGATATTTCGGAGGCGGGCCTGCCCGGTAATCGGTCGAATTTGAATAGAGAAAACTCTATGTATGTCATTGATTGATTAATAAAGGATTCATTCCTTCAAAAAAAAAAGAAATTGAAAATGATGATAAAATGTGGAAAATGAGTGGAAAGAGGCATAAATGAGTTTTCTTGGTGATAATTCGTATCCATGAGGTTTCTAATGATAAAAGGAATACCCACGAGGAAAATAAAAGGGAAATAAAGAGAATTCCTCAAAAAGAAATAAATTAATGAGAAAAAGTGCATATTGATGCATCTAAGGATAATGAGTATTCCTTAACAAGGAATTTCGAATTAGTGGAGTTCTTGGGGTCCAAGGAATCCCAAGGAAGAAAGAGGAAAGAGGAAATACTGATAATATCGAATAAAAAGATAATGTGATTATACAATTAATGAATGTTATGGTTTTGTTAATAAAGTGGTATTTTCTACTTAAGGAAAACTTAAGTTCGTGGCTAATGGACTAAAGGCCAAGAATAAAAAGAATAAAGGAAAATGTTTTCGAAATTCCTAAATAATCAAATATTAGAGAATATCAAAAGGTTTAAGAAGAAAGAGAAGGATTACTTATCCTTAAAGGAATATGTTTCTTTTTGGAAATAACTCTATGAGTTGTGAATAGGATAACTTAGGGCTTCGTTGCCCAACCCTTTATAAAGGGCTAGAGCACAGGGGCGAGTTGAAGAAGGACCCCATGCACCCCTCTCTCCTATTCTTCTTCTTCTTCTTAGACGTTGCAAGAAAACCCTGGGTTAGAGGATAACGCAAACCCTGGAGCAACAAGGAACTGGGGACTCATCTCAGTGGAGGAGTGAAGTCGCTCGAGTTTCCGAGAGGGGCGTGACCATCGTTCTAATGCTCTAGGTCACACACAGTAGCGGAGACGTGGCTGCATGACGGCCGTTTCTTGTGGGATGGATATGCCTAAAACAAACACCTTGGGCACGAGCAAGGAGGCGCCTTTTGTTCCTGGGTGTGCGGCGGAGCGAGAGGAAGGGTCGGCGGTGACCCTCGTGCCTCGGGCAAGGAGGAGTAACCCTGCAGAGGGCTACGTTTGGTGGCAGGGCGTCCATGGCGGCCGACATGTTTACCCTGACCCTGGGTGACCAGCTGCATGGGTATAGCTTCCTTGCCTGCGCGGGAGCACAGCGAAGGCAGGGAGCAACTCCTTGGAAGCCGGTAGGGTCGAGAAAGGGGTGGAGAATCGCACTAGAGCGAACAGGGAAGGAAGCGCTAGGTTAGCGCGAGGAAGGAGAAGTGAGGAGGTGTGTGGATAGGGATACCCCTCCGTGGGCTAGAAGGACCAACCTTTAAGTCAAGGGAAAAACCGAAATTTAATTATGTTTCCCAAATCACGTGAGGCGCTGCATGGACTGATATGACGTGGCGCGATCTCATTGGTTGTGGTAAGTGATTTATTGCAAAAATCGTATCTCATGATTCGTAACTCGGATTAAAACAAGTTATATATGAATTTTGATCAGGAGAACACAATAAATCTAATAAAAATAGTTTCACAGCCTGCGTATGAAAATAGTTTGAAATATAGTGTAAATTATCATCTTTAATGAATTAAAGATTAAGAAATCCTATTTTGATATGATTAATGTGTTTAATAGGGCTTAATGTATTTTAGAGTTGATGTTAATCTGTTAAATGTAAAAAGGTACATAATGTTCAAAAAGGAAGAACTTTGCACATAATTAGTCTAATTTAGAGTTTATATGCTTGAAATTGGAAAAGTACATAAAGTTATCATCTTTAATGATTTAATTAAGAAAAAACCCTTAGATTTGATGATAGATGGATAATTCAAGCTGATATTAACCTGTTTTTAATAATAGTGAAAATAGGATTTAAAAAGATGATCTTTTTATAGTTGGTCTCATTTAGGGTTCTATGTACATGAATATGCCTTAATGGGATTAGAAACCCTAATTTATGTTGATATGAATTCTAATGGTTTTAATTGTACAAATCAAAGAATAAAATGGAGATATGATGATTCGAAGATAAATTGAGTACCAAAGATCTTTAATGTGAATTATTTGTATAATTAGTGTTTCCTAGTGTATAAAAGTGGAAATAGTGATAAATAAGGTTCATGTATGTGAGTTGAACTATAATGAAATATGATTTGTCAATTTGAAAGAAACCGAAGATGATAATTAGCATTAATGTTTTGGATATGACTTAAAAGGATAAATATAATAGTTTTAGTGTAAAAGAAACATATTAGACTTAATTGACATTCAACTGTGCCTATGATGCAGAAATTAAAGTTTGTGAACTAAAAGAGCATTAAAAGTGATAAATGCATAATGAAGGCTAAAACCCTAATAAAACCCTAATGTTGGCCTAGAAATCATAAGGTGGAATCCAAGTTGATCTTGAGGATGTTTTGAATAAAACAATGACACTTGAATGTTATGCATTATTTTTAGGATATTGTTGATTGCTTGTTAATTGTGTTGAATGTTAATGCATGGACATCAAGTTACTATGGATCAAGTATGTGGTTACGATTATGAATAACCTCTTTAGTTTCCCGATGGATTTCCAGATGTTTAATCGCATTGAATGCAACTATACTGTTGGATGTTTATTTATTCCATGCAAGTATAAAGTGACTATGATTATCACTATAAATGTGCATATATAACTGGCTAGATCCGGGTCCACCTCTATTACTTTGAAAAGGCTAAAAAAGGGTTAATCCTAGAGAAAGGTCTAGGTTACCATGAGTTAGAGACTCTTTAGCAAATCCTGAGTTAAGGAGTGGTCTACTTACGGGTAGTGCCATGTGACAACCCTAGAAACTGGTTCACTTATAGGTGGATCATGAGGGGTTTAATGGGGACAACACAGAGGATAGGGTACTCTTGGATCGCGGAGTTATATCTAAAACGTAATATTGGTTCTTAAATAAGTAATTGAATGATTACATTGTTATCATAGTTGCATGTTTATTGTTTTCCCCCACATACCAGCTACGGCTGACCGACGTTTTGTTTGTCGGCGTTTTAGGTACAATGAAAAGAACAAACAGTAAAGTGGTACTTGTGATACTAAAAGAGAATTAAAGTACAAAAGAGGATTAGATAGATTAGTATCGGTGTGTATAGAAGTTTAGAGATCCAAGTTTTCAAAAGGTATGTAAAGAAAAATATTATTACCATTTTCAGTATAGTCTGTTAGAATTTAATAATTGTTTATGGTTATATGTCGAACCTTTGATCTTGGATTAATGGGTGCGGCTCAACCTCTTGGTCTCCCTTAATGGGGGGTTACCGGGAGGTGGGGTCGTAACATTTGGTATCAGAGCCTAGATTCCTCAGTTAACCATTAATAATTATTAAATTTTATAAACTCCATAGAACCCAAGGGAGTTATTAGAGGAGTATCTGAAAGGCGGAGGTGTCTAGAAAGGGATCACGACTGGGGGCTGGCAAGATTTTTCTCCACACCGCTAGTCGGAATACGAGGACTCCCGGACCCGTGTGACCGCCTGGCCAAAGTCTTAGGGTATGAATCGAAATAAGATACCTTTAGGACTTCTCATCTTATTCATCCCTTCTCATCACAAAATTCTGATAAGGACCTAAAGGATTAGGGTTTTCTTTCTTCTCCTCACCCTCTTGAGGTATGGGTAAGGTTAATAAGGGTTAAGGAATCCTCCAATAAATTAATGAAAGGCATGTAAATAAGATGTCATGGACATAAGCTTAATAGATTAAGCGCAAAATAAATAATAGATACATGCTTAAGTCGTATGACATAAGTTGTCATGTCCTCAGAAGGGACCTGAGGCTAGACCTTCTTCTCAGGAGGATAAGTTAGTCTTGGAGATAGAGATATCCATTACAAGTAGAGACCTGGCACATCCTCTGAGGATGATGCTAACCCTAACCCTAAGTAAAGGTTAGAGAGAGATGAGTTGGATCGGGTGTTTGAAAGGACATGCCTTTGGGATGTCATACGATCCATGGGTGACCTAGCACCTTTGGCAACCCAACCCTAGGAAGGGTCGTGCATGTTAGGGTACAGGATAGCTCCTTAGATGATGATGTTAGTGAAGGACCATAGAAACCCTATGGGCTTGTACAAGTAGGGCATAGCTGGCACCTAGGGCACATGATAGTGCCGACGGTAGGATGAAACCCTGGATAAGGAATTATGATGGAGCATAAAGGGTTATGGATGATCTTGAGCAACCATAAGTTCGAACCTAGGCTTCAAACATGTAGAGCATGCTTTTGAGGATGATCCTTCTTGAAGAAAGGACCTCTTATAGAGAGGTTGGTTGTAGGGTTAGCTCTAGAGAGAGAGCAGGAAACCCAGCAAGAAGGTTGGAAGCCTAAAACCCTGAAAAATGGATGATAGTGGTTGCCTCATGAACGATCCTTGAAAGTTTTTGATACCTTGGTTGTCTTTAGAGGGACCAAACCCTTGAGAAAAGATGAAGCTTATGGTACCTACGTGCCTATGGTAGAGATGTTCACCTTCTGAGTTAGGAAGAAGAAAGGTTTAGTAGCAGGTTATGAGACCATGTACCTTATTGGTTGTCTTTAAGGAGGACCCAACTCTAAGTGTTGCTTGAGTTGAAGGATGACAAGGAGTGCATGTCATGCCTTTTTCATGCTTGGTTCGTAGTTAAGAGACAGAGCATGCAGTGAACCTAGGGTTCCTAGGCCTAAGAGGGGAAGTGGTGTACCTAAGGCTCATGATGAGAAGTTGAGTTCCTATAGAAGCGAGTATAGTAATAATCCTCATGAATAGAGGAAAAGAGGAGCCCCTGAAGTTAAAGGTGTGTTTGATGAACCCCTCACAGCTAGGTTGATGATAAAGGAAGGTATGATCTTGATCCAACATTGAGGAAAGAGGACAAGTATGACCTACCATGGTACAGTAAGTGATATGCTCGTACCTTAATAGCTTGCTAGGGATAAGTAGGCTCGTGTGGATGTAAACCCTAGAACTAAGAGATTTTGTGACCTTAGAGATAGTTTTCCTCCCATCCTAGGAGAGGGACCCCTTTGGAAGGGTGGATATCAGTTTTATTGGTTCAAGGTAACCTAAAGAGGTCTCGTAGGATCTTGAGAAGTTAAGAGAAAAGTACATGGTATGAGAATGAATCTACAGACCCATAGATATCCATCTTTATTGCATGTGAATGTGTTACCATGGAGGTAACACGTGTGGGGATTGACCAAGGTAGGCAAGTTGCCATGATGCCCATGAACGTATGAGAGTCAGCCCATGAATGCAGAAAGAGAGATGATGAAGACTTGGGTAAGGTTCTAAGTGAACATGTTATGTTATGGAGAATCCTAAGTCTATCCTAGGGTCAGGTAGGGATAAGATCGATGAAAGTAGGAGTTGCTTAATTCCCCAGTTGCACATGACCATAGGGTCGGAAGGTAACAACTATCATTGTCTGAGGGCCATGGGTTAGGAGATTGATCACCTTCATGAACTCATGGGACCCAAAGGGCAGATGAGTAGGGCACTCTCTTAATTCATGAGGGAAGAGGGATGATCCCAAAAGAGTCGATACCCTATAGACCTAGAGGGGATGACCAAGGATATAAACCTCAGTAGGTTCAAGACTAGTTGGATATCATGATGGTTGTGATGAAGAGACATATGTGGCACGTTGCAACTTAGATTTAAAGGTGTACTGGCAAGGTGGGATGTACCATCTCTACTCTTAGAATAGGAAGAACTCTGTATTTGGACTACAGCCAAATGCTTAATTATTCCTCTTGTTATGGGGGTGAGAGATAGGACATTATGCATGTCATACACCAAGGATAAGAGATGATGTAGGTTGGAGCATTGCCACGAGAAATGGGGATAGAGAAGATATCTTACCATGGTAAAGTGAATGAATGATGGATGGCTTGCAAACACTAAGAGGAATGAGGTAGTCCCCTTATGAGGAAGTTTCTATGATGAGCTATGTAGAACTTACAGGTTATACCAGGTTGAGTTTGGTCACCATGATGATGAAATCTAAGAGTGTTCTTAATAGAGATAGACCTGGAGTTTGAGGTAATATAATAAGTGAAATACATGGAAGTGTATGTCTTCAATGTTACCTAGTACCTAAGGATGAGAGGTGGTAATGAATGCTCTGGTTAAGACTTGTTTGACTAGAAGTTAGAAGAGGTTGTTTGGCTAACCCTAAGTTTGAAAAGGAGAGGTGTTTGGATAACACTCAGATGTAACAAGATGCGTTGAAAAGTTAAGGGTTGTTTGTTTAGCCAGCCTAGTTCTTGATACAATGATAGGATGGTAGTAGAACCTTAAGTGCACTTCTTTGGAAAAGAAGGTGATGAAACCCTGACAAGAGTGGTTTAGGGTTTCGAAGGAATCGATCTTGAAAGAATCATGACATACAGGAAATCATGATATACCATGGAAAATGGCAATAGCACGTTATATGCTTAAGATGAGGTTGCATGTGGTTTATGGCCATGCAAGCCAGGAGGTAAAGGACGAACCTCAGTAACCATTGTATCGATATGGAGGACAAAAGAATCCCTGAGAAGGAATGAGAGATAAACACTATGGATGTTGTGATAGGTCTTCCCTGGACCAAAGAAGGTCGAGATGCAATGTGGGTTATGGTAGGTCGCCTTACCTATAATATAAGAAAGGAAGAGTTCGGTTAAGGGACAGATCCAGTTGAACTACCCATGAGAAAGATGGTTCAATTATACCATGAAGCAAGGATTCTTGAGTTTGACCTAAAGGTTCGCTTCCATAAAGTGGAAGTAGGTACATGAAAAACTCAATGTTAGTATAGTTTATCACCCCTAGCTATGGTTAGTAAGATCTAGACTAAAGGGTCTGATGAGAGCATGTGTGCTCATTCAGGGTGATATCTAGAGACAGTTCTTATCCTATGAAAGATGTGACATTGACCACCATAGCTAGTATATAGTTTTATATGAAGCTCTGTAAGGGAGGTTGTGTCGGTCACCACTTCAGTAAGGTGATGTTGGTGAAAGAACCACATGATGGTTAGAAAAAGGGACCCCAATACGTGTAGATGAAGTCACTTTGATTGCGCAAGGTCTGAAAGGAGCCTAGAGACGATGAGAGTCGTGATTAGATGAAAAGTAGACTGACATACAAGTTACTGTGGGAGAAAATGTGACATGAAAATCCGACCCCTCTAAGTTATAACTAAGAGAGTTGAGTCCCCGATACATGGGTCCATTAGAGATGGATGGGTGGAGAAGGTTAGGTTTGACCTTGCCCCTCAGGATAAAGTAATGTGTGATGAGTTCCATGTGTCCAATTTAGAGCACTATGTGAGGTACCCGACCATGTGCTGAACAATGAACCTAGTGAGCCCCAAGGGAGGCTGAAATGGCCTGAGTCACCTATGTAGTTTATAGACTCCAGGATGAAAGAATTCAGAGAAAAGAATATGTGATGATAAAGGTTCTTTGGAAACGCCATGAGTACGGCAAAGCCACATAGGGGCCAATGATGGACATGGAAAAGTCGTATCCTGAGTTGTTTGTTTGCTTGTTTGAATTTTGAGGACAAAATTTCTATAAGAGGGGAAAGATGTTACAACCCCAATTTTTGGGTTCAATTAGTGAGAAATGTAATTTCTCATGTTAAAGATAATTGAACAAATAATGATATGATTTGTTTTGAATAAATGGATTCCATTCAGAATAGCCTTGATTGTTTGCTTTGTGGGCTTTATTGGCTATTGGGCCCAATAACAAGGAAATTCAAATAGTAAATGGATAATTGAATTTTCGAGAAAAGAAATATATAGAAACCTATAGAAGGAAAATCCAAAGAGGATTTTATGCCTCTTGGGTTCCTTGGGTACCAAGGAGACCAAGGTTGCAAAAAGAAGGTAATTAGAAAAGAAAAGGGTGATTAAGTATTTCTTTATTAAGAAAGAAATTGAAAATGATGATAAAATGTGGAAAATGAGTGGAAAGAGGCATAAATGAGTTTTCTTGGTGATAATTCGTATACATGAGGTTTCTAATGATAAAAGGAATACCCATGAGGAAAATAAAAGGGAAATAAAGAGAAATCCTAAAAAAGAAATAAATTAATGAGACAAAGTGCATATTGATGCATCTAAGGATAATGAGTATTCCTTAACAAGGAATTTCGAATTATTAGAGTTCTTGGGGTCCAAGGAACCCCAAGGAATAAAGAGGAAAGCACAAATACCGATAATATTGAATAAAAAGATAATGTGATTATACAATTAATGAATGTTGTGGTTTTGTTAATAAAGTGGTATTTTCTACTTAAGGAAAACTTAAGTTCGTGGCTAATGGACTAAAGGCCAAGAATAAAAAGAATAAAGGAAAATGTTTTCGAAATTCCTAAATAATCAAATATTAGAGAATATCAAAAGGTTTAAGAAGAAAGAGAAGGATTACTTATCCTTAAAGGAATATGTTTCTTTTTGGAAATAACTCTATGAGTTGTGAATAGGATAACTTAGGGCTTCGTTTCCCAACCCTTTATAAAGGGCTAGAGCACAGGGGCGAGTTGAAGAAGGACCCCATGCACCCCTCTCTCCTATTCTTCTTCTTCTTCTTAGACGTTGCAAGAAAACCCTGGGTTAGAGGATAACACAAACCCTGGAGCAACAAGGAACTGGGGACTCATCTCAGTGGAGGAGTGAAGTTGCTTGAGTTCAGAGAGGGGCGTGACCATCGTTCTAATGCTCTAGGTCACACACAGCAGCGGAGACGTGGCTGCATGACGGCCGTTTCTTGTGGGATGGATATGCCTAAAACAAACACCTTGGGCACGAGCAAGGAGGCGCCTTGTGTTCCTGGGTGTGCGGCGGAGCGAGAGGAAGGGTCGGCGGTGACCCTCGTGCCTCGGGCAAAGAGGAGTAACCCTACAGAGGGCTACGTTTGGCGACAGGGCGTCCATGGCGGCCGACATGTTTACCCTGACCCTGGGCGACCAGCTGCATGGGTATAGCTTCCTTGCCTGCGCGGGAGCACAACGAAGGCAGGGGGCAACTCCTTGGAAGCTGATAGGGTCGAGAAAGGGGTGGAGAATTGTGCCAGCGCGAACAGGGACGGAAGCGCTAGGTTAGCGCGAGGAAGGAGAAGGGAGGAGGCGTGTGGATAGGGATACCCCTCCGCGGGCTAGAAGGAACAACCTTTAAGTCAAGGGAAAAACCGACATTTAATTATGTTTCCCAAATCACATGAGGCGCTGCATGGACTGAGATGACGTGGCGCGATCTCATTGGCTGTGGTAAGTGATTTATTGCAAAAATCGTATCTCATGATTCATAACTCGGATTAAAACAAGTTATATATGAATTTTGATCAGGAGAATACAAGGAATCTAATAAAAAATAGTTTCATAGCCTGAATCTGATCATAGTTCGAAATATAGTGTAAATTATCATCTTTAATGAATTAAAGATTAAGAAATCCTATTTTGATATGATTAATGTGTTTAATAGGGTTTAATGGATTTTAGAGTTGATGTTAACCTGTTAAATGTAAAAAGGTACATAATGTTCAAAAAGGAAGAACTTTGCACATAATTAGTCTAATTTAGAGTTTATATGCTTGAAATTGGAAAAGTACATAAAGTTATCATCTTTAATGATTCAATTAAGGAAAAACCCTTACATTTGATGATAGATGGATAATTCAAGCTGATATTAACATGTTGTTAATAAAAAGTAAAAATAGGATTTAAACAGATGATCTTTTTATAGTTGGTCTCATTTAGGGTTCCATGTACATGAATATGCCTTAATGGGATTAGAAACCCTAATTTATGTTGATATGAATTATAATGGTTTTAATTGTACAAATCAAAGAATAAAATGGAGATATGATGATTCGAAGATAAATTGAGTACCAAAGATATTTAATGTGAATTTTTTGGATAATTAGTGTTTCCTAGTGTATAAAAGTGGAAATAGTGATAAATAAGGTTCATGTATGTGAGTTGAACTATAATGAAATATGATTTGTCATTTGAAAGAAACTGAAGATAATAATTAGCACTAATGTTTTGGATATGACCTAAAAGGATAAATATAATAGTTTTAGTGTAAAAGAAACATATTAGACTTAATTGACATTCAATTGTGCCTATGATGCAGAAATTAAAGTTTGTGAACTAAAAGAGCATTAAAAGTGATAAATGCATAATGAAGGCTAAAAGCCTAATAAAACCCTAAAGTTGGCCTAGAAATCATAAGGTGGAATCCAAGTTGATCTTGAGGATGTTTTGAATAAAACAATGACACTTGAATGTTATGCATTATTTTCAGGATATTGTTGATTGCTTGTTAATTGTGTTGAATGTTAATGCATGGATATCAAGTTACTATGGATCAGGTATGTGGTTACGATTATGAATAACCTCTTTAGTTTCCCGATGGATTCCTGGATGTTTAATCGCATTGAATGCAACTATACTGTTGGATGTTTATTTATTCCATGCAAGTATAAAGTGACTATGATTATCACTATAAATGTGCATATATAACTGGCTAGATCCGGGTCCACCTCTGTTACTTTGAAAAGGCTAAAAAAGAAGTAATCCTAGAGAAAGGTCTAGGTTACTGTGAGTTAGAGACTCTTTAGCAAATCCCAAGTTAAGGAGTGGTCTACTTACGGGTAGTGCCATGTGACTCAACCCTAGAAACTGGTTCACTTATAGGTGGATCATGAGGGGTTTAATGGGGACAACAAAGAGGATAGGGTACTCTTGGATCGCGGAGTTATATCTAAAATTTAATATTGGTTGTTAAATAAGTAATTGAATGATTACATTGTTATCATAGTTGCATGTTTATTGTTTTCCCCCACATACCAGCTACGGCTGACCGACGTTTTGTTTGTCGGTGTTTTAGGTACAATGAAAAGAATAAACAGTAAAGTGGCACTTGTGATACTAAAAGAGAATTAAAGTACAAAGGAGGATTAGATAGATTAGTATCGACGTGGATAGAAGTTTAGAGATCCAAGTTTTCAAAAGGTATGTAAAGAAAAATCTTATTACCATTTTCAGTATAGTCTGTTAGAATTTAATAATTGTATATGGTTATATGTTGAACCTTTGATTCGGGATTGATGGGTGCGGCTCAACCTCTTGGTCTCCCTTAATTGGGGGTTACCAGGAGGTGGGGTCATAACATTTTCTTTCCCTGATTATGGCTCGTAGTCAGAATTGCTCGCTTCCGTGATACAATTCGCTACCTCATTCTAGGTCAGTTCCATGCCAGTAGTAACTTATACCCTAGATCTAGGTGCTTTAATTATTTCTCTGAGTATCCACCATTAATTGTACATTACCTTGTCTAAGGAATTTATTGATTAATGTGTTAATCGTGCCTTTTCAACCACTAATTCCCCGTCAAAAGTAATTAACGGTATTAGAAATCGATTATGGTGATAAAGCATAGTAAATTGCAATGGAAACACGATAACATATCAAGGGAAAGTGAGATAAATTATGATAATTAATATAACATTGTCATACAGTGATTCCCTCGGCTACTCCCGGTCCTAAGGATAATGGGGATTAGCCCTGCATGTTCATCTCAAAAGTACACATGGAGAAGAAAGAGGGAAACATGGAGAAACGAATGAAAATATGGTGTAACCCCTCAAATAGAGAAGATCCGGATGATCCTCGGTGCGAGACACACGTTCTGTAGCCTTCCGGTGGTGAAATCGTCTGTCTGTGGCTCCAGAAACGTTCGGGGCGTAGCTCTGGGCTCCATTTTTTGCTCTCCTCTTCTTCGGGACTCGTGCAATGGAATAGAACATGATACTTGGCTTTGGGCTGCCTTTTCCTAGGTATAGGCATGACTTACGGCCGCCAAAAGATTGTAGCCATTCGATCATGATCATTTTGAACAATTCCCTGATTTGACGATGTCGACAATACCATCAATGGGGTGTCGATGGTATCGACCCCCCAGGGTACCGACACGTTCTTCAAATTTTGGAATCCGCCTGTTGGCATCTCGATACTATCGACCAGTATGGTCGATGGTATCGACCTAGATGCTTTCCCTCCGGCCTGGTCATTGTTGTCATGTCGATAACATTGACAGATCCGTCGATGGTATCGACGGGTACTGGAATGTAAAGTACCTAAAACCAAGAGAAAAACACAAATCAAATCTGAGAAATTTGATAATTCATACGACATAAGATAAAATAAGATAAATTTGATGCATACAATTATTATAGGCTGAAGGAAATGAATCATGCAATTATAGTCAAAAAATGACACATAACCACACAAAACAAGTATGAAATTTGCCTATAAATGTGACTCAAAATCCCTGCACCAAACTCCCCTAAGCTTGAGTCTTTCTCACCCTCGAGCAACAAAACTTTAAAATCTGATTGAGAGGGTCAACTAAAGAACATAATCACAAAATTGATATCTCAATATGATTCCTGCCTGCAATTCACATATCGACCCTTACCAACCATGGAACGATAGCTATCCTTCAGGTGACTATAATCATTCATAAGAAATGTCTACCCCAAGATCAACAAACACCATCAAATAAGGCAGTTAATATAATAGAATCTTCAGGTTCAGGCTTGGTGCATCTTGTGATCTCCTATCTACGTTGTTCATTTCCTAACTACCATCTAAATGGAAGCAGATCTCCTGATATACATGAATGATGATAATATCATGGGTGGCCTACCACTTAGAGCAATGGGTGGATGGAATGGGTGGCTATGGAAGAAAAGGAAGCACAATATAGTCGATCATGCAAAAACAAAAATGAATGACCTATCATGATGCAAATGCAAATGAAAATAACCTAATGCTACATTTTTGGTGGAATGATTCATGCACTATCATTCCATCTCAAAGTGAGATGGAATATCTAAGTAACTACACCATGTGCTTGTTCTTCTTAATATACGGGTGAGAACATGTTCCTTTCTCCCTCTTATTCATACTTTTTTTCTCTCTTTTTTTCTTTCATTTTTTTTCAAGCCCTCATTTTTATAAATGGTAATGGATTATTTTTTGGTATTCCTTCTTTTTCTAACTGGAACACTTGATGCATTCTATTCAGAGGGTATGGAACAAGTTCAACACCTTTAATTTTTTAGAAGAACATACAACACATGATGTACAACTGTATGCTCAAAGATGTGAAGCACGTCATTATGACAATTATGAAACTAAATGACATGTACCTAAGGATAATGTGCATGTATAACTACTCTATATCTTTATTTTTTCATTTTTATGCAAAACATGCAAAACCAACTGTAATACATGACCTATCTACGTGGGATGAAATCAAAGAGTAAACGACAGTAATGTGCTCCCAGTTCTTATGGTGGAGAGTGAATGAAATTGTGGTGGATCAGATCACAAGACTAATTGACAGAACCTTTAGATAGAATTATATGTCCCTCCTTACTGACTTGTGTACCAATTAATCAAGGGGTTTCTCTCTCTCACTTCAAATTAAAGTCACGTTATCATTTGGTTGGTTTAGGCTCAACATCCGTATCAATCCTCTCAACATGAACCATATAGATACACAATCATGTTCATGTGTTTTAAAGTTGACCTACCCAATGAGTTTAAAAAGCAATGTCCTCAAGTTCTCACAAGACAAACTTACAATTTCTTAAAGATTTTTCATTAAAAATCATTTTCTCACTAAGCCCCACGTGAAAATGAGAGGACATGCAATTAAATTAGACTCCACTGATTACACTAGATAGATAGTGGATCCTAGAAAAGAGTAAATGTAGAAATTGAAAAAAAACTAAGATAAAGAAAGATAAAAATTGCAAAAACAAATAAAAGATCAAATAAAATAAAATAAAACTAGATAGATGTTGTTCCATCACCCCCCCTAAGCTTGAACTCGACTATGGCCTCATAGGTGAAATCCAAACTTAAGAGGTGGAACATCGATACCCCTTTATTGCTCTAGGGGTGGGTGTGGCGGGTACTGGTGGCCTCTAGGATCCTAAGAAGGATAATGCCCCTGGAATGACATATCAGATGGGGTACTCAGTGGTGGTTGTGGGTCTCCTCCAAAAAAATTCTGGCTCCAGTAGTGGTCGTAAAACGACTGTTGCTGCATCTCCATCCTATGCAACCTATTGTGGATGGTTTCTTGGTTGGCGAAGATGAGGCACTCATTCTTGTAGATTTCTTATTGATTCTCAAACAACCTATTTGTTGTTTCTTGAATTCCCGCAAAAGAGGCGGTATGCTAGTGTTGCGTCTGTTGAATATCCTACAACATTGTATACATCCCCTGTATTGAGTAGACATCCTCTCCACCTTGAGAGGGATGTGGTGGCGGTGGCTGGGATGAAGAGGAAGCTCCATAGTGTCGTGGATGCTTTCGTGGAGCAACTCGTCATCGAAGAGGAATGGTGGCTTCTCCCTCCTCTTCTTCATCATTGTCGCCAGCTGGAACTTCCACTTATGCAGCTTGTTCTTCCTCATCCTCATCAACATCAATGATAGGCCACCTATAGTTTTGGCCTGCCCTGATGTTGAAAGTAGGGTCGGGCAATGCATGCCGCTGAAAAACCTTTGCCACATGGTAGGTGGCATAGGCGATGCCATGGCGGACTTCAATGAGGCCAGAGTTGACAAAGTGGGTCAGGCCGAGCGTATTTTTATTCTCTATCTTTTGGAGCCAGGACAGATCAAGCCCCAGGTGCATAGCAATAGGAGTAATAAGGCCCCCAAAGTAGATTGGGGCCTTGTGAGAAATGTTCCTCTTAACCACCATCACGTGCATGAAGAATAAGGCTCCAAAATTGATGGGTGTCCTCTCCAACAAACTATAGAGGAAGAAAAGGTCCGTCTCCTGATATTTGCTCTGTGACAATTTGGATCTTGCAAAGAATGATTTAGAAATAATTCGGTGAAGAATCCATACAAATGGATGATCAAAGTCAGCTACAACAGTGTGGTGCCAGCTGATAGAATATCCCTTAGGTATAGTGACCATCTTTGCATACATAGCTTCATAGTCGGAATTCTGTGGAGGTCAACGCAGATCACTATGATTCCACCCATAAATTTCGTTGAACACATGAAGGGTCATGTTATAGTCCCTATTGTAGAGACGGAAAGACATGCGTCCCTCCTTCCATTCCATCCGCATAAGTATTAATTCATTGGGAATGACACAAATGTCCAGAGATGCCATGAACTCAATGACGATCTCCTTGTATGTGGGCCATCCGCTGAAGAATGGATGACCTTCCGCATGGTCACGACAGAGCATGGGGGACTCTCACAATTTTCCCTGAAGCACATAGGCCATATTGGCCTCAAATCCTATATATTTGATAAGCTCCCGATCACCATATTGGGTGGGCTCAATCGGACGCTTCCACAATTCTTCATATACCTTCTTTACCTCCGTTGATAGATGGACTAGCCTCTGGCAAGGAACTAATCCTTGTTGTAGGGAAGGTAGGGCAGGTAGTGCAGCCCTGGATGACGAAGCTCCAGATCTCACCATTGTTGCATGGGCAATGAGTGAGAGAGAGAAAGGAGAATGGAGCTTGGAGAAGACAGTCGGGTCACTCGGAGAAGATGGAGATCCGCAGAGCCGAAGAAGATGCTTGGAGACGATTGTCGGTGGAGATCTCGACTGCTCTCGGGCGCTCAGAGGTGCTTTGGCTCGGTTGTGGAGGATAGGCACTGAGGATGTGATCTTTGACTAAAGAATTGCCTCCCCTTTTATAAGGGTCGGCCAGGTCTACTGTCGGTGTGTCGATACCATCGACAGGTCCTTCGATGGTATCGACGACTGTTGAAATCCGCAGCTCGCTGCAATCAATAGTTGTTGATGGCTTGATGTGGGGGCTCGGATTGTTTATGTGTTGATGGTAGCGACAGGGTGTTGATACCATCGACACTGTCCACAGATAGGCATTGTGGACCACTCGATAAAGACTGCGGATTGCTGACGTGTCTGTTGATACTATCGACGTTGCATCAATAGTAGCGGCGCCTGTTTGTTCCTTTGATCATCATGAGGTCTGGCCCTGCAATTGCACTGTTGATGTGTCGATACCATCGACCAATGTGTCGATGGTATCGAGATTATTGAGAAAATCCGGTCTAAATATCTCTAGATATTTTTCTACCATCGATGATGTGTCGGTACCATCGACTCTCGGCCATCTTTCTGCCTATTTCCGTGTCGATACCATCGACAAGGCCATCGATAGTATCGACGAGATGAAGTTTTGGTAGAAATTTTAGCTGTTACAAATTCGATACCATCGACCTAGGCGTTGATGGTATCGACCATTTCCCAGCCTGCACACTCAACAAACATATGAGGGTATCATCTTTAGAGACTAAGTGCTAAATTAATGAAAAATACCTAGGAATATGAAAAATTTAAAGAGATAACCATGTAATCTACCAAGGTTGGGTTGCCTCCCAACAAGTGCCTCATTTAACGTCTTGGGCTAGACGCAATCATGCTCCTCATTCCTCTTTTAGTGCCATGAGTTTGATCTCATGCACTTTCCTTGCATATTCTTCCCCATAGTAGTGCTTCAGCCTTTGACCATTCACCAAGAATGTTCTCACACCATCTCACACCATGATAACACCATGGGGTCACACCTCCTCAACCATAAAGGGTCCATTCCATCGGGATTTCAATTTCCCGAGATGCAACTTCAATCTTGAATTGAACAATAGCACACTATCACCCTTCTTGAAAACTCGCAATTGAATGTGGCGATCGTGTATTTGCTATGTCCACTCCTTGTTGATCCTCGAGTTCTCGTATGCATTCATCCTTAGCTCATCCAACTCATTGAGCTCTAGCATCTGCTTTCTCCCTGCATCATCAATGTTCATGTTTATCTTCCTTAGTGCCCAGTGTGCCTTGTGCTCTAACTCCACAGGCAAATGACAAGCCCGCTCATAAGCCAACCTAAAAGGCATGGTGCCTATAGGTGTCTTTAACACGGTCCTATATGCCCATAGTGCATCCGATAGTAGTGCACTCCAATTTTTCCTAGAAGAGGCCACTGTGCTTTCTAAGTTCTTCTTGATCTTCCTATTGGACACCTCCACGTGGACTTGTGTCTGCGGATGGTATGGGGTACCTACATTATGCTTGACCCCATATTTACTCAATAGTGCAGTGAATTTCTTGTTCGTGAAGAGGGTGCCTCCATCACTTATGATCATCTGTGGCACACCAAACCTACAAAATATATTCTCTTTCACAAACCTACACACTACCGCAGTGTCGTTAGTCCTTGTGGGTATTACCTCTACCCACTTCGACACATAATCAACAACAAGCAAGATATATAAATTAGATTTGGAGGACACAAAGGGTCCCATGAAATCAATGCCACACACATCAAATACCTCAACTTCTTGAAATACATTGAGGGGCATTTCTAGCCGTTTTGAGATGTTACTTGCTCTTTGACATGAGTCACACCTCCTCACATAATCATAGGAGTCTTAGAAAAGTGTGGGCCAATAAAGGCCGCTCTCTAATACCTTATCCTCCGTCCTCATGCTCGCATGATGACCGCCGGTGGGAAATGTATGACAGTGACTGAGCACACTATCATATTCGCTCTCGGGTACACACCTGCGTAGAATTCCATCCCTACACTATCTCAAAAGAATAGGGTCATCCTAAAAATAATATCTTAAAGAATGGAAAAACCTCTTTCTCTCTTGGTAAGTCCAATCATCCAGGAGTTTTTTGCATGCAAGATAATTCACAATATGCGAAAACCATGGGTCCTTAGATTGAATAGAAAGGATTTGCTCATCCGAGAAGGTCTCGATAATGGGTATGTTAGTATCTCTCTCATCTATCTGCTCTAACCGAGACAAGTGGTCCGTAACCACATTCTCAATGCCCGCCTTGTTCTTAATCTCAATGTCAATTTCTCGTAAGAGTAGGATCCACCTAATGAGTCTAGGTTTGGCATCTTTCTTTTCCATTAAGTACTTTATGGCGGCATGGTCTGTCCATACCACAACTTTAGACCCCACTAAATATTGCCTAAATTTTTCGAATGCAAAAACCACGACAAGCAATTCTTTTTCTGTGGTGGTGTAATTAAGTTGGGCATCATTCAAAGTCTTAGAAGCATAGAAAATAACTGTGGGTTTGTTCTCAAGGCGCTGCCCAAGAACGCCCCCCACAGCGAAATCCGATGCATCACACATAAGCTCAAAGGGCTTAATCCAATCCGACATTGGAACAATCGGCGCGAAAATCAACTTTTGCTTGAGAACCTCGAAGGCATGCATACATTTGTCATTGAAATGAAAAACCACATCCTTCTCAAGAAATTCTGATAATGGCTTAGCGATTTTAGAAAAATCCTTGATAAACCGACGATAAAACCCCGCATGACCAAGAAAGCTCCTCACCCCTTTCACCGAGTTTGGTGGGGGTAGTTTGTAAATAACCTTAATCTTCACTGGATCTACCTCCAGTCCCTTGCTAGACACCTTGTGTCAAAGCACTATTCCTTCGCTAACCATCATATGGCATTTTTCCCAATTGAGGACTAAATGTGTGTCCTCGCATCTTTGTAGCACCTTGTCTAGATTATATAAGCACTCATCAAAAGATGGACCGTAGATGGAAAAGTCATCCATAAAAACCTCTAGACAACGCTCTACCATATCTGAAAAGATAGAAAGCATGCAACACTAAAAAGTGGTCGATACGTTGCACAAACTGAATGACATACGGCGATATGTGAAAGTCCCATAAGGGTAAGTGAAGGTAGACTTCTCTCGGTCCTTAGGGTCTATGGAAATCTGGTTATAGTCAGAATAGCCGTCTAAAAAGAAAAAGTGAGAGCGACCAGCCAGACGCTCTAAAATCTGATCAATGAATGGCAAGAGAAAATGATCTTTCAAAGTGGTGGAATTTAAATGAAGATAATCTATGCAAACGCGCCACCCGATTACCAATCGGGTGGTGACAGGCTCGTTCAAAAAATTTTGAGTTACTGTAATTCCCCCCTTTTTAAGGACTACCTGTGTTGGGCTCACCCATGTAGAGTCTGAAATAGCATAGATGACGCCCGCAGAGAGAAGCTTGATCACCTCCTTCTTGACAATCTCCATCATGATGGGGTTGAGGTGACATTGTGGTTGAATCACATGTTTGGCTCCTTCAACGAGCTGGATCTTGTATTGACAGAGAGTAGGGGTGATCCCCTTGATGTCAGAAACCGACCACCTGAATGCACCACGGTGATTCTTCAACACAATCATCAACTTCTCTTCCTCGGCGACACTTAGATATGCCGAAATGATCACCGGTAGCTTTGCATCATCCGCTAAGAATGCATATTTCAAGTGAGGGGGCAGTGGCTTTATCTCTAAATCTGGTGGGCTGACCAAAGAAGATTGAAGCGGTGGTGGCAGCTGTCCTAGTTCTGCATAGTGCTTGGCATAGTAGCAAGGAAGCACTCGAAGCATCTTCACACATTCTTGCAATGATGTGCTTATCATCCAATCATTCATGATGTTGAACAAGCAAGCTTCAAGAGGTAATTGTGGGCATGATTCAAGCATGGAGACTGCTATAGCATCATCCTCAGTAGACGGTGGGACTTCCTCTTCTTCATCATTGGGATAACCCACAACTTTAATAAGAGAAACCACCTTTGTTTGTTCCATGATGTCCACAACAAGTGTTCCCTTATCTACCTTTGTCACGACATGAGCCATATCAAGAAATGATTTTCCTAGACAAATGGAAACGTTGTGATCAAAGTGTCTAATTTTGCTACACTGTCCTTGCTCCTGTAATGATTGTGAGCTAGCTGGAATCTTTATTTCAAATCTGTCATTTGCTATGCCCATGGTAAACCAACCTCTACCCATTTCCAGAATCATGTCAGCTATAGCCTGGAAGGGTCTACCTAGAAACAACTCATTTCCTTGCTCATCTTGCATTTCCATCACTACGAAATCTGCCGAAAATACAAATCTGTCAACTTTGACCAGAACATCATCACAAATCCCATAAGGCCTTACAACAGAATTATCTGCAAGCTGGATTGTCATGTTACTCCTCTGAGATTCTTTAGGACCAAGTTTCTTGAAAATGGAAAGAGTCATCAAATTAATGCTCGCTTTGCCGAAATTCACCTTTCCAATGTAGCATGAAATATTGAAATAGCCCGGATCTTGTCGATTTAGTGGAAATTTTCCCAGAATAAAGGCGTTGACCTGCTCCTTAAGCACTACCACCTCTGTGTCAGGAACCTTCCTCTTCTTGGTAATTGTATCCTTCAATAACTTATCATAGGAGGGTATCTGCTCAATGGTCTCTAGCAAAGGAATGTTAACTGAAAGTTTCCTAAAGCTATCCAGGAACTTCTTAAACTGTGCATCCACCTTCTTTGCTTTCAGACTATTTGGATAAGGAACCGGGACAGTCTGTTCCCTCTGATGTGGTGGCACATAAGGCGTCCTCTTCTCAGTCTCTTTCTCTGCAATGGGCTCCTCTATAGCCTTCTCTGCTTCATCCTCCACTGTCTCTATGACTAAGGCATCCTCTTCGCCTCGCATGTGGCTTCTGAGGGTGGTGTGCTTGGTTCATAGACCTTGGAGTTTAAAAGTTTCTTTCCACTCCTCAACAACATTGCTTTAGCTTGGTGGTTTCCTCTTAGAAAATCAGTATTCCCTGGAAAACCCTACTGTGCTGGCCTCTTCAAACTTGCAATTTCGACTGCCATCTGTGCAATAGATGTCTCAAGCGTCCTCATCTATGCCCCATGACTCTGCAAAGTCTGGCTGAATTGGTTCATGAATTCTCCTTGAGATTTAATTTGTTTGCCGAAAGTGCTCATCAGCTCTTGATTTTTCTTTATCACCTAGTTGAGAAACTCATTACTCTTATCTTCTACACTGGGTTGTGGCTTCTGATCCGGATCTTGCAAAAAGTTATTTGGATCCTTCCAAGAGAATTTCTTGTCCTTTCTCCATGAATAATCATTATTCATGTATCCCCGCTGATGACGCATGAACTTAGCATGTGCCTCATCATCAAATCCTTCATCATCTTTTGCTAGCAGTCTCTTTGCTATCAAGTCCATCTTCTCATTTAATTCTTTAATTGCCTTGGATTTCCCTATGAGTTTGTCATGCTCTGGTGCATCTCTTTCACCCCAGGATTGCTCCTTAGCCATGTTCTTTAAAATTTCTCTACACTTTGAGCCTTTATTATTCAGAAAGAAACATGTCCATGCTGAGTCCAAAATACTCCTTTCGTGTTCATTAAGGGAAAAATAGAAGATCTTTGCCTGAGTTTCTAAATCCAGCCCATAATGTGGGCATTTCCGTAGCATGATGTTGAAATGTTCCCATGTCTCTGAGTATGTTTCACTTGCCTGCTGTTTGAAATTATGAATCCTCCTCACGAGATCATTTGTCTTCTCGGGCGGGAAATATCGTTCAAAGAAAACTTCAATCATCATGTCCCATGATTCCACATACTCATCATCTAGGTTGTAGAGCCATTCCCTTGCGTTTCCTGCTAGAGAAGATGGAAACAATTTTAGATAAATTGCCTCCTGTGGAAATCTATCCACTTTCACCATATCACAGTGTTCCACAAAGGTGCTGATGTGGGCAACTGGGTCTTCATTCTTTAGACCATGGAAAGCCTACGACTTGACCAACTGGATCAGCCCTGGGTCAATCTTGTAACTAGGTATGTTGATAGCCTATTTCTTGATTGGCCCCTTCTGTGCAGAAGAAGAAGAAGCCTAAATCTTCTCCCATATAGTATGTTCCTCAACCATTATGAAAGTATCAAGTTCTCCTTCAACGTCTTCGGGTGGTGTATTTATCCGCTCGTCTTCAGATCCCAAAGGTGGAACCTCAGGTGTCGACTATGCGTAGTCCGTACTACGCGCCTTCACCATGCACTAGTACCTGAAATGTGTAAAATCGAGTAAGTACAGTGCTAGACGAATAAAGAATCTGAAAGATAGACAATTAATCTCAATAATTAAAATTGCAAATAAAAAGAAAAAGTGGCCTAGAGTGGCCGCTTGCAGCACTCGTAGTGCCAAAATTTACCGTCTCCCCGACAACGGTGCCAAAAACTTGACACGCTAAAGCCGTGCGTATAACGCAAGTGCACATATCAATGTAATATAGGCCTTGTGAGGCCTGAGTCGAACTCAGAGAAATGAAAATTTCAGTAGACTACTACTAACTGGTCGCGATCAACTAGACTGATCAGAAAAGTTGATTGTTTGGTTTTTAAAAAGAAAATAAAGTAAAAAGAAAACAAAAGTGAGTGGTGATTAAATGTTTAATTTAATGAAATTAAATGAGAATCCTTAGGATTGCGGTTTCACCGTGAGGTCTCACTACATACAAATGTACACAATTGACATAATTCGTTCTCTTTCCCTGATTATGGCCCATAGTCATAATTGCTCGCTTCCGCGATATAATTCACTACCTCGTTCTAGGTCAGTTCCACTCTAGGAGTAACTTATACCCTATATCTAGGTGCTTTAATTATTTCTCTGAGTACCCACCATTAATCGTACATTACCTTGTCTAAGGAATTTATTGATTAATGTATTAATCGTGCCTTTTAAACAACTAATTCTCTGTAAGAAGTAATTAACAGTATTAAAAATCGACTATGGTGATCAAGAATAGTAAATTGCAATGGAAATACGATAACATATCAAGAGAAAGTGAGACAAATTATGATAATTAATATAACATTATCATACAACGATTCTCCAGGATACTCTCGGTCCTAAGGATAATGGGGATTAGCCCCGCATGTTCATCTCAACATTACACATGGAGAAGAAAGAGGGAAACATGGAGAAACGAATGAAAATATGGTGTAACCCCTGAAATGGAGAAGATTCAGATGATCCTCGGTGCAAGATGCACGTTCTGTAGCCTTCTGGCAGTGAAATCGTTTGTCTGCAACTCTGGAAACGTCTGAGGCATAGCTCTGGGCTCCGTTCTTCACTCTCCTCTTCTCCGAGACTCATGTAATGGAATAGAACGTCATACTTGGCTTTGGGCCGCCTTTTCCTAGGTATATGCATGACTTACGGCCGCCAAAAGATCACAACCATTCGATCGTGATCATTCTGAACAATTCCCTGATCCGACGGCATCGATACCATCGACAGAGTGTCGATGGTTACGACCCCTTAGGGTACTGACACTTTCTTCAATTTTTGGAATCCGCCTGTTGGCATCTCGATACTATCGACCAGTGTGGTCAATGGTATCAACCTGGATGCTTTCCCTCCAGCCTGGTCACTGTTGCCATGTCGATAGCATCAACGGATCTGTCGATGGTATCGACGGGTCCTAGAATGTAAAGTACCTGAAACCAAGAGAAAAACACAAATCAAATCCGAGAAATGTGATAATTCATACGACATAAGATAAAATAAGATAAACTTGATGCATACAATGATTATAGGCTGAAGGAAATGAATTATGCTATTATAGTCATAAAATAACACATAACCACACAAAACAAGTATGAAATTAGCCTATAAACGTGACTCAAAATCCCTACATCACCATGCATTTCTCAGTCTCGCTAAACAAGTGGCTAGAATATCAAACTCCTGTAGGAAGGACAAATTCCATCTACATCACTCACAGTCATCCCCATGTGTCACAGTGCACCCAAGCACCATATTTATGGCAATACTTATGCAAGACCATAGTGGATGATGTCAAAGTACACTGAATGACATGTGATAAGTGTAGTGACTTCAGGTCTAAGAACCACAATCACCACCATCATTGTGAGATGTGACTATAACTACCAATCATGGTATCCATGTGTCACTCTCAAGGTGGGTCTATCCGATACACTATTCTCTAACAAGTATCTATGTATTTGGTTTGATATCTCCATATCAGGGATAATGAGATTCTTCCATCAACCAACATACATTCTAATCTTATGTGTTATTGATGTCTATAGATATTTCCATAATAACAACTGATTAGGGACAAAATAAGAATACATACTCTTAGCACACATATGATCTCATTGTTCAGATCATCAACCCGAAGACATATGTCATTGAGTATATTATTCTATAGACATCTATAAGTTTTGTGGTCATCTCACAATATAAAATACAAATATATAGATTGGAAACTTGCCTTTATTGATATGATCAATGTAGTATTACAAATTGTTTACATAGTATACCATTACAATCATCAAATGATAGTCTCTATGGGCATACATACCAACATATTCCCACTTGCA
The DNA here is from genome assembly GCA_963693085.1 of Alisma plantago-aquatica. Classification (NCBI taxonomy): domain Eukaryota; kingdom Viridiplantae; phylum Streptophyta; class Magnoliopsida; order Alismatales; family Alismataceae; genus Alisma; species Alisma plantago-aquatica. Next base: position 408,484,386 of record OY856415.1, on the reverse strand, counting down.
CTTATACCCAATCACTCATGAATCTCAATCCAAGTGATCGAACATGTCCATCATGCTTTTGTAGTGAAAGTGCTTTTGTGAGCGGGTCAGCCACATTGCTTCTATAGGTACTATGCAAATCTTCACATCTCCTCACTGTATGATCTCTCGTATGAGATGGAACCACCGTAGAATATGTTTGGAATGTTGGTGCGATCTTGGTTCTTTAGCCTGTGCAATAGCTCCATTGTTGTCGCTAAACAACTCAATTACATCACTAGCGCTTGGAACCACTCCAAGTTCAGAAATGAACTTCTTGATCCACACAGCTTCCTTTGCAGCATTAGATGCGGAAATATATTCAGTCTCTATTGTAGAATCCACAACCGTCTCTTGCTTGGAACTCTTTCATCTCACAGCTCTGCTGTTCAGGCAAAACACAAATCCAGATTGCGATCTATAGTCATATTTGTCAATTTGGAAGCTAGCATCGGTGTAACCCTTTACCACGAGCTCTTCCTCACCACCGTATACCAAGAAATGATCCTTAGTCCTTCTCAAGTACTTTAGGATGTTCTGTACAGCTGTCCAGTGACATTCACCTAGATTTAACTGATACCGGCTCATCATGCTCAAAGAATATGACACACCGGGATGAGTACATAACATCACGTACATGATAGATCCAATTGCTGATGCATATGGAATCTTACTCATGCACGCTCGTTCCTCACATGAATTAGGACATTGGGCTTTAGAGATCTTAACCCCATGGGACACATGCATGTTACCTCTCTTAGAACCCTCCATGCTAAACCTGTTTAGCACCTTGTCAATGTATGTGCTCTGGCTTAGGCTTATAAGCCTTCTAGATCTATCTATATAGATCTTGATTCCTAGTATATAGGATGCTCTGCCTAAATCCTTCATAGAGAAAGTCTTCCCCAGTAAACCTTTTACTGTCTGAAGAGTAGGGATGTCATTTCCCATCAATAGTATGTCATCCACACACAATATGAGAAAAAAGACTGTGCTCCCACTAACCTTTTTGTAAACACAAGGTTCATCTTCATTTTGACTAAAGCCAAACTTTTTTAATACTTCATCAAAATGTAGATTCCAGCTTCGAGATGCTTGCTTAAATCCATAGATTGACCTTTATAGCTTACAAACTTTATTGGATTCCTTCAGATTGATAAAACCCTCATGTTGTGTAATGTACACATCCTCGAGTAAATTTCCGTTAAGGAATGTTGTTTTAACATCCATCTGCCAAATCTCAAGTCATGATAAGTTGCAATGGTAAGCATGATCCTGATGGAATTTAACCATGGCAACTGGTGAGAAGGTCTCGTCATAATCAACACCTTGAATTTGACGGAATCCTTTAGCAACCAATCTACCTTTATAGGTTTGAACATTTCCACCCATGTCAGTCTTCTTCTTGAAGACCCACTTGCACCCTATGGGTTTTACCCCTTTAGGTGGATCCACCATGGTCCATACCTTGTTGCTGTACATGAATTCCATCTCTGATCTCATGGCTTCGAGCCAAATCTTAGATTCTGGTCCCTTAGTAGCTTCTAGATAGGAAGTTGGCTCATCTACTATGCCCAACTCATCATTGTCTTGAGTCACAAGAAATCCAAATCTCTCAGGATCAAGTCGTGTCCTACTAGACCTATGAGGTTCATGTGTTACATTTGGAACTTGAAATTCCACAACAATTTGTGATTCTTCATGTTCCTTATGTACCTCCTCAGGTTCTATGCTTCCTTGTTGATCTCAAACTTCTTTGAGCTCTACATTCCTCCCATTAATTCCTTTAGAAATAAATTCCTTTTCAAGAAATACAATAGTCCGAGCAACAAACACTTTGTTGTCAGTTGGTGTGTAGAAGTAGTATCCTCGACTTCCCTTGGGGTATAAAAAAATAGCATTTTTTAGATTTGGGTCCAAGCTTTTTAGGAAATTGTTTCCTAACATAAGATTCACATCCCCAAATCTTTAACATAGAAAAATTTGGACGATTCCCATTCCATATCTCATGGTGTCTTTTGAACTGATTTGGAAGGTACATGGTTAAAATGTAAATGCTACAATTTCAAGAGCATATCCCCAGAACAATATTGGAAGTTTTGGCTGAACTCATCATTGATCATACCATGTCTAATAATGTACAATTACTTCTTTCTGACACACCATTATTCCGTGGTGTACCAGGTGGAGTCCATTGTGATACAATACCACGGTCTCTCAGAAGGTCCTCAAACTCTTGGCTTAAGTATTCACCACCTCAATTTGAACGAAGTGTTTTAATACTCTTACCAAGTTGCTTCTCTACTTCATTCATGAAAGTGTTGAACATTTCAAGAGTTTCTGACTTGTGTTTCATAAGATATACATAGCCATACCTATTGAGGTCATTAGTGAAGGTAATGAAGTATTGATAGCCTCCTCTAGCAATTGATCTAAAAGGTCTACATACATATGTATGGGCCCTAGGAAATCACTAGCTCTCTCACTGTGTCCAGTGAAAGGAGTCTTGGTCATCTTCCCTAATAAACATGCCTCACATGTCTCTAATGATTCAAAATAAAAAAAGTCTAGATAACCATCCTTATGGAGTCTAGATGCACTTCTTGTTTATGTGCCCAAGATGACAATGCCATAAGTATGTTTTGTTTGAGTTGTCAAGTTTTAGCCTTTTAGTATTTACGTTGTATATGCTAGTCTCAAGTTCTAACAAGTAGATACCATAAGACATAGGGGCATTGTCATAAAACATCTCATCTTTAGAAATAGAAATCATTCCATTCTTGATATGAAATTCAAATCCACTCCTATCCATACAAGATACCGAAATAATATTTCTATTAATGGCAGGTACATAATAGCAATTCTATAATTATATTACAAGGCTCGTAGGAAAAGATAAACTAATAACTCCAACTACAATGGCATCAACTCTTGCTCCATTAATGACCCACAAATTGACTTAACCCTTTCGTAAAGGCTTACTTCTTATCAAATCCTGCATATTTGAACATATGTGAGATCCACATCCGGTATCCAGTACCCATGATGAAGAAGTATTTACATTTACCTCAATAACGTATATACCTAAAGTGGATATCTCTATCCCCTACTTCTTCTTCCTCAGTTCCTCTAGGTAGAGAGGACAATTTCTTTTCTAATGTCTAGCCTGGTGACAATGGTGATAACTGCCTTCTTGGGAGATCCCACCTTTACCTTTGAGCACAGATGACTTTGGCGTCTACCCAACTTTAGAACCTTTATTAGCCTTGCCTCTGCTTTTTGACTTTCCCTTTGTGTTGCTGATCATCATCACAGACTTGGGCTTGTCTTTCTTTGTCTGTCCTTCAGCTGTCCTCAACATGCCTCACAATTCTGACAATGGTTTGTCAAGATTGTTCATGTTGTAGTTCATGACAAAATGACTATATGATTTAGGCAACGATTACAGAATCACATTAGTGGGCAACTCTTGACCTAAGGGAAATCCCAGCTTGGATAGGCTTTCCACGTACCCCATCAAAATGAGTATATGGGTGCCAACTGAGTCTCCCTCTTTCATCTTGCTTCTGAACAAAGCCTTGGAGACATCTTATCTCTCCTGTCTTGCTTGATGCTAATACATATTCTTGAGATGTGTTACCATACCCATGACATTCATGTTCTCATGCTTCTCTTGCAACTCATAGTTCATTGAGCACAACATCAGGAACTTGACATCCACGACATCACCAAGGTGCTTCTTGTAAGCATCCTTTTTAGCCTTGGGTGCATTTGAGGTGGGTTCCACTGGCTCTAGTGTTTCAATGACATAGAGCTTATGCTCCTGCATGAGAACAATTCTTAGCATCCTAAACCAATTTTGAAAATTGGTTCCGATAAGTTTGTCCTTCTCAAGGACTGATCACAATGAGAAAGTGTGAGTGTTGTTTTCATTTGATTTCTATAAAAGAAAAATTTTGCATTTAGTCCAAAACATTTTGACTTGTAAATATTTGATAAATGAGATTAATTAGGCCTTTAATTAATTACACTCCCACTATTTTATTCAAATTGATAGCCCTCACTATCAACTTGGAATATTGCATCGTACAACCTTCTAGTGAGCCAAGATTCAAAATAATTGGATCAATGCCCAGCCAACGCCGACGTCAAAGACCAAACACTAAGGTAGGCAACTTTTTCCAATTGCATCATATGAAAGTCTTGGATAGATGATCATGCACAACTTCTTGCCATGATGCATCTGTGTGCCTCTAGGTACTTGTTCCTATCAAGGTTCCCTAGTTAAGTCCAACCCATAAGCCAACACGATGAGTGTGCATCCTGCGGAGGCATACCCACACACCGATCATCACACTTCCACAAGATAGACAATGTTACAACCCTAACTTTTGGGTTCATTTAGTGAGAAATGTAATTTTTCATATTAAAGATATGTGAAAAAGTAATGATAGAATTTGTCTTGAATAAATGAGTTTCGTTTACAATAGCCTTGATGATTGTTTTGTGGGCTTTATTGGCTATTGGGCCCAATAACAAGGAAAAACCAAAAGGAACTCCATTATGAATAAGAAATGGAGAAAAGAAAGATGTAGAAACCTCTAGAAGGCAAAAGTATGTAATCCAAAGTTGGATTTCGTGCCTCTTGGGATCCTTGGGTCCCAAGGAGTCCAAAGTTGCAAAGAAAATACAATACGAAAAGAAAAGATCAATTAAGTATTTCTTTATTAAGAAAGAAATTGAAAACAATGGTAAAATGTGGAAAATAAGTGGAAAGAGGTATAATTGAGTTATCCTTGGTGGAATTTCATATCCCAAGGATTCCTAATGTTAAAAGGAATGCCAATGAGGAAAATAAAAAGAAAGATGAAGAGAAATCCTCAAAAAGAGATATTTTAATAAGAAATAGACAAGATAATGAGAAATAATGAATATAAATGCATCTAAAAGGATAACAAGTATCCAATAAAAAGGATTTCGAAATATTTGAGTTTCTTGTGATCCAAGGAGTCCCAATGAAGAAAAAGAAAGAGAAAATAACTATAATATAAAATAAGAAGATAATGTGAATACATAATTAATGGATTATGTGGTATTGTTAAAAAGGAAGTATTTTCTACTTAAGGAGATATATTATTTCGTGACCAATGAATTAAAAGGAAAGAATAAAGAGAATAAGGGAGAGGATTTTCAAATTCCTAAATATCCAAATAATAGAGAATATCAAAAAGATAAGGAAGAGAGAGAATATTTCTTCACGATGAAGGAATATGGTTCCTTTTTGGAAAAGGACTTGTGTGCTTCGTGAGCAAGCATGATGGGGGTGGATACTCTCCCCTATATAAAGGGTAGAGCCTCTAGTCTAGCCCAAGGAGATTCCACACGTTTTTTTTTCTCTCTCTCTCTCCTCCTTCTTCTTTTCGTGTAAACACTAATCAAGGGGGTACTCCCACCCCTGGGACAATGAGGAGCCACATGCTGGAGTTCGAAGGAACCATAATGCTCCCACGACGCCACATAGGAGCACAATCGTTTCTCCGCACTCTGAAACTCACGCAACAACCATTGTTTGACTGCACGTCGGCCACGTAGTGTGGGCTTGGCACGATGAATCATCATGGCAATGATCCAATGGCACCCTCGCGTGTGTAGAGGCACGACGGAGGTGGGCGAGCCATCCCTGATGGCTGTCGGGGTCCGGGAAGGAGAGACTAGGCCGCGTATGATCCCTAACCTAGCGACAACAGAAGGTTCTCGTGAGGAGGAAGACGACGGGCTGCATTGGACCTTTTTGCCCCTCTAGGCATAGCTGAACCAACGACTTACACAAGGGTAAATGGGTCTTCACATTACGTTTTGCAAACCGGGTCATGTTGCATGGACAAAGACGACGTGGCAGTTCCTGATTGGTCTAAGTAAGTTAAATTTGTGAAATTCATATCTATTTAACTGTAGCTCGGATGGAGACACATAATATATGAATTTTGCTCAGCAGAACACGAGGAATGCAATAAAAATATAATTGAACCCTTTTTCTAATTGCAATTCAAAAAGTAGTGTGAGTTATTAACTTTAACGAATTAAAGATTAAGAAACTCTACTTTGAGATTATTAATGTAATTAGTAGAGTCTAATGGGTGTTTAAAGTTGATATTAACCTATTGATTATAAAAGGGCACATTAGATCTAAAAGGATGATCTTTATGCATAGTTTGATTAATTTAAGATTCCATGTACATGAATATGTTTTAATGGGCCTTGAAACCCTAATCTCGATAATTATGACTCTTAATGGCTTCAATTGCTCGAATTCATGAATAAAGCTGAGATATGATTATTTTAAGCTATTTCAAGTATAAAAGTTCCTAATTGTGAATAAATACCCTTAATGTAGAAATTAGGGTTTTCTAATGGATAAAAGGTAGAATTAATGATAAATAACGTTCATATGCGAATTAGACCATAATGAACTACGCATTGAGGATAAATGAGCATAATGACTTTGTCATCGATTAAAAGGATAAAAATGGTAGCTTTAATGAAAAAGAGGCTTAATGGACTTAATTGATGGTTAATTGTGCTTTAATCTAAAATCAAGGGTATGTGTTGTTGTTAAAAGGTAACCTTAATAATTTCCATGAAGGATAGATGAGAAAATTAGGGTTTAAAAGAGTAAGATGAAGTAAAACCCTAATTGCAAAAGTAAACCCTAAAAGAGGTAGAAATCCTAAAAAGGAATAGAAACCTTAAGTAGCAAGATGGTTTGAATAGATTTTGATAAAAAGGAATTGTATGATTATTTCAGGATCTTGTTATGTGTGCTTGCTTGGATTTCTTACTTGCATGGATTATTCTGTCTCAAATCTGCTTGACATGTATGTGGTTACACTTATGAATAATTGCTTTAGTTTCACAGTGATTCCCAAACGATTTTATCAGTTGCTTGAAAATAACTATTGGATGCCTTTTATTACATGCAACTATAGAGTGACTATGACTATCACTATAAATACATATATAACTGGCTTAGATCTGGATCCTCCTCTGTGGCTTTACTAAGGCTAAAAAGGGTAACCTAGAGCAAGGTCCAGGCTATCATGAGTTAGAAATTGGGCTACCTACGTGTAGTGCCATGAGACTCTTTAGCATGCCATGAGTTATGGAGTGGGCTACCTATGGGTAGTGCCATGTGACTCAACCCTAGAAACTGATTCACCTGTTAGGTGGGATCATGATGGGTTTAATGGGGATCTACCATAAGGAAGGTAGCATCCAGGTCCACTGCAGGGACATCGTAGAGGATAGGGTATGAATGGATCACACAATTATATTTAAAACGTAAAGTTGTTTGTTAAACTGTAATTGACTGCAATACGTTGTTATGGATAATTGCATGATTAATGTTTCCCCCACATACCAGCTTTATGCTGGCCGACATTTTTTTTCCGGCATTTTAGGTACAAAGCCAAAAGGACAAATAGTAAATCGCCATATTGTGAAATACAAGAATTAAAATACAAGGAGGATAGTTAGAGTAGAATTCATAAGTGGATAGAAGTTTAGAGATCCAAGTTTTCAAAAGGTATGCAAAGTTTTTATTGTTACCATATTTCAATATAGTTGGTGGAATTCAGTAATTAGTATTGATTATTTGTCAAACCTTTGATCCTGTTAATTGGGATAATGGCTCTGACCTTATGGTATCCCTTAATTGGGGGTTACCGGGAGGCGAGGTCGTTACATTTGGTATCAGAGCATATGTTCCTCATTTAATCTGTAATAATTATTAAATTTACAAACTTTGTAGAACCCAAGGGAGTTATTAGAGGAATTTCCAAAAGACAGAGGTGTCTCAAAAAGGATCACACCCGCGGGCTGGCAAGATTTTCCTCCGCACCGCTAGTCAGAATACAAGGACTCCCAGATCTGTGTGACTGCCTGGCCAATGTCTCAGGATTTGACTCGAAATAAGATACCTTTAGGACTCTCTCATCTTGTTCATTCATTCTCAACTCGAATGTTTTTAAGGACCTTAAGGATAAGGGTTTTCTCTCTTTTCCGCACCCTCTTGAGGTATGTGTAAGGTTGCTAAGGTTTAAGGAATCCTCCACCAAATTAATAAAAGGCATGTAAATAAGATGTCATGGACATAAGCTTAATAGGTTAAGTGTAAAAGAATAGATACATGCTTAGGTCGTATGACATAAGTTGTCATGCCCTCAGGAGAGACCTGAGGCTAGACCTTCTTGTCAGGAGGATAAGTAAAGAGAGTTAGTCTTGGAGGTAGAGACCTTCATTATAAGTGGAGACCTGGCACATCCTCTGAGGATGATGTTAACCCTAACCCTAAGTGAAGGTTAGAGAGAGATGACATGATGAGTTAGATTTTATGGTAAACCAGGCGTTTGGATGGACATGCCTTGGATGCTGAGCCACGAGAGGTTGGATGACTGAGTACCTTTGGCGACCCAACCCTGGGAAGGGTCATGCATGTTAGAGTGAAGGATAGCTCCTTCATTTATGAGGTTATAAAAGAACCTATGGAACCCCATGAGCTTATATGAGCATGGCATAATATGCACCAAGAATACATCGGTAGTGTGAGCAGTAGATTGAAACCCTAGACATGGGAGTACATTGGATAGCTGATGAGATAAGCATAAGGAGCTGTGGATAACCTTGAGCAAACATAAGCATGAACATAGGCTTCACCATGTAGAGGTATGCTTGTGAGCCTAATCCATCTTCATGGAGAAAGGACTTTTAGTTTTAGGCTAGTTGTGGAGTTAGCTCTAGAGAGAGAGAGGGTAGGACCCAAGCAAGAAGGTTAGAAGCCTAGACTCCAAGATTTGAGGAAAAGTGGGGAGTTGAGGATGATGCGACCTAAGTGGATGTTTGTGGTTGCCTCATGCTTGATCCCTGGGGGGCTAATGATGTTTTGGTTTCCATGAGAGGAACCAAACCCTAGAGAGAGGATGAGTTTGTTGGTACCTCTGTACCTATGGTATAGATGAGAAGAAGAGTTCCTTAAACATGGAGAGGTTGAGTAACAGGTTGTGAGGCCTTGTACCTTGTTGATTGTCCTTGAGAAGGACTCAACTTTAAAGTGTTGCTCGAGTAGAAGGATGACATGAAGTGTATGTCATACCCGGTACATGTTTGGTTTGTGGTTAAGAGGTTGAGCAGATAGTTGGACATCAAGAAAGTGAACCTATGGTTCCTAGGACTAAGAGGGGAAGTGGTGTACCTAATTCTCATGAAGAGATTTGAGTTCTATAGATTCGAGCATGGTAATCCTCATGTTTAGAGGAAGGGGAAAACCCTTAAGTTTAAGGTATGTTTGATGAACCCCTCACAACTAAGTTGATGACAAGGGAAGGTATGATCTTGATCCAATGCTAAGGAATGAAAACAAGTATGACCTAGCATGGTTTAGTAGGTGGTCCGCTTGTGCCTTAGTAGCTGCTGGGTTAAGCATGCTCATATGGATGTAAACCCTAAGGATGTTTGTGACCTTATTGTAAAGAGTTGTAGTTTCCTCCCATCCTGGGAGAGGGACCCTTTGGTAGGGTGTATACCAGTTTTGTGGGTTTGGAGGAAACCTAAAGAGGTCTCATAGAATCTTGAGAAGCTAAGTGAAAAGTACATAGTATAAGAATGAACCTGTAGACCCATAGATAACCATCTCCAAGTACATGTGGATGTGTTACCATGACAGTAATCGATATGGGGCATGACCAAGGTAGGTAGGTCTCCATGACCCCTATGAAAGGATGAAAGTTAGCCCATGAATACAGAGAGAGAGAGAGAGATGATGAAGGCTTGGGTAAGGTTCTAAGTTGGACATGTACTATAATAGAATCCTAAGTCTATCCTAGGGTCAGGTAGGGATAAGACCGATGGAAGTGGGAGTTGCCTAATTACCTAGTTGCACATGACCATAGGGTCGGGAGGTAACAACTATCATTGTTTGAGGGCCATGGGTTAGGAGATTGATCACCTTCATGAAACTCATGGGATTCAAAGGGCAGATGAGTAGGGCACTCTCTAGATGCATGAGGGAAGAGGGATGACCCCAAAGTACTGGCACCCTATAGACCTAGAGGAGATGACAAAGGATTGTGTGTGGACCGAAGTAGGTTCGAGACCAGTTTCCCATAAGAGTAACTTTGATTACAAGATGATTGTGATATATAGGCATAAGCTTCACGTTTCAAGTTAGATTTAAAGGTGTACTGGCAAGGTGGGATGTACCATCTCTACTCTTGGAATAGGAAGAACTTTGTATTTGGACTGCAACTAAATGCTTATTTCCTCTTGTTATGAGAGTGAGAGATATGAAAATACGCATGCCATACACCAAGGATAAAAGATGATGTGAGTTGGAACGTTGCCATGATGTATGAGGATAGAGATGATAACATACCCTAGTGGAGTGGATGATACATGGATGGAAACAAGGTAGTCCTCTTATGAGGATGTTTTATTAGGAGATATGAGTCATACACGGTTGAGTTTGAAAAACCAAGAGAATAAGTTCAAAGTTTTCTTGATGAAGATAGACTTAGAGCTGAGATGAGATAATAAGTGGAATACATGGAGGTGTATGTCTTCAACTTTACCTAACACCTAAGGATGTGAAGTGGTAATGGATGCTCTGAATGAGATACATATGCCTAGTTTATGTGGAGGCTAGAATAGCTTGATAGGATAACCCTCAGTTGGAAAAAAGAGATAAGTTTGGCTAACACTCATATGTAACAATATTGGTTGTTTGGTTAGCCAGCCTAGGGCTTATCATGATGAAGGGATGGTTGTAGAACCTCAGATGCACTTCTCTGGAAAGGAAGGTGATGAAACCCCGAATAGAGTGGTTTAGGGTTTTTGAGGAATCAACCTTAAGGAATGATGACAATACAGAAGATCATGATTGAAGGTCACCATGGTACTACAAAGATGGTAAGTGACAGTGGTACCTTGGATGCTTAAGATGAAGTTGCATGGGATATGTTGCCATGCAAGCCAGGATGTGAAGGACGAACACCAGTAACCCAGTGTATTGATATAGAGGACAAAAGAGTCCCTGAGAGGGAATGAGAGTTCATCACTATGGATGTCGTGATAAGTTTCCCCTAGACCAAGGAAGGTCAAGATGCAATATGGGTTATGGTAGATCGCCTTACCTAGATGACATGAGAAAGAAAGATTACTGTCAAGGGACAGATCCGATTGAACTACATGTGAGAAAGAGATGGTTTAACTACACCATGATGCGAGTTCAAAAGTTCTTGAGTATGATCTAAAGGTTCACTTCCATAAGTGGGAGTAGGTACATGAAGAACTCAATGTTAGTACAGTTTATCACCCTATCTAATGGTTAGTATGATCTAGACTAGAGGGTATGATGAGAGCATGTGTGCTCATTCAGGGTGATACATGGAGACAATTCTTCTCTTCTGTAAAATGTGATGATAACCACCATATCCAGTATCGGGATATAAAGAAGCTCTGCAAAGGAGGTTGAGTCGGTCACCACTTCATTAAGATGATGTGGGTGAAGGGACCTCGCGAAGGTCAAGAAAGGACCACAGTATGTGCAGATGAAGTCGCTTTGATCGTGCAATGGTTGAAAGGAGTCCAGGGATGACATGAGTCGTAAGTTGATGCAAAGTAGACTAACATGCAGTTCACTGTGGGGGAATATGTGACATGAAAATCTGACCCCTCTAAGTTATAACTAAGAGAGCTGAGTCCCCGATGCATGGGTTCTTTTGACATGGTTTGGTGGTGAAGGTTAAGTTTGCCCTTACCCCTCAGGACAATGCGATGTGTGATGAGTTTCATGTGTCCAATTTAGAGCACTATGTGAGGTACCCGGACCATGTGCGGAGCCATGAACCTAGTGAGCCCCAAGGGAGGCTGAAATGACTTGAGTCACCTATGAGGTTTATAGATGCCAAGGTGAAAGAACTCAGAGAAAGGAATATGTGATGATAAAGGTTCTTTGAAAGCGCCATGGATAGGACAAAGCCACATAGGGTCCAACGATGGACATGTAAAAGTCTTATCCTGAATTGTTTGTTTGCTTGATGGAATTTTGAGGACAAAATTCTTATAAGAGGGGAAGGATGTTACAACCCCAACTTTTGGGTTCATTTGGTGAGAAATGTAATTTCTCATATTAAAGATATGTGAACAAGTAATTATGTAATTTGTCTTGAATAAATGAGTTTCATTTACAATATCCTTGATGATTGTTTTGTGGGTTTTATTGGCTATTGGGCCCAATAACAAGGAAAAACCAAAAGGAACTCCATTATGAATAATAAATGGAGAAAAGAAAGATGTAGAAACCTCTAGAAGTCAAAATTATGTAATCCAAAGTTGGATTTCACGCCTCTTGGGATCCTTGGGTCCCAAGGAGTCCAAAGTTGCAAAGAAAACGCAATAAGAAAAGAAAAGATCAATTAAGTATTTCTATATTAAGAAAGAAATTGAAAACAATGGTAAAATGTGGGAAATAAGTGGAAAGAGGTATAATTGAGTTATACTTGGTGGAATTTCGTATCACAAGGATTCCTAATGTTAAAAGGAATTCCAATGAGGAAAACAAAAAAAAATTGAAGAGAAATCCTCAAAAAGAGATATTTTAATAAGAAATAAACAAGATAATGAGAAATAATGAATATAGATGCATCTAGAAGTATAATGAGTATCCATTAAAAAGGATTTCGAAATATTTGAGTTTCTTGGGATCCAAGGAGTCCCAATGAAGAAAAAGAAAGAGAAAATAACTATAATAGAAAATAAGAAGATAACGCAATACACGGCAGGGTAGCGCAATAGAAAATAAGAAGATAACACTAGCCGGCAGGGTAGCACAATACACGGACGCGCGACATGAGGATACCGCACAAGAAGGGACTAACGGATGATATGCCTATCTACCAGATAGGGAGCCGAGCTCGCCATGACAACCAAAGCTTATCGCGCGACACAGGCCACCCACAGGCAGGCGTCGCTCGTCACGACCACCGACAACCGACATCCTTGTGTCGGGCGATACTAATATCGGATGACTCCATGATAATAAGGAGGACACATGGCGCCCTGAGCACCATAACTTCCCCAACCGCTGCCTATAAATAGCAGCTACAGGAAGCGGAAAAGACAGGTCGGAACCCTGCACAAGTCTTCTCAGGAAAGCTGTAAAAGCGAGTGTATCGTGCCTCAGTGACCATGCTGGGCAATTCTAGGTGAGCACTTCCCCATCTCCAGAGGGAGGGAATGGTTCACTTAGGATCGTACTGAGAACCACTGCAGACCGATATCAGCCAACGAGGATAAACGACACAAGTGACTGATACTAGACGCGTCGCTCTAGCCCAGTATGATACCGAACCCCGATACGCATCACCTGTCACGGCGTGTCGCCCGAGAGGGTGCCGCCCGACATGAGCGTATCAGACAAGGGTCCTCGCACGATACAATCCGCCCGTCACGACGTGTCGCTTGAGAGGGTGTGCCGCCCGACACGGTTGTATCGGGCTAGGCTCCTGCCTGGTATCGGGCTGGGGGTCCGCTGTAGTCTGTCGTCCTTCTATATCAAGATGGCGACATCTATCTTTATTTCAGTCATTTATTTCTTTAATTATGCATGGTACTCAAGACCTTTATTTGTTTATGGAAATAGAAGAGCTTAATTACCTGCTGCTTTATGTTTGGTACATTTGTTGGATGATTGCTATGTTTAACATCTGAACTCTAGCTTGTATGTTTGGATCGCATTTTGATTAGCTACCGAATCATATTTTCCTATTGCAATAACTTCGAGAGAGGTGTTGTGGCTCTAGTGTTTGGTCTGATTCTGGAGTACGAGAGTGCCCGGAATCGGAGTTTCTTTAGTAACCTTTCCACTCTAATTTAAGTCCAGCAACCTCGAGAGGGGTGTTGATGCTTGGTTGGAGGTTCCCACTCTGAGAGGAGGGGTACATGATGTTTCTATTACAGCTTATTTTACTGAAGTTTTCTCCTTCGTACCTTATTTTGGCTTTAGTATTATCTCTCTGTTTCTGTTGCATGAAAACCCTTAAAAACTGATAAATGCCTAAAACCTTAAATCTTTCTCGTAGCTCCAGTTGGAGATAGTTTTCTTTGTTTTATCGGTCTTACCTTGATGTTTCCCTTTGGGGAATTTTACTATCTCTTTATCCTTGTCGGAGTGTAGCGTGTCGATTCAGCGTTCTCAATACTACCACCCTTGTCCCTGTGTTCGACCCCGTATATCTACTTCGACCCCGTAAGTAAAGTTTCGGGGGCCTAGAAGGTTTTGGGTTATAAATGTAAAAGTCCGACTACTTCAAATCTGCCTCCATTTCTGGACGCGCGATTTAGGCTGGTCAAATTTTTGGCACCGTTGTCGGGGACAAGGCAAAATGGTACTGTTGACGGACCCGAATCCACTGACTACACTCCCACGCCACAAGCTTAGAAATGAGCTTGACATCACTCTTTTTCTTTTTCTTTTTTCATTATTATTCTTTGCCTAAAATAAATAATTCCATTTTCTAACTTGATTCTTTGTGCTATTTCAGGTACTCAGAAGGAAGGACATTCCGTTCGACTGAGCACCAGTACCAGCCGTTATGCCGCCTCGCGTCGAGCTACCCCATTCTGAAGGAGAACGCCAGGGGAGGCCTAGGCCTGATCCGCCTCCTCCAGAGGCCAACAATCGATACGACGGAAATGATCAACTTGAAGATCCAGAAATGAATCAGTTCGAGGAAGATCATTGCCATGATAGGCGTCGCCACCACAGAAACATGAGAAATAACAATAATCAGGAACGACGCCGAGAGGGCAGTGACAATGACAACTCAGAAGAAGAAGAGAAAACTCTGAGGGAGTTAGCCTCCACGAAGGCTAACAATTCCCGGTGCCCGATCATCATTCCACGTTTCAACGCCACTAACTTTGAGCTCAAGCCCTCTGTGATCTCCATGATCCAGAATAAAAGCTTCAGGGGGACCATACTCATCTCTTAGCAGTTGCGAGATTATTATTTTTTTTTCGAAATTTTTGGCATGGAAAAACGTAGTCTTTTGTTGTTTGAGGCAGCATTATCAGGAAGATATAACAAAACTTGCATCTCGTTAGGAACATATAAATAAATTGGCAAGAAATCGCATCGAGTTTTTACTAATATAGCGACTTTGTACATATGTATGGGAACAAAATAAGCAAAGCTTTTCAAAAATTTTATATGAGCATGGCATTTTATACGAGCATGGGTACATACACATGATATAGGAGAAGAACGAAATGACACAAAGGGTGGAGGTGATGAAGAAAAATTTTATACCTCCCTCACTGATACATGGGTATCCCCCCCCAAACTTACTCCACTCTCTGTCCCAGAGTAGTGAAGAAGACAGGGTGAGGTCATGTTAACCCATTGAAGGTTAGTTGGTGGTTGCGCTTGTGCCATGGAGAAGCTGCCATACATTCTCCTTATTTGTTGTCTCCATTTTCATTCCCAGATGGATGCAGCCGGAACAAGTGCAAAGCTCTCAAGAAGGAAGCACAAGGCTCGTGCATATTATGACAATCATAGCTGGCCTATGGTAGACAGAGAGCTCTTGAAAACACTTGTGGATACTATATCAGAAGAAGATACCTCCCCTATGATGAAGGTGGCTTCACGGCTGGTGGACCTAAAATACCCACATTCAATCCAGAGGCTACTGGAGAAGGACTTCCACTGATTTTCTCTTTTGGAGGAGGTCCTAAACCATCGCAGAAGATACACTATGATAAGGAAATGGACTTCTTTTGCTCTCTTTTCGGCGGGTGGTGGCCCAGCTGTCTCGGGATTCTAGCGTTTCTGTCCGACTGTTGTTGCTTCAGCTGCGGCCGCAGTTTCTATTCTTCTGTTGTGTTTGTCAACTCGTCTGGAGGTTTGCTGTGTATTATCCATACCTGTTATCAAGTTCATTGATCATTTAAATGTTAGTTAGGAAAAATTGATATCTCGATAAAACTTGTCTCGTTGCAAAGTACGGGTATCGTTCATCAAAAGAAAATCTGAGGCGATACGAGATTGGACGATACGGAGAGAGCTGCGCGGCACAACACACTTCCTGACATGGGTATGTCGGGCGATATGGTCGCATGAAACAACTGCCCGATAGGACCTCTTGAATGAAAAATGTGTCGCCCGATATGGTGTATCGGGCAAACGCGATCGACAGACGTGTCATGCTTTATACGTGTCGGGCGATACAAGGAAAATCAACTAAGTTTGTCAACCCGATACGATGCGCGTGATATGAAACCCGTGTCGGGCAAACAGACTGTCGGGATATACCTTTACTCTTTGAAGCTCTCACCCGACACGAGGGCGAAGGCGAGTTGGCCGACATGCGAGAAAAAAGGGGATTACTGTATGATGCGGGTGGCTGAAAGAGTAAGTGTAGTGGCCCGACATGATAAACCCTCCTTACTATATATAGCAAACTCAGTTGGGGGTAAAACGGGCAGTTCTGGGGCGCGCGTCGGTCATTGGGGTAATTCATTCCTGAGACGGGAAGTCCATCCGTCAGCACAAGAGTAATTACTCCACCTGCACGATACGAGTGTACGCCGCCCAGGCATGCCATCCGTCACGACCTTTGCGATGCCTGAAATTCCATTGCTCTATATGGGCGCGTTCATAGTGCCGGTTGGGTTGTTGTCCGATACAACCCTTCAGAGAAAAAAAAATCAAGGAGAAAAGCTTAAAACAAAACTGGTAAAAGCGATCGATGGGCAAAACATCATTGGCCTAAAGTTAAGATCCCGGCCTCAGATGGTATTACCCCTCTCGGTCTATAAAACTGAGGCGGTGACCCATAAAACAGAAGAGTCAACGCATGTGGCGCATGCACTGACTCGGGCCTTATTACAATCCATAATGTTTGTAATGTTTGTTTTACAGGAAAGTAAAAAACATCCTATTCTAGGAAATAAAAGAAAGCTCGGGATGCCTCCAGAGAAGCGCTGTAATCTTCGTCTCCTGCTTGACGTCTTTTAGCTTCGTCACTCCTTAGTCTCTGCCATCATCCTCTCGTGCAACTCGATCCTCACTCCTCTTGATCACTGTCCTGCCTTCTTTGTTGTTTCAGTATTTGACGGAATTTTTCCTGACGGATTCTTTATTAACTCGGCCATTTGAGCTAGTTGCTGATCAATCTGGCATTGATGCGTCTGCATGTCCGCCATTTGTACCTGCAACGAGTTCAAAATGCCCAAATTCGATAGCGCGCTCTGCGCTAACTGGTCGTTAATAGTGTCCTACCTTTTCACGAAATCAAACAGTTGGCCGACCACATCCGACTGGCTAGAAACCTTATCATGTTCCTTGGTTGATCCTTGGTACTTGACTTGACCTTGGAAGTTACCTTTGTTCGCCTGGAAGGGGGTGTTTTTAGTATACTGACTGGGTCCTCCCCTCTTCTCGAACGCTTGAGGCGGCTTAGACGAGCTATGCAGCTGATGTGCATTCTCCGCTACATCCTTGTTGTCGTAGCTGAAACCGGGGTGGTCCGGCCTTTTGAAATTCACAAAAGAGACATTTTTAGTCTCTTCAGCCTCAGATTCAGAATTGCTTGACGCTTCCGGTCGGGTGTAGATACATTTATCTACCCCATGGCCTCCTTCTCCGTAGGTTACACACTTCATTACTTTTTCAACTGGCTTCTTCCCTTTACCACCAGATTCCCTCAGCTTCTTGACGTCTGTTGCTATCCTTTGTATCTGAGAAGTTATAGACTCCAGAGCCTTGAATTCAAGAGAGGGTCCTTCACTGACCTTCTTATCCTGCCCTCTTTCAGATCTATCATAATCAGCACTGGCTTGCAGGTCTGCCATGTTTTTTATGATCCTTTCATACTTGCTCGGCTTTTTCCCTAGAAAGTCACTTCATGTTGCCGCATTCAGTGACACCCTTTCATCGGGAGTCAGACCATTATAAAAGGTGGTGACTAGGAAACACTTCTTATAGTTATGGTGAGGGCAGTCCCTCTGATATTCCTGGTATCTTTCCCAGACATCATGGAGGTTTTTGTTGGGCTTCTGTATAAAAGAGGTTATCTTCTGCCTGTTTCTCACAGTCTTCTCAGTTAGGTAGAATTTATTTACAAAAGCGTCTTCTAGTGCCCCTCATCCATTTAGAGATTGGTGGGGAAGTCCCAGATACCACAATAGAACTTTATCTTCCAAGGAGAAGATGAAGCCCTTACAGTAAATGACTTCCTGGAGGAAAAAGCTCCCCAAACAACAAAAATCCCTTTTGTTTTCCCTTACCCAATGAAAATCCCAAAAAGAGAAAGTAGCCTTATGAGAGTGAATAAAAGCATGAGAGTTGTGCCCAATAAAAGAAAAGAAAAAAAATATATACACACTTGTTTTCTAAAAGTACTCATCTTTAGGCATGGTAGATCTGGGGCAGTGGTACGTAGGATGTGAAATCACTGCTCTAAAGCCAACTGGCTTGGACTGCAGGGACCACTTGCCCGCTAACGGACTCGTACCTGGATGGACTGATGGGAAACAAGAAAACCCCCAAAAAGCCTTAGCCTACCCTATACACAACTTTCTTCCCCTACAACTGTTTGGTGTGAAAGCTAACTTCGGAATCATACACCAAAGTCTCCCTGAAGCTGTAGATAATTTTTTTACTGAGATAATAAGGCAGGAAACGTAAGGTCTTTTGTTCATAGTGGGGCAGTATTATCTCTAAAGGCATCATGATACTTGTCTTACTTCTTGAACTGAAAACTACACCAAGCAAGAAGAAGCATCACAAAATAAAGTTTAAATATTGATTGAGGACAATCAAAATGCTAAGTTTAGGGGAGTTAATAACACCAATTTTTGTGATGTTTTTGACCCTTATTTTGTCATCAAAACTACCCTTTTAAACTGTTTATCTCTCTTTTTATATGTACTTTTGCAATAACAGGCCAAACGACGTTCTTAATTCAATATTTCCATCTTTTGCAGAGTTTTCCTCTAATTTTGACACATTTATCATCAATAAGGCCGTCCCGACCCACAAACATGATTCTGCCTGCATCGGCCTTCCAGCCGACCGATATGCAACTGCCCGATAGGGTAGCGCAATACACAGACACACGACATGAGGATGTCGTGCAAGAAGGGACTAACGGATGATACACCTATCTACCCGATAGGGAGCCAGGCTCGCCACGACAACCAAAGCTTGTCGTGCGACACAGGCCACCCATCGGTAGGCGCCGCTCGTCACGACCACCGACAGCCGACATCCTTGTACCGGGTGATACTGATATCGGCCGACTCCATGATAATAAGAAGGACACGTGGCGCCCTGAGCACCATAACTTCCCCAACTGCTGCCTATAAATAGCATCTATAGGAAGCCGAAAAGACAGGTCGGAACCCTGCACAAGTCTTCTCAGGAAAGCTGCAAGAGTGAGTGTATCGTGCCTCAGTGATCGTGCCGGGAAATTCTAGGTGAGCACCTCCCCATCCCGAGAGGGAGGGAATGGTTCACTTAGGATCGTACCGAGCACCACTACAGGCCGATATCGGCCAACGAGGATAAATGACATAAGTGACTGATACTAGACGCGTCTCTCTAGCCCAGCACGATACTGAACCCCGATATGCATCGCCCGTCACGACGTGTCGCCTAAGAGGGTGCCGCCCGACATGAGCGTATCGGACAAGGGTCCTCGCATGATACAATCCTCCTGTCACAACGTGTCTCCTGAGAGAGTGTGCTGCCCGACACAGTTGTATTGGGCTAGGCTCCTACCCGATATTGGGATGGGGAACCGTTGTAGTCTGTCGTCCTTCTATATCAAGAAGGCGACATCTATCTTTATTTCATTCATTTATTTCTTTACTTATGCAATGTACTCAAGACCTTTATTTGTTTATGGAAATAGAAGAGCATAATTACCTGTTGCTTTATGTTTGGTACATTTGTTGGATGATTGCTATGTTTAACATCTGAACTCTAGCTTGTATGTTTGGATCGCATTTTGATTAGCTACCGAATCGTGTTTTCCCGTTGCAACAACTTTGAGAGAGGTGTTGTGGATCTAGTGTTTGGTCCGATTCTGGAGTACGAGAGTGCCCGGAATCGGAGTTGATTTAGTAACCTTTCCACTCTAATTTAAGTCCAGCAACCTCGAGAGGGGTGTTGATGCTTGGTTGGAGGTTCCCGCTCTGAGAGGAGGGGTACATGATGTTTCTACTGCCGCTTGTTTTACCGAAGTTTTCTCCTTTGTACCTTGTTTCAGCTTTAGTATTATCTCTCTGTTTCTGTTGCATGAAAACCCTTAAAAACTGATAAATGCCTAAAACCTTAAATCTTTCTCGTAGCTCCAGTTGGAGATAGTTTTCTTTGTTTTATCGGTCTTACCTTGTTGTTTCCCTTTGGGGAATTTTACTATCTCTTTATCCTTGCTGGAGTGTAGCGTGTCGATTCAACATTCTCAACACTACCACCCTTGTCCCTGTGTTCGACCCCGTATATCTACTTCGACCCCGTAAGCAAAGTTGTGGGGGCCTAGAAGGTTTCGGGTTATAAATGTAAAAGTTCGACTACTTCAAATCTGCCTCCATTTCTGGACGCGCGATTTAGGCTGGTCAGATACACATAATATATGAATTTTGCTCAGTAGAACACGAGGAATGCAATAAAAATATAATTGAACCCTTTTTCTAATTGCAATTCGAAAAGTAGTATGAGTTATCAACTTTAAGGAATTAAAGATTAAGAAACTCTACTTTGAGATGATTAATATAATTAGTAGAATCTAATGGGTGTTTAGAGTTGATATTAACCTGTTGATTATAAAAAGGGCACATTAGATCTAAAAGTATGATCTTTATGCATAGTTTGATTAATTTAAGATTCCATGTACATGAATATGTTTTAATGGGTCTTGAAACCCTAATCTCGATAATTATGACTCTTAATGGCTTTAATTGCTCGAATTCATGAATAAGGCTGAGATATGATGATTTTAAGCTATTTCGAGTATAAAAGTTCCTAATTGTGAATAAATACCCTTAATGCAGAAATTAGAGTTTTCTAATGGATAAAAGGTAGAATTAATGATAAATAACGTTCATATGTGAATTAGACCGTAATGAACAATGAATTGAGGATAAATGAGCATAATGACTTTGTCATGGATTAAAAGGATAAACATGGTAGCTTTAATGAAAAAGAGGCTTAATGGACTTAATTGATGGTTAATTGTGCTTTAATATGAAATTAAGGTTATGTGTTGTTAAAAGGTAACCTTAATAATTTCCATGAAGGATAGATTAGAAAATTAGGGTTTAAAAAAGTAAGATAAAGTAAAACCCTAATTGTAAAAGTAAACCCTAAAAGAGGTAGAAATCCTAAAAAGGAATAGAAACCTTAAGTACCAAGATGGTTTGAATAGATTTTGATAAAAAGGAATTGTATGATTATTTCAGGATCTTTTTATGTGTGCTTGCTTGGATTTCTTACTTGCATGGATTATTCTATCTCAAATCAGCCTGAAAGGTATGTGGTTATGCTTATGAATAATTTCTTTAGTTTCATGGCGATTCCTGAACGATTTTATCGGATGCTTGAAAATAACTGTTGGATGCCTTTTATTACATGCAACTATAGAGTGACTATGACTATCACTATAAATACATATATTAATGGCTTAGATTTGAGCCCTCCTCTGTGGCTTTGAAAAGGCTAAAAGGGTAACCTAGAGCAAGGTGTAGGCTATCATGAGTTAGAAATTAGGCTACCTACGTGTAGTGCCATGAGACTCTTTAGCACGCCATGAGTTAAGGAGTGGGATACCTACAAGTAGTGCCATGTGACTCAACCCTAGAAACTGATTCACCTGTTAGGTGGGATCATGAGGGGTTTGATGGGGATCTACCATAAGGAAGGTAGCATCCAGGTCCACTGCAGGGACAACGTAGAGGATAGGGTATGAATGGATCACGTAGTTATATTTAAAACGTAAAGTTGTTTGTTAAACTGTAATTGACTGCAATACGTTGTTTTGGATAATTGTATGATTAATGTTTCCCCCACATACCAGCTTTATGCTGACCGATGTTTTGTTTGTCATCGTTTTAGGTACAAAAGCCACATTGTGAAATACATGAATTAAAATACAAGGGGGATAGTTAGAGTAGAATTCATACGTGGATAGAAGTTTAGAGATCCAAGTTTTCAAAAGGTATGCACAGTTTTTATTGTTACCATATTTCAGTATAGTTGGTAGAATTTAATAATTGTTATTGATTATTTGTCGAACCTTTGATCCTGTTAATTGGGATAATGGCTCTGACCTTCTGGTCTCCCTTAATTGGGGGTTACCGGGAGGCGGGGTCGTTAGAGACAATGTACCACACGGAGGCGTACCCACACATAGTCGATCAAACTTTTCATGTGTGTTTCTTTATGGAAGACAACTAAAACTTAATATTATTAATTGAGGGGTTTTATTAATACATATACATATCCAAACACAACATACTTATAGTATGTATCATATACTACTATATCCACAACCACAAATGATAGACATGCATTCACAAACACAAATACATTGGTTATGGTCATACTATTATTATCCTTTAGAGCAAAAAAATATTATGGTCCACCTAAGGTCTTATGCATCTCATGCAACAATGCCTCTGAAACAACCTGTAAAGATCAAAATTATAATGAACAACTTCATGGATGCTCTGTAAAGTTGGAACTTCAAGTTTCTTCTTGGAATTAGATCTTCATGTTGCTTCTCCATGGATGCTCCTTGGAGTTGGATGTTCAATTTGCTTCTTGGAATCAGATCTTCATAGTGCTTCTCCATGGACGCTCCTTGGAGTCAGATCTTCAAGTGGCCTCCTTACATCAAGTTTACAAAGATTAAAACAAATCTTATATCTATTACATCATATGAGTACAAATATAAAGGGAAAGAATTAATTACACTTTGAAATAAGAGATGAGGCTCAAATGCAATTTGAATACTTTATACAAAGGATCTACGTACAACCATTATACATCTATAGCATTCACAAATAAACATATCTATAAGATTGACATCCACATTCATTCACAACATTCACAAAAAGGGATACTAAGCCATAACCGTACATGCATTCACCACATAAAATAGATTTAAAGGCAACATGTATGATATCATAGTTATATCCACATATGTATATACATATTAAAATTATAGTACTTTTAATGCGGGACATTTCCCATTAAATAAATTTTTGACTCTCACACAGACTTTGCGGGGTACACATGGGCAGCGCCCCTGGACGGGGATTGAGGGGAGGCTTCTCCTCGCGGGGTCTCAGGGGTAAAGCCCCTGAAAGGCCTATGAAATTTTACTTCCATACACTTAGGAAAATCAATATTTTCCATAGTTGATCCCGTATGAAATGTCAAAAACTGAATCCTATGGCGTATGTGGAATTAGGTTTAGATTTGCACATTAGCAGTTTTAATTGGCATTGTATGCAACATAGAAAACAGTATACATCGATTCGATCATATTAAAATGAATCCAAATATGCCATATATCGATGTCGCTATGATACGACTGTTGGGTTTTGTAGAGAAAACATGCATGGTGGAAGTAACAAAAATAAATTTCCACGTAACCCAAAATAGAATCTCATCGACAAAACGTATTTAGAAAGAGTGTTTGTGGGATAAACCTTATCGTGGAGTAAGTCTGGCGATGTCCCGTTGCACGATGGTGTGCAACATTACTGGCCTACATGGACGGTACTTCTCTCCCATTTGCTGAGTGCGTCGCGGGAAGATCTGGCGACGCTCCTTTTATGCGGTGATATATGCTGCTCGTAGGAGTGTAAATGGGTACGGGTAGACCCGTGGACCCGCAAATCTGGACCCTTAAAAAACCTGTCACGGGTCTAATTTTTTATACCCACATACCCTTGGACCCGTATACCCTTGGACCTGCATATAAGCGGGTTCAATAATGGGTATGCTTGGACCCAGACTCGCTAGACCCGTGTACCCACTATACATAAGTAACTACTAAAATAATATGTTATATATCATACTTTATTAGTCTAATTAATATAATTATTGAGATTATATCCTACTCTAAGGTTGTGACTAGTCATATAACTAAGAATTAACTATTCTAGTTACAATAACGAACATCATATATAAACTTAAAATCAAAATGTCTACTAATCTACATTACTTTCTACAAAAATTAAATGTTATGATCATGACTACAAATATGTAAACAATTACTCAATTAATTTTATTGTATAGAATATAGCATTGTCTAATATAACTATTACATGTTAATATACTATATGACAACAATATCTTGTTGTGTTAAATATATATAACATAGTCATTTCTCTTACATAAACAATATGATCTTTTATAGAACCGCTTACCCACATACCCACACCGCATACCCGCTATTATTTTGGGTACGGGTATGGTGCGGGTCCAGGTTTTGTATCATGCGGGTCTAGAACCAGAACCGGACCCACTAAATTAGATGGGTATGGGTATGGGTATGGGTATGGGTATGGGTATGGGTATGGGTATGGGTATGGGTATGGGTATGGCTAGACCCGCACCGTACCCGCACCGTTTACACCCCTAGCTGCTCGTAGCACGTATGAATGGCATTGACATCCTCTGAACGTAGGCATCTCAGTGTCCGCATCTCTACTTCGTCTACGTGGATGGACTAGAACTCCACGTCACGCTTCCTAAGCCAATGAGAAGGAGTATCCTCTATACGGTGATGTGCTAGCATTGCGGTGTTCTTCTTTCTATCCTGAGGATGGTGACGACTAGGGTTTATGTACGTGAGCATAAACTAAAAAAGCCTCTGTCAATATCTTATGTAGATTAAATAAGAGATGAAAGGAAGCATGTTTTCCTAAACCCATCACTAAATAGAAAAAAATGTGTTAACAAAAACACTTATGGATTAATTAGAATATTCTGAAATTAAATAATTAACCAAATAATTATATTAATTGATTAATTAATATCTGACTCCATGCAATCACTCGTGATGGCTCTATGGGCATATATACCAACACCAATCACCTCAGGACCTCACACAATGGAGATCCATCATTGGCGATCAGGACATATTTGTAAGAAGAGAGAGAGGAGATAGAGGTAGATTTAATAGAGAAAGATTAGTACTTTGAGAAAGAGTGGGCATATATGAAAAATTATGAATAGATCAGAGCAAGTGGTAATTATAGATATAGATATAACAAATAAAGTAATAATTTTTGTTGTATAGTCTACTGGCTTTAGTAGAGAAGTTGATGTCAAAGGAAGGATTCACGGATAACATGTAGAAAATAAAGGAAAGAGAGATAATAATTTCTCTGGATATAGGAGAGATGATAGGGTCAAGAATACATTGAGTGTGGGGGGTCTATTTATAGGTGGATTTTAGGGTTTGGGATTTTAGGAAGAATCTTTCAGAAGAGGCGGTGGATCACCACATTATACCCCAAGAAAGGGCATATAGATCATGGCAATCCACCACGTTTCATGTAGCAGATTGTTGCGATTCTCTTGATGTCCCCAGGTTGAAAAAGGGAGTCTCCTGTTTTCCTCATAATTACAGGAATGTTTTGGAAAAAAAGAAAGGGAAAACTTGCAGAAAAAGACAAGTCAAGTTTTATCTCTCATATTTTTAAAGAAAAAGAGTTGAAAATAGGAAATATTCTATTTTAGACAATTTAACTGGACAATTAGTGAAAAACAACCTATTTATGGTAGAATTGGAGAATAGTTGCACTTCTAGTCTGAAAGAAGGTTTCTTTGCAGAATGTACCAAACTAGGTGAAAGTGGGCAAAAAAGGTGGATGCATGTGTTGTAAAAGGTGGAAAGATATTTATGTTTGAAAATTAGATAGGATGGAACAAATTCCATTATTAGTCAGAGGATTAATATTAATTTTCAATTTCTACTGAGTGAGAAAAGGTGGGGTGTCAACAATAATTTAGGGTTATTTCTTCATTAGAGAGTGTAGGTTTGTGACATAGGACAATTGTTGTTGTGATTCCCAAAAGATTGCATGGATTTCATCTCTTCCTTAAGGGACTCAATAAATTGCAAATAATGGTTGGAGGCATCCCCAATCGACCTTTCAGTATATTCATCATATAATCAAGGATATCCATCATTTATGGCTAGCATTACTTGATGAAGGAGGTGGTGGAGTAGATGGGGGAAACTCTAAGATTTCTATCATAATCATTAGCAGTGCTTGATGCTTTATGCCTTGAATTTTCATCCAAGTACTCAAAAAAGGCCATTATTCTTTAGAAGGTTTGTCCATGAATGTACCTCCACAAAAGGGCCCAACTAAGATAGCTTGTAGTAGAAAGGTTGTACAAGTTGACACTAGGGTTCTTCATGACGTGGGAAGTCTCTTATAGCTTTTGGAATATTTTCAACTTTCATGGAGTTTCTCATGGATCAAATGACTGGAGGAGGTGATACTTCTTCTTATTTGAGTAAGTTTGTATATGAGGTATAATTTTTGCACAACTCATTCTTCATAACTTTCCACGTCATCAATTCAGTTTTTGTAGAATACCACTCCTTGGCTTTGTCTTTTAGACAGAAAGGAAAGAGGGTCAAGTGGATCAAGTCATCAATGGCAGTCAGAGTGCGGAATGTGGAGTGGGTCTCAAAAAGTTATCAAGTGTATTTAGGTCTTTTCATTCTCTAACCCATAGAAGTTATGAAGCACTTCCACTAGAATTGTTGGAATGGAGAATAGTTGTATTGGCATTTGATCTACTCTTGTTACAATTGGTAGGTGTAGTTTCATGGCGTGAAGTAGTCATGTAGGGACCTCAGTGGAGGTGGAATTGGTGGGTCATACGTGTGTTTTTATTCATGATCCCCAATTGCTTGCTCTTCTACTTGGGTATGTGTTTTCCTCCGCCTTCTCCTACCTATTCTGAGATCTCTCAAGAAATATTAAATATATAAGGAGTGACAACCAAATATGCATTGTCACCTACACAAGGTAAAACCAAGCAAAGAGAAGCAAGTTAATAATAAAAAATCAAAAGTGTAACAAAGAATAAAAAATAGAAATGATGAGGGATACTAGGAAATGTCAAAAAGAAACAACTAGATAGATCCTAAAAGCCACTCCCCAGTAACGATTTTAGCAAGCTTTATGTGCCCTAGGCACAACTGGGATAACTAGATAGATCCTAAAAGCCATTCACGGTAACGAATCTAGCAAGCTTGATGTGCCCTGGGCACACCTATAATAACAAAATTGTAACCTGAATGATGACATACTCTTAGTAATAAATCCACAAGCGCATGGCTTGGGATGTAGTATAGAGAATGTGGCAAGTACATGTTTGATCCTTAGAGAGTGGAATAGGATGCTAGGGGAGCTAGATTGTTTTGAGTTTCTACAATCGACTGTGCTTAGTTGATTATTTTGTTTAGTGTTAGTTAGTATTTCTATTTCTTAGTAAGTGTAATTTTTCTCTTTCTTTGTTATTTAGAATTAAATGTGTAGGGTCAATCTAGGTTTAGTTATTTCCTCTCTTGAATTTCTTATACAACATACTTAACTCAAACCCCCAAGATCACGGACAATGGAAAGACCATGTTGCTTGAGTTGTTGTGGACCATATTGGTGGGTACGCCTATTTTAGGCTTAGGGCACCATGGTTTTTTTAGGAACATGGTTGGGTGGTTGATTTTCTTTAATTTGCTTTGAGCTTGTGTCTTCATGATATTTGTTGGCTTTGTAGCACGATTGTGGCCAGGTAACATGATTGTTTCAAGGGCTTCAACATGTGCTTTTGTATCTAAATGTCCATCTACGATGCTCTATGCTTCAACACAATCCTTGGTCACTTGGGGGTATGTGTAGATTTAGCGCTCACTTTGGGCTCCTTTGTGACTGCAAAGTCCAAGCTTCATCCTCTTTCTCTCCCTTTTATCGGTCACTACCAAAGTACCTATAAAACATTCAAGAGCAACCATAAGTGCATTTGTCACAAGTGATAGTTATTGGGAAATAGCATGCATATTCTACATATCATGTTGTAAATAAGGGAAAAATAACACAAGATCAAACTATGACTCCATCCATGTGGAAGAGTTGGTTGTAAAGTGTAGCATTGATGCAAGCTTCCAAAATGATAGGATCTAATACCAATCATAATCATCTTTTGTGCTTTGTATCAATAAAGGATTTGTTGTAGGGACCTGTGGACACAAAAAGCACAACAAAAGAAATAGAAAGATACATGTTCCAATGAGCAAACCCCATCAACAACAATACATCAGAAGGGAAGGATGCGAGATATACCTTTGTCATTGTGTATATCCGACAAAAGTGTCACAGGAGTATATATGAAAGAAGATGTCAAGGATGTTCTTCCAACATAGTCATGAAGGCATCTACATCTCTATATATTCCATGAGGATGAATGACAACTCTATGTCATGCTCCAAGAGTCAGGTTTTGGAAGTTGTAGCTTTTACATTGGCAACACCCTAGTGTTGGAAAATATCTCCTTCTCTCTCTCCTATTGGTAATGATGGATAAGGTTTATGCATCAATAAGGTGTAACCAAAAACCTATCCCTCATGCCCCTATATATAGGAGAGACAAGGAAGCATAATTTTAATAAACATTGGAAAATAAAAAGGTAGAGGTTGTTTTTCAACGATCAATTTGCTGACAGCCAGTTAGGTGACTAGATTAGTCTAGTCGGGCGACTAGGTTAGGACATTCTTATTTATAGTGGCCCTCACAAGATTACGTATTGGCAAGTATAGTCAGTATTGGATTGGTTCAGAACATTCTAGATTAATCGACCGATTCATTGATCTGGTCCAGTCAAGCGACATGACTAGCTCGTTGGCCAACTAGTTAATCTTATCCAATCAATCAACTAGTCATAGTTAGTCAAATGGTTGGGCAGATCTCAGTGTGGCCAATCAATTGGAACTTCGAATAGTTTGAGTGGTATGTCCAGCCAGGCGATTCCTTTCCAATTGTCCAACTAGGCTTCCAATCAGTCCACCAATTAATTTTGTGTCCATGATTATACCCCTCGTCCTTGTGCATCCTTTGTGTGTGACCCTATAAGCTCCACATTACGTTGATAGTTATGTCTATAATCATATTATGAATTCATAGACAAGTATTTGTATGTAGTAAGAGTTATGTGCCATCCAAGTTATTAGGGAAGTTGGAGAGCAACTTGTAGTGTGATCACTATTACAATGATTGTATAATCCATTTGTCTATGATATTTGAAATGAATCTAAAACATGTAAATGTCATCCTCTAAATTCCAATTCATTTTCCTTAATCAAGAGTTGATGATTTGAGATACATATGAGCTCAATATCATATATTGATTGACATGAGCTACTCTTGCATTTCATAGTCTCACCCATCAAGTGCCTAAGATGTCACTCCAAAAGGAGGGACAAGTCCCATCTACATCAGTCACAATAATCCACTTGTCATAATGCACCTAAGTACTACCTATATGGAAACCCTTATTCAAGGTCACATGGAGTAGTGTTAAAATGTATTGAACAACATGTGACTATTTTAGTGACTTTGAGCCAAACCACCAAAACCACCATCGTCACATGAGATATCATTTTGACTGCCATTTATGTCTTACATGTATTGTATCCATGTTAGTTTAGTCCACTAGACTCATTCATAGCAAATACTTATTCCTTTGACTTGATATCCAACATCATGACTAATAAGATGTAGTCATCAGTCAAGACACATACTAGTTTTAATTTATTATTATTGTCATAATTTCCACAATAATATATGACTAGGGACTTATAAAAGAATGGACACTCTTAGCATACACATGATTTCATGTTTAGGTCCTCAACCCAAAATGATATGTGTCATTGAGTCATACATTCTTAGGACATTATTATATTCATTAATTATCTCATATTAAAGAAAATATAATAATTGGAATCATATTTATTAGTAATCAAACCAATTACAAATTGTGCCACTACAATCTTCATAAGATTGGATCTCAGGTCATACTACCAACAATTTTAAGCAGGAAAAGTTTCAATCAAGAGACAATGGCTAATTCTACAACTAAGAAAGAAAGCCATATGGATCAAGAAATTTATTAGTAACTTGGGGTGGTTCCAACTATTGGTGATATAGTACAACTATACCGTGACAAAAATGGAGCTATTATACACGCTAAGAAACTCAAATTGCATCAACATTCCAAGTACATAAAATGGCATTTCCATCTCATGTAAAAGATTGTACAACGAGGAGTTGTGAAGAATTTTGGAGTACCAACCAAAAGCAATGTTGTTGATCCATTGAAAAATATACTTTTACAACTAAGAACCAGTCATATAATGATTGTAATGGGATAATTTTACACTTGATTTGCTTATTAATAAGTGACAATTATGTTTGTTATGGTATGTGGTACGATCCTATGAATGTTTGAGTGAATGAAATATAGTTTTGGGTCGAGGACATAAATATGTGATTATATGTATTGTAAGATAATTCATTATTATTTATTTCCTAGTTATATGTTATTAAGGAAATTAGGACAATCATAATACTTAAGACTAGTATGTGTTCACTAATTACTGCATCTCAATAGTCATGATAATGGATATCAAGTCTCACACATAGTTATTTATTAAAAAAACAAGTGCACTAAACAGAATCAATTTGAGAATGATAAATGGAAGCTAAGAATTGGTGGTCGGAATCATATATCAATCTGATAGTGGTGAATGTGACATTTTAGATCTGACAGTACTACAAGGATCACATGATGTTCAGTGTACTTTATTAACACTACTCAATGCTGATTTGAAAAGGGTTACTATACAAATAGTGATTGGGTATAGTGTAACAAATGTGGATTACTATGGTTGACGTTGATGGAATTTGTCACTCCTATTGGAGTGATATCCTGACCCCTTGATGAGTGAGACTATAAAGTGCATGGACGTGCTCATGTGATTCAATATTAGATATCGAGCTCACATGTATCTCAATAGTCTACTCTAGATCAAGAAACATAGATTTAATACTAAGAGTATGGCGATTATATGTCTTAGTTGCAACCTAGATATCTACAAGAAATGGTTTACATGGTCATGGTAACACTGGTCACAGAAGGTTGAAGTTGTTGTCCAACTTATCCAATTACTTGGTAACAATGATATATTGCTAGATATAAAAAATTGCTTGTGAAGTCACTGAACCAATGTAATATGAAACCTATAGGGTCATACACATAGGATGCACAACGAAATGAACATAAACATCATAATCATGATTGGAATGATCCTAAATCAGTTAAGTCCTACATTGAGTAGAGTATACCTGATACAATGTTGATAACTAACCCAATACATCGACTGAGGCAGATAAGTCCATTGTTCAATTGAATGGCTATCAATCGACCAAATGAGAATATAGGAATGAATCAAACAATCAATTGAAAGTCAATGGATCGACTGACTATGAATTAAGAGACTTCACAGAAGTTTTGATCGATCAACTAAATTTTTAATCAATTATTTGGACTATTTACTTGATTAGTTGAACCATCAATTGGGATGTTAATTGCATGATTTAGACATAGCCAACCAGTTAGCAGGAATTTGATCGATTGTAAAAGTGTACGACTTAGTAAAAAGAATTTGATTACAATTCCAAAAGGGAATCAATGTTTATGGAAACTCTTGCCTATGCTTCCCTTATATAAAGGGAGACATCCATGAAATTACACACACAAATTTCTCTATTTGAGAGAGAGAGAGAGAGAGAGAGAGAGAGAGAGAAAGTCATAAACATAGAGAGAGAGGGATTCCTTCTCAACCCCGCCCCAAGAGAGGGAGAGGAAAGGAAGTTTTGATGCATGTCCATGTCCCTGCATTTCTCCTCCTTGAACTTTGAAGCATGTGAGGGTTCCGATAATTTGCATGGATGGTGTAGAGGCTTCTTGTAGGTGTGTGTGAATGCTAGAGAATCAACATCAACAAGGATAAGACTAGTTGCTTCCGGAAGTTGTTGTAAGCCCAATGGTGTTGCTGCCCGAATTCATTTATGAGTTCAAAGGATCAACATCAATATGGACAACACGTGTCTTATTGTGTGACAATACAAGCACGCTAAGTCATATTCGTTATTCATCATTTTCACCATAAAGATCCGCGGAGATAGTTCTATTGGTGAAAAGTTTTGTATTTTATGCTGCACAACTACCCGCCATTTCCCAACATATACTAATCCGAATAAGATTATGCCTAAGCGTACACTCGGTGTACGCGGGTAGGCTCTTCCCCTTTCGGAGAAGGTAGGAAGGGGAAGAGCAAGAGCGAAGCGAAACGAGCCAAAACTCAGGGAGTTTTGTGAGTGCAGCGTAGCGTCGTCTTACGTGCGCGTATATAGTATCACGTATGGTACGCGATACGTATACGCGCATACGTGCATGTGCATTATGCGCCCATGTGCATGGACCCATACATAATGACACACACAAGTGACGTGCACACACGTCACACACACATGCATAATGCGTGGGCCCACGCATTATGCACATACTCGCACATGAGGCGAAACCCTCGTTACAGTAGTTTCATTGTTATGGATGTCCCCAAGCTTATGGAATCCACAGGATATGGTTAGCTCAGATTACAGCTTGTATACCTTTAGACCATTGTCCTCAGCTATGTTCTCGGTGGGAATTGAAACCCACCCTGTATCTACCCACGATTTTTACATGTGAGAATCAAAGTGGCAATCCAACAACCGACGTAGTTTAGTTATTAGTGAAATGATTCGTAGCATGGCACTCTTGCAATATGCACACATTCCTCCCTGGCCCAACTTAAAACAACAAAGTTACTAAGATAATCCTATTTACTATTTGGTGCAAATCTGGGTTTAAGATCAATCTAAACGCAGCTCTTATTTCGGTCAAATGGAATAGGAGTTTGATGATTAATCGTAAAAGAAGACTAAAACAGAACAAGCTGGTACAGAATCACCGAAGATGAAAAATGAAGGCCTTCAAGATTTCAAACTATTGCAACATTTGGCAAAGTATTTGCTGATGCTGCTTATCACTAATCGGGCAATTACTCGATGTGAAAATCCTCACGCAATTAGTAATGATTGACGTGAAGAAGTGGTCAATGGCAATTGACCTGCTGACCACAATCGCCAATGGCTATCCTCGCCGCACAATCGCTTTGCCTGGAGCATACAAGCGATGTTGCCCACTCTTCTAACTCTTGCATATATAATCAGCTCGCTAATTCGTGCCAGATACTTGATAATCCCCGTTTTATAGGAGAGGCAGAGACCAAATACCACAATGCCACTTGTGGTGAGGTGTCGCAAGGACAAGATTTTGGCCAGATTGTCCACACATCAATACCTCCTGCTCCAAACCATTCCGAGCCGTCACTGGTTAGATTTTCACTAGAAGAAAGCCACAGCCGTTCGGGGGTGTAGACAGATGCAGGCACAAAACTTTAGTCAGTAGTTAGCGTGTTAGTATAAGTGAAGGTGAGCAAGGGCCAAGCTCTTACCTTCCATGTCGAACTGACGAGGTATGGTGTAACAATAAAATAAGAAACAACTAAAAGAATCACTTTTAAACCAAATGAATTTGCCTTAAGATGCTGGGAAACCATTAAAAAAGTATTCTCCACGGTTTTAACATCCTTATTAAATTTTTAATCACAATTAACCACGTTACATTATCAGACTACAAATCACTTACAAGATTTCCAGGATTTGGTCACCCACCCGATATACCAGAAGTAGATAACCTATGAGAAATAACAATCGCCAATTCAGATAGATGTATTTTCAATATCAATATATAATCATGCATCAACAGCAAAGACATAATCAAGTCTGTACATGCTGCTTCAATTAGTGCAAATAAGTGCACGTTTTAAGTTGTGACGCTTGCAATGGAATTATACAACAGCAACATTTAGCCAAGAATCATAGTGTTGCACTTGCTAATCACTTGATTTCCTCTTTCTAGCTGGTCCTCAACCAGCAAGATCAGATCACCAACCCTGTCAGCGCTTGGACGCTTTCGTAAGTAGGTAATAACGTAATCATTGGGTTTCGGTCGGCAAGTACTGCAGATACAAACAAAAATTCAGTAAAGAGATACTGCAATTGTGGTGAATCACGAAAGTTAAGATTTCCTATAAACCACAAAGATCGAGACCATTAGTAAGGCTAACATTAACATCATCACATTGTTCTGCCTATTCTGATAGCACATTAGCGACTTGATAAAACTTACAATTGCTAGTTAGAAGTATGAGGTTTTTGATTGCCATTGGTGAACAGAAATGTCCATTAGTGCATTTGACTGAAGAAATGAACATACCTGGGGGGTTGTAGGTTGGCAAACTGATAGAAGCTGAGCAAGAGCTGCTTGTGAGACCAGCATTATCGCTGGTACCGAGTACACAATCGCGGGGCTGGACAAAACATGGATTACTATATTTATCTCAAGAAACAGACGCCAACTATAAGATACAGAAATAAGAATTGATAGGTGTCACTTTGTAAGAAATCATATAACCAACAGTTATTATCATAGTGCAGAACATCAATCAACCTCGTTTCAACTTCATCAGGCATGGAAGTGAAAGTTCCCATGAAGCCGAGGAAGTTTGGAAAAAGGTTAGGCACTAACTTTGACGAACGATGATATTTTTGTAACAAAATGGAGATATATGACGGATAACATTGAATTAAGTAATAAACATCTTAGATGTGTTATATATAACACATATAACAAATACATGACTCCCCACTCCCTGGTAGGTAAACTCCTAAACCCCAATTCACATGAAATGTAACTTCTAAACTACATGTATGAGGCAAAACAATAGCACATTGTAGTTAATGTTAAATTTATAAATGATACTTCAAATTTAAAGACATTAAATGCAGCACTATTTTGCAAACACACAATTATAAAGCACAAGGAATGAAAACAATATATATGAACCATATATAAGCTATATGGATGTAAATAAGCTAGATCTAACATAAATCTAGAGGAGTAAAAGCCAAATGTCGGTTAAGAGCTGGCTTTTTTTATGATTGGAAGAAAAACAATATCGATCGAAACTACAAACGCCTACACACTCTATTCTATTCCAAATTAAATTGTAAACAAGAACAACATCACAAGTGAGATGCCAAGAAAATGAGCGAGAATAGTTTTTTTTTCCCATCATAACATGCTTAGGTTTGAAGTTCGCCATGTTTTTGCCAAATTCGACGACTTTCCAACAACTTTGGTAAAGTTGTAACGAAACATGTTGCTTTGAGCCAAATCCGTGAAGAAGTCTCAAACTTTGTCTTGAAGTTTATGCCAAATCCGTTGAAGTATTGGAGGTTCAACTTAGCCAGCCCTACCAAGTATCTTACTGAAATTTTGCCATAACTGGGTCGATTTTAGATCCATGGTTATGGCATACCACTTTGAAACAATACTATTGAGTTGACCATAGTAAAAGAAGATGTAGCTTAAACTAACTTGGGAAGAGCTTATAAGGAGAGATTTTGAATATCTACATGTGATGTTATATGACCCGTTACGCAGTTGATTGGAAAAGAGCTAGGTAGCCGACCCCAACATGGTAAGGAATGAGGCTTGACGATAATGATGGTTATGACACTAATTATTTAAACATCCAGCTGGTGTCTCAAACTTGGATGGATGAATAATTGTTTCAAAAGGTCAAGAACGACAATTAGTCCTATTCAGCTGAATAAGAAAGTTGATTTATAACAGTATTGAAAATTAGAACTATTACAAATAACCCTTGTCTGCTAGGTTTAGGTTCAAGTTTGAACTGATAAGCTGGTTCCATTTCCCCCGAAAACAATATGTTCCACCCCTAGCCAAGATAAACATGGTTTGGCTTCTTTAAGATATCTTTAGAAGTTAATTATGATGCCAATATAGACTAACGACACATACCTAAGCAACACTTTTAAAACAAGTCTACTCAAAAGACTTGGTTTATTTAGTAGAAAGAGTGGATGTCAACACAAAAGGTTACTAATACATGTTCCTCAATATATACAAGGAATTTAAAACAAGGATAGTCAAAACACCTAGCCAGCCCTCAGACTCCGTGATGCATGTGTAGCCCTCTTAAGCCCCCAACCCCAAACAGAGAAAGAGGAATATGCATGGCAATTTTACCCTTGCCTAAACCAACCCCAAAAATATGGGTATTATCGATTATGCGAGCACGATTGGGGGGAAGTATAGGCAATAAGTGGGCAGAATGTGGACGACATCTATAATTTCTCCGGCATTCCCGTTGCTCTGATGTAGCCCCCGCTGCTTGGCGTATATAATATCAGATGGAAGGAGAGACCAACCATCAACAAGCAAGCAAATCCTAACCATCGACCTCCTTCCCCCTTGCTCTCCTAATCTGTATCCATTCACAAAGTTTCCCACTCGTTCCGTTCTGCGCATTTTAATCCGGCAACACCGATGCTAGTTGCACGACTGATCATATCTCTTTCTTCTTCCGTGCCGACTACATGAAGCGCAAGGGAAACTTTCATGTCGTCCAACAATGGGCGCATGCGCGACAAAAAAGGATGAGCTTGTATTGGTCGTGTAATGATGTTTTTTTTGTTCACCATGCACATCCTAAAAAAAAGAGTATAATTAAAAAATCAAGAACTGACTTCATTTTATTGTGACTGGTGTTGGGTGGTTTGATATGCTATCGATTGCAGGCGACATATTTCCCTTGATTTCCTTTTACCCCCCTTGTTTATTATGACGTGTTCCCTTGGAAAGTGTGAGGGTAGCTGCTTTTTGTACTTGAATGCATCTACTTTGGTCACCGACATTGAGTAATTCCGAGCAGTTTGTATCAATCAGGCATCATCAATTTAGATAATACAAATAACCTAAATCTGAATAATATATATGAACCAAATCATTGCTGCGCAAAATATATGGTTTTAATGATATAAATCCACTTCACAATAGCAGTGGCATTCCGACTTATGATGGTAACCATTAGTAGATTCCACGCACCTATTGAGCATATAGTCTACCTAACATTTATGTTTGCTTAGCACTACGTTATACTACATTATATGCACCCACATCTCTCAACCTTCTATTTGACTAACATATGGACTCTGTGTCTTTGAATGGAGCTGGTTTTATTTATTGTTCAGAATAATTGAAGGGTTTGCGTTGATATTGTCGACATGGGCTTTTACAAAACATCATTCCTTTGCATGTATGTGTCATTTACACGGTGCAGTGCTAGTCTTGTCTGTATGGTTATAAGTTACTGGGATGCCTCTGTACAGTGATTAAAACTGTCATTCCCAGACTATGGTACTTGTTATGTTTGACCATTGTTTCAAAGGCCAACGCTATTATTCAGTTCTTTGTAATAGGTTAGTTTCCATTTTATTCTCATTTTAGTAGACCATACTTATATGTTTAATATGAAGCAAGTTGTTTATGACAACTCTTACTGTTGATTTGAAGCAGACTCCTTAGGTGTTGGCAATAGTCGGCTGAAATGCTATCAGCTACTTCCCCAAAAGCATCTCCTCCAGCACCTCAAACCAAGCAGTTCAGAAGATAAGGAAGAATTGATTCTTGAATCGGTATGTCATTTTGTAGCAGCCTCTTTGCTTAGTTGCAATACATCACCTATTGTTTATGGTTCAGTGTTGTAAAAATTAAATGAGATGGACCGAAATTAATTGTTGGAAACATCTGAGTGTAGACCACAGTTTTTAGCTGAGATGGAGCAAAGTTATTTGTTAGAAACATCTGTAGAGCGTTGACCACAGTTTTTAGCATTTTATGTACTCTGACGCAGATGTCTGTAATCATCATCACTACAAAGAAATTGAATTTTGTGATAGCTATTTCTCGATAACAATCAATATTAAATGCTATATCTGTTTGGTTTCAAAATTATATTACAGTTTGGTGAATGTCGTTTCCAAATTATATTAATAGCTTTGGTTTTACTGAGCAATAACATAATTTTGACAGGTGAGATTGTATACATTGATAAATATCCCGTCAATTTTTCTGCTCTCTTGTCAACTTCAACATTTGGGTTGAGTCGGGTTAATGTGGGTCGGGTCGGGTCGGTACAAGTCAGTATGGGGTGGGGGGAGTTGTTTTATGTAGTTCAGATTCAGGTCGGGTTTGGGTTGACTTGGTTCGGGCCGGGTTGGCATAAACCCTATACATTGCTGTTAAAGAGTCTATATTAGCCTATTTAGTTAATAGGTTAATTAGTTAGTGGGTCTTTAGTGTCTCATCCCGTTTAGATTACTTGGGACACAAGTCTTAGGGTTTCTCCCTTGCTCTTATATATAGGACAGGGGTGTCCAGTCTTGTATTCATCTATCACAATTACATTAGTTCAATTCTCTTATATTTCACATGGTATCAGAGCGGCTTCCGTCCTGAGAGAACCTTAGCGCCGCCGCTTCCCTCTCTCTCCCTCCAAGCCGCCGACTTCCCCCTTGCAGCCGCCGCCGCTCCTCTCTCCGAAGAGAGCAACCGCGGGCTCTCTCCGCCTGCGGGCGGCCGTTGCCATGGCCTAGGCCGGCTGCCCGCTAGGCAAATCCGGCCTACATGGCTCTTTCTTCCCTTTCTCTCTAGCCGCCATATCCGGTGGTAATCTCCATCCGCCATCCGAAACCAGCAGCAACCGCCGCCGCCGCAAGTAGCAGCACCAACGGTCGCTGCCGCCGCAGCCAACAGGAGTAGCCCCGCCCCTAGCAGCCGCCATCTCCAGCAAACGACCATCATCCGTGCCGCCATCCCAAAGGAACAGCCGCCGACCATCAGTGAAGTAACCCGCATCCCCGTCGTCGATACTATCGACAGGAGGTCGATGGTATCGACTTTATCACAGCGACAGAAGAGCGTCTGTCGATACCATCGACAGTCATGTCGATGGTAACGAGAGTTGATCAGCGGCGATGTGGAAAAGATACACCTATCCCGCAAGCTATTGCCTCTCGTCGTTGTGCTCGTAGGCTGCAGTGTTGCTTTATCCAAGCAACCGTATCCCAAACCTTGATCGCACTTTTTCAAATGGCGCTCCATCTCATGAAATCTTCACATCTCCCTTCATCGCCGCTTTGGAGAGGCTCCGCCTTGGCTCCACATGCATCCTCTTGGCATGCAATATCTCTGGAGTCACGCAGGAGACCCTTTGTCATCTCCTATGTTGCGACAAAGTGCTTCATCAGCCGAGCATCCTATCTAGCCATCATTCGCAAGCTACTCCAACATCATCTCGGCGATCCTCATTGGATCGTTTGTTGTTGTTACATTAGATATTTCCTGTTTTACTTAAGCATGTTATTTGTTTTGTTATTTTCCTTTATATATGGACCTCTCTGTAATTGTCTCAGTTATATATATATGAGGGTGCACACGTTGTGCAACCCTAAGCTTTCTGCAATACCTGACTCTGTCACAGTTGCTTTGTGCGTCATCATGCTACTGCTGCCATCTACAACCGGCGATCACCCATCACTCTCCACCGCTACCAAACAACCATGTTTACTGCCCCCTTTTTGGGTCGGGACTAGATCCATTTATTTTTCTACCCGGATCTCATGTTGACCCATTTAGTATACTCTCTTTGGCTATCGGTTTCATTCTCCACATATTACCCATTTCCATTTCACATATTTTTCTCTTTTCAGCCTTTTTCTTTCCCACCCACCTATATCGTGTGTGTATCCCTTGTCCACATTACGGGGGGGTCATATATCCTGTTCTCCACACCAAACGCTCACTCTTGTCGTATTTGGTGTGCAGGGGGGATAGAGAGGAGAGAAAGAGATGAGAAGAGAGAGCGAGCATGAGAGCATTTGAGAGAATGTATGAGAGAGAGAGAGAGTATGAGATGAGATGATAATATATGTATTCAGGTTATATATTCCAGGTTATCTTCATCGAGCTTCACATTGTTCAACACACCGGTTCTCCCCTTCAGCCAGCATTGAAGATCCAGTTTCGACACCGTATCCGCGTTCGTACCGCGTTATGTACGGCAGGTGTTGATGGTGTATTCCTTCAGTTGCATTCACAAGAGACAGATGGGTGCTTCTTCAAAAGCTCAGTTGATCTTCACTGAGCTACTTCATCGCATCTTCTCCGAGCCGCATCTGCTGTATCGACATCACCTGTTGTTGATCTACTTGGGACCTTCCTTGAGTGATGATTTCCTTTCCCGTCAAGCCCCCAAGGTTCACGCGTCAGAATTTCATGGTTCTTGCATCGTATCAAGCAGCAGATCGTCCGTCCGCGTTCGTGCCGTGTTAAGCACGTATTCCAGTGGCATATTATTGCTGTAGTATCAGGTCCATTCTTCAGATGTCCTCATTCCAAATGCACTTCAAGGAAGACCTTCAAAGCTCGAGTATCTTCAGCCTGTAGAGTCATCACCATACATTTCAGGGGGAGTATTATTTCAGGGGGGAGTAACATATTTTGTATGGGAGTGATATTTATCTTTCATCTTTCAGTTATCATTTCTTTTATCATTTTATCGAGTCTTGTAACCTCCAAGCTTTGGACATATGTTTCACCCATGCTCCAGCTTGAGGGGGAGTGTTAAAGAGTCTATATTAGCCTATTTAGTTAATAGGTTAATTAGTTAGTGGGCCTTTAGTGTCTCGGCCCATTTAGATTACTTGGGACACAAGTCTCAAGGTTTCTCCCTTGCTCCTATATATAGGACATGGGTGTCCAGTCTTGTATTCATCTATCACAATTACATTAGTTCAATTCTCTTATATTTCACAATTGCCAAGCCACGAGAGGTGCTCGTGCTCATGGTACTAAATGTCGTCGACATTGGGCGAACTTTTGCCAATTTTTTCGATGCCGATAGTTGGCGATGTCGAATCCACGTAAACATCCTCATTCCACAATATCCTCCCATTTCGTCAAAGTTGTTGACATTTCCCCAGATGTCGACAAAGTTGGCCCAGTTCCATTCAAAATTCCACAATGTTCTCGACATCAGTCGAAGTTGGCGACATTCTTCTGATGTTTTGTGGAGTTTTTGTGTGAAGGGGAAAAAGTGTTGGAGCTTGAGGTAAGGCAATTTTAAATTATTTTTTATTATTCTAAGCTAACTTAATAGACAGACCCCCTCTCTGCTAGATCTACCATATATTTTACACCATTTTTATGTACTTTGTTTATTGTCATAAACTTTATATATGGAAGAACTTTGTAGTATGGAGACAACTGTAAGTAATCGTGTATTTTCTACATATGTAAACCTATATGGGTGGCTATATGTAGATATATGGTATTTTTTAACTAGATTTGGTAAAATCTATCGATTTTCATCACAAAATGCTATTTTTTAGCTTAATTTTTGTCAAAATTGCGTTGAACTTTGGTTGTAAAAATCCTCAAAGTTTCTTTGACATTTCCACAAACTTCCATGTCCACACCTGTCGAAGTCGGCTCGAAGTCAAAGTCTTGTTCCATGCTGATGTTGAACATGAGGAACAACCTCACTAGCCCAGTGGACGGCCACATGTTTGTGTGCAGGTCATGAATTCAAACCTGAGTGATCACAACATGGTAAGGTAGAGGAAGGTGGGGTTTGGGTAGGGTGGAGGTGGGGGTTGGTTGGGGTCGGAATAAAGTCGTTTTAAAGAAAAACCTCCCTACCTTGTCTAAAATAGCCCCTACTCCTTCCAGTCTAAGAGTCGACCATCTAGGTGGAACAAGACCCTCGGGGGTCTTCATCATCATCATGTCCCTCAGGCCATATCCAAGATTACCCTCAACACATTCCTCTTCAATGATCATGTTGCAAGGAGTAGGTAGTAGGATTCCCACTGACATTCACTAAAACATTAGCTGCAAGGGACATATTCCTAGGGAGACAACCCATTTGCATTTTTTCACTCTTTTAAGTCATAGACAATCACTCAAGGCTCACCTTGCAATTCAAACCAAGGATCATAATCTCATTTATCTCCTGACTATCATGTCTCAAACACAAAAGATCCACTCGTCCCATTAAAACAACGAAGGTCACGGAAGGAGGCAATACCCACTCCCGAACAACCCTTGCCCAAAAGATCACAAGGTATTAAGAAACCATACTAACATTTGCAATAGACCTAGAGCATCATGCAGCTTTTTCTTTAACCACCACATTGAATAGACAAAGACCGACTACTCAACACCCTCTTAAAGTCCTTAAGTAAAAAGAGGGCAAGATTGAAGCAAATGAAGTCCCATCCATATAAACAACCTCCACTCCAAGTGATATTTGCAAGCTAGACACGTATATACTACCAAAGAAGCCATAGATGATGCTTCCAGAGGAGATCCTTAATCACCTATGAAAACTAGGGCTTGAGCTTGAGGTCCTGAGACACCTGCACCAACCAATTGGATTTTGTTTTATGAGCAGATAGAAGACCATCCACCCAACTTCTCAAAGCCCTTAAGGTGAATCAAAGGTAGGACCATGGTCATGATCATTGGAGTAGGATCCCCTACACCCACGTTAAAAGCATGGGATTTGATTTTCAATTCAACAACACATTCCCATCGTTGCCTCACCTCTAAAGCCTTAGACCATCCCTTGGAGTTAACCTACCATATTCAGACCAAGGATCATCAACACCTTCATTTTCTTTCCTCTCTTGGACAATAAGGCTCCCTTTCCATGATGTTAACCACTAAGGATGCAGATGGAAGACACATAACCCATGCCTAGACATCACTTACTTAAGGAGGGTCGACCTTGAGGTAATAAGATGCATATTAATAGTTCCAAACACAACTGAATAGAAAAGAGGGATCCATCGTCGACCCCAACATGGTTGTGATCAAGGGTTAACGATCAATATTTCCAATACCAAAAAGCATCATCCGATCCTTGCATTGGAATATCAACTACCATCTTCTCAAGCACCTAGATACAACAAGGGAAAGATCAAAGTAAACCAGGTTTCACCCATTAAGAGTAGCATCTTATCACAAGAGATGTTGGAAAAACAAGACACCAGAACTAAAGTTGTTGACAATGTCGCCAAAGTATATCTTTGATCCCATGCATGCATTGGCGCTTCACTGCAAGGTATTAAGACACCATGTTGACATCTTCAACAACCATGGGAGCATCAATTCGGTCTTCCTTCCATTAGCTCGCACAAGACCAACAACCCATCTCAAACCCTCAAGTAAAGAAGGGGCAAGATCTAAAAAAAGCAACACTCATGAAGAGCAACTTCCACTCTAGGAGATGTCTATAAGCAAGACACCACTGACTTGTTGAAGAAACAACTGAGGTGTTTTCAAAGAAGATTCATGCTCCACTTCAACCATTTGAGTCAACAAAAGCTCAACCCATCCACATATGTTACAGACAAATGTTTGATCCCTGGTGTCACTATCCACCTACCAATTGCTTGCCCCGACAATAACACTTGTACTAGTGCCGCGATTTTGTTATCTACAACACTTGTTTATTCATTGTTTAAATTGTTGAGGTCATAGTTTAAAATTTCATCAAAATTGGCTAAATTTTGCTAAATATTTTGATGTCGAGCACCATCAGATATAGAAATGACCAAACATGCCTTTATATAGAGAATTTTGCCAAAATAAAAAATAAATTTGATGGCTTTTTTCAAATTTTGATGAAATTTTGGTAAATTTTAAATGAAAAAGTCCTATTTTGGCGAAATTTAAAAAATATAGATTACATTTATGGGGTATTATGTCTGCAGAATTTACTATGACTCCTTGAGCTTTTTAGGGTCAATCTAAGTTATATTTCTTCTCTTCCTAGCCTTATCTTGCCTCTCTCTCATATTTCTCCCACTTCTATAAAGGTTTATGAAGGCAATATTTAAAAATGGGTTTGGGAGTTGTATATATGGCTATGATGACCTGCTAGCTTTCATTTCTGAGGTCAAATGATAGTGCAAAAAATTAGCATGACCACCGAGATATTAAGTATCTATGCCATTA
Source organism: Alisma plantago-aquatica (assembly GCA_963693085.1). Taxonomy (NCBI): domain Eukaryota; kingdom Viridiplantae; phylum Streptophyta; class Magnoliopsida; order Alismatales; family Alismataceae; genus Alisma; species Alisma plantago-aquatica. The sequence continues at coordinate 408,440,162 of OY856415.1, read as the reverse complement.
TCAATCACACATCCGACTACATGATTGCCTCCTCTAGGCTCTAGCAACAAAAGCACGCAACCAAGAACAATGCTTGAGTTAATCTATGAGTATGCATTTTGTCACTAGTAGGCATATAGAGAACACATTGAGACACATCTATGCTTGTATAAACAAAATAAATTGGAGCTAAATATGTTGATAGGCATAAGCAACAAGGAGGATGACAACCACCATGGTTCAACTAGATACATGAATCATAGTTGTTTCATGCTTCCACGACACTCACTCATATACCATAGCAATACTTTATGTACTACATCCTGTCATCCAACCTGGAGGTCCTACCATCATAGATCATATTATGTTTCCATAAATTTATGTCTTCAAGTCTATATAGTGTTCTTGCAAAATATAATGGCTTAATTCATTCATTCACCATTTAATTTGACCACAATGTGGTTAGTCGTTACATGGCCCATCCTGGCAAGACACGTTGGCAAGCAGTTATGTGAATTCTGAGGTATTTGATGGGCACTTCAAATACTTGTTTAGTCTTTTGTGGAACTCAGGTCATCGCGACAGGGTATGTAGACTCAGATTGTGCAGGAAACCTTGACAAGAGATCTCTCACAGCTTTGATGTTCACGATGGGATCTAGAGTTGTTAGTTCGAAAGCCACTCTACAAAGTACTATTGCTTTATCTACTACTAAAGTCGAGTACGTGGCGGAAAAGGAAGTCGTGAAGGAGGAAAGTAAAGACGGCTATGTGATATTCTATAAGAGGAATCCCCCTCCTATATGTAGGACAAGGGGGAAGCCTACAAACTTTAGACTAAACACTAATGGTCCAAGACAGACTTGGGACCATATACAAGTAGACTCAAATAACTTAATTAACTAGATTAACCAGACTCTCTAATACTCCCCCTCAATTGAAGCTTGGGAGAATCCCTAGTCAATTTGCAAATAGAGAGATACACTAAAAAATAAAGAAATAGAAACAAAGACAAGTCAAGCCCATACAAGAATATTTCTCCCCCTCAAGATTACAATAAAACACTCATCACCCAAATAATACTCCTCAAGTAGATAACCCAAAGCAGGTATGCAAGCAGGTCGAATCTGAAGGATGTCACAAGTCGCGGGTGTGGGTCGCAAACAGGTAGTAAAAGCTTCTAGATCAAAAGGATGTGGTGTTTGAAGTACTAGTAAACAACAGCAAGAAAGTGTGTCTTCATTACAATCACTATCGTCGCAGCTCAAACTGTGTTGGTTCACAGTAGAAAGTTACAGGGAGTGTTGGTTCATAGTTCAGAGAGTAGAAAGTAGAGTCGACATAGCCAGATAGAAGGCCATCAACTTAAATAAGCAAGGAGTAGACATGAAGCTCCAGATAGTAAGCATATAGCAGTAAACTTTTGGATACAAATATTGATAGAAGTCCACAAGCTCTTCAAGAAGTGCATAAAGATCCACAAATACATATAGAGCAAGAACAAGATCCTCATAGATAGAAGTAGAATTCAGTGTCCTCTCTTCATCTAATCTCTCCTCTATTTCTTCCCCTACCACCAACCACGAAAATAACCAAGAGTGGTAGGGGTGGACAATGATAAAGAAATGTTTCAAAGAAAAAAGGAGGTTGTGGCATTAGGGGTCCCCAAATAGGGGGTCGCTCTGCCCTCAGTGAACGTGATTCGAGGGGAGGTCACCCCTCGCGGGTTTTTTTTGGTAGACCTCTTATGAAAAAAAGGTTTGCCATTAATACTTAGAGGAAAATATTACATGCATCCTACATTTAGGGCATTGAGAAGAAGAATTCGATAGAAGAAGAAAAAGCCAAAATCATACACGTCACATAGGATCTGCAGATGTTTTAAATCTTCCTTGAGCAATTTGTCACAAGAAATCTAAAATCTGCATTTTTCTTTGAGTAATGTCGCTAATGTTCTTTTCCTTTGCATTTAACTTTCGAAAATAGAATGTTGTCTAATACTTTTCCATCTCTTCGATGATGATAGCCGAAAACCCATCCAAGCGTTTGAACAACCAGACGCTCATGGATCCTCTTAAGGGGTGTATACGGTGCCTTGAAGTGCTTCCCTATAAACGGATTGAACACAATGAAACTAAAGGGATGCTAGTAGCCAACCACCCAGCCGTGTTTGCTATGAAGGATCTCGACATCACACAAGTGTGGGTCCATGCTTAGGTCGAAAGTTCTCTTGACCCACGGACTGAATAGGGGGAACCTGGATCTTGGTAGGTCGCCGAAGGGGAGATGCAACATTAGGGGAAGAGACGAGCATTGAGTAGATGGGCAACACCAACCTTGTCTCCCTGTTCAGTGCGCTGAAAAGAGAGGTCATCCCCGGAGTAGATCTTTGAGGCGATCTTCTAGAGCACCTCAAGTGGGATGTTGCCAAACGACAAATTCGTGATCATCCTTCATCTAGCCATCTGGAGGTGCTATAGAGGAAGATTTGTGGTGGGAAGGGGAGCAGTTATGTGGAAAGTGCGACTGAGATTAGCACAGAGGATGAGACTAGCGCAATTACACAAATATGGAACGACACTACAAAAGATGATGGAAAGGGAGGCAGTGCCATATAGCGGGAAGGAGCATATGAGAGGTTAATCAGACACTGGAAAATAAATTTAGATGCAATAACCTTCTTTTGTTGCGACTGTGCGTGGAATTTGGAGGAAAGTTGCTTGGACAAGCATAAGAGAGGCAGGGTGACAGAGATCGCGGCAGAGAGCAGTAGGCACAAAGAAAGTTGATGATGGCAGCAGGGAGACGGTGGAGAAGTTACTCGTTAGGCAGCTGAGTCAGAAGAGATGGTGGTCACCCGCATGCAGAGACAACTTTTTTCTCTCTCTAGGTTAAGGTTTTTAGAACCTCTGCTCTGATATGTTGCAAAGTAAAATACAGCTATGCAATATTTGATCAGAGGAATCCCGCTCCTATATATAGAAAGGGGAAGCTTATAGCCTTTAGACTAAATGCTAATGGGTCAAGACACACTTGGACACATATACAAATAGAGTCAAAAAAAATAGTTAACTAAATTAACCAACCTCTCTAGTAGTTTTATGGCTCAAGGGTTTGATGAATCACTTGGGCATAGTTCAAGAACAAGTTATTATTCATTGTGATAGTCACAGTACTATACATCTTAGCGAAGATCAAATGTTCCACTAGAGAATGAAGCACATTGATGTCAAGTACCACTTAATGAGGAAAGTCACAACTGAAGGCAAGATTCAAATATAGAAGATTGGTACGCCTGAGAATCTAGCCGACATGATGACGAAGACTCTTATGTTATGCTCAAATTTAGCTGGTCTTCATTCTACCTGAGCTTTGCCCATGTAGGGCGTGTGGAGGAGATGGTATTCTTAATCAACTTCTAATATTGGAGAAGATTGCAAGTGCTTTTCTACTTCCATCACTTTTGTGTTGAAGACAAGGTGGAGTTTGTTTCAAGAGTGTCTTAAACTCTCTAGAAAAGCTTCCTTGCTGAATTGGACGTCTACACCGAGCCCCGACATCGTCGGGAAGCATTTTGGTGTTTATAGGTGCATCATGGTCAACCAATTGACCATATAAGGTCCGACTAGACCATATTTTAGGTTGTAGTGCGATTCACACTCCAGGCTAGACCGTATACAGTCTAGCTGGCCATAATCACGGACAACACGAATGCAGGTTACTTTGGGACTTTGGCCACGAGTCCTATTCTTTAACTAGACACTCCAACTTGTCCCAAACATGAAGAGCTCCAGAGACTTCCTTTTTCGAAGACATAAAGCCACGAGTGGACCAGGGCTTCCCTTAGAGTTTCACGCCTCCAAGAGCTCTCTCAAGGCAACTGTCTTCTTCCACCGTTGGCTTTCGAGTGTAAAAGCGGATTGGGTTCTTCACTCTTCTATAATCATCAGCTTTGTAATCTCTCCATCAATAATATCATCTCTTCCAGTGGATGTAGGCCCCCACATTGGGAATTCGCCAAACCACCATAAATCTTATCTTTGTTATTGCTTGCTTGTTCAGCTATTGATCTTCGTCATACACATTTGGTTCAGATTGCTCCATTTCACGCTTTCGCATCTCTACAACAAGCTCGTTGGGCCTTGTTATTTGGGCTCCCACCACCACCATATCCCAACATCTACTATCTTGGAGCTACATGTTTTTTCTTGTGTTTAAAATTCAGATCTCAAGGCTGATATCAAGTCTCTCCATTTAGCTTCCAAGTTGCCATCCACTAGTCTACTCTACCCATTGTCAAGGAGAGAAGATGAGTTCTCATATTTTTATTTCCCGCTTCTTCGGTTTATACATCAGGCGGATCTATCACCCAAGAAATAAGGTATCCGATTTCGATACCGTTTCGACAGCATGGAAACCGAAATTTATGGAAATTTCGACAAAAATTTCGATAAATGCAACTGTGCCCGTTTCGACGCCAAAACGAACGAATTCATTTATTAAATTTTACAGGTGTGATCTCTACACCTGAATGCATCGTTTTATGCAATAAAATTTTATGTGGGGATAGGTTAGGGAGGGGTCCTTCATGTGGAAGGTAAGGGAACTGTCCTGTTTATTGAGGATTTCGAAGAAGGATTCGATGACAAAATGTAGGAATTAAGTTATGTAATTTTGCAGTTATGAGCTATATACATGCATGTACTTATGTGTGTTATAGCATCACATATTCGATATGTAGGGCGTCCCCCACACATTTTACTTGGGTTGATAGTTTGTTGTTGATATTGACTCAACAGTCAACCATTTCATTGGCCCTAAGAACATTAATGCAATGTTTCAAAGTAAAATCATTATTTATTGGTGTATTTGGCTTCCTAGGACCCTCATTGTCTAATAAACCACCACTAGGATACATGTCGTCCGCATTGGAGAAAATAAAATATAGCATAAAGCATGCATTGTATTAGTGTTTGATAATTTGAGTAGCAAATATTAGGGAATGCAATGTAATTATCATATATTATAGGTATATGCTATGCATGAGTAATAAATGGTGAAATAACCCCAATCCCCCTTTAGTCCTATTCAAATAACAAAAATAACATAAAGGATTGCAATTATCGAAACTTCCATCGAAATTTCCATCGAAAATTTTCAATTTGTGTACAAAAAACCTCGAAATTGGCGAAATTCATTGAAACCGTCGAAATTTTTATCGAAATTTCGATAAATGCAATCTTGTTGCCAGTTTCGTTTGAAATCGGTATAGTCGCATGTTTCGGTACCAGATGCTACCAAAATCGGTATTTTGGGGCGAAATTTCGGTGATTTCGCCGAAACCTCATTCCTTGCTATCACCCTTGGCTACGTCTTGGTCATCCCAATCAAGCAACGCATCAGTCATCTCATGTTGGAAGTATCTTAGAGTATTTGAACAATTAGGTGTGTGTTGATCCCGCACACAATGTTTTAAAAAACGTTAAGCGGTAACCGTGCGGACAGCACCTTGTAACTGGTTAAGCGGTAAGCGGCCGATTAAGCGGCCGATTTTTTAAAAAACGGGTTTTAATTTCCTATATAATTTTATACAAAATTACATATATATGTATATAAATACTAATACTCTTTGGAACTTTTATATATATATAAAGATTCTAAACACACTACCCAACAGTAAAAACACCCAATTAGTTTAGCTGTAAGACAATAATTATAGCCATAATATAATAAGCAATAGATTTGACATAGATAAAATACCCCACATACATGATTCAGAAATATTTTTGCATCACATGTTTACATAGTTAAGCAGTAAACAATAGACTCATTATTGGATACCTTTTTAACTTATTGTTATATGTGCATATCATCAATTAGTCATACATTACAGCAGTACAAATAACTAAAGTATGCATTCTAAAATTAGATAATAGTTACATATATTTTACTTGTATAAATTACACTTTACAACAGTACCCTATTATCCCAACTTGCATACAAGTATGCATTCTATTAGACTAGGCTTATCATAGGATATTTAAGTTTAATATATTATAGTCAGTAATACTTGGGGCCATATAGTTTATAAAAAGTTACAGGTGTACAGAAAAATTTACAAAAAACGGACAAAAAACGGCCAAAAAACGGGAAAAAAACGGGCAAAAACGGAAAAAACGGCCAAAAAACGGGAAAAAACGGCCGATTAATTACAAAAAAATTAACCGGCGATTTTAGCAAAAATCGAACGGGCTGGGTGTCTGGCCGATTAATCGGCCGTTTAATCGGCCGCTCAGGCCGTTTTTCATTTCACTGCGCACACATGTCATTCACAAAAGATTAGTCATCCAACTTCATCACCAAAGTTTCTGACTTGTTTATCTATACCCTATCAAGCACGTTGATGGTTGACCATCTGCTACAACATTATCTTCTTGTGGCACAGATCTTGTCGAGACTACCATGTTTTGTTCGGGTATTAATCTTCCTTTGGAAACTGCTTTAGCGACTAGTTGATGGCTCAAATGAATCTGCATAGTTCTTCCATATGTCGTCGACTCTAAATACAAGCTCTAACATGGTCAAAGCTCCAACCTTTCAAGACAACATTTTCTACAATAATCTACTTTGGTGGGAGCATCAAAGATGTCAAGAATATCAAAGTCATAGGAGAGCAAATTCAACGTGACTGCAGTTGTCATGTAAAGTCTTATCATCTTTTTTTGCCTATGTACATTTTTATTTTTTGTCTTTTGTTCTGTCTTATCTTTGTCCAAGTTGGTCATGTGATTCTCCCATGCTCCTGGTTGCGAAGGAGTGATAGAAGTAAAAGGAGATATTGCAAGGGTGTTATAAGTAAAAGGAGATATTAATTCGTGTAATATGGGTGTGTCTCTCTAAGCCCATATAAATCGATGTCCGATTAGTCAGTCAGTCCAATTAAGTCACGTGATCAAGTTAGGTCTAGGGTTGTGTCCACTTCTCCTATATATAGGAGTGTCTCTCTTGCATCAAAATCATCGTGAATATACTACCCGCTCTTGTCGTTTTGTATATGGTATTTGGGCTCATGGTTGACACCTTGACAATAAGACTTAGTGAAAGTTATTCTAATGGGAGCTTGGTCGTTGTCTTGTGATAAAGGATGCCAATCAATGATTAGCTTGTGTCGGAGTAGGATCTACAAAAGATTTGAAGAGATGTTGGTTGGAAACTATAGTTTGGCATCAACTTGGACGACATGATTTAGATTGTTGTCAATGAGGATTGGTGATGATGCACAGACACTTTCCCGGGAGGTGTCGTGGCCGTGTCGGACGTGGACACGCCATGGACACGGCTGGACACGCGGTGGACACGGCCCCGGAGTGTCTAACTTTTTTTTGAAGAGTTTTTGGCTTAGACACGGCTTGGACACGGCTGACCCAACCCAGCCACATCCAGGTCCAGTTATGTTAGGAAAAAAGACTAAACCCGTCCATGTTCCTTAACCCACCGATATGTGCTCCCCTTCTCCTCAATTTCACTCCAAATTTTCATTGTTTTCTTATTGGTAATCCTGCCCCTCTATCAATCTATGACCAATTTTTCTAATAAGTCTTTTTCTTCTGTTTTGTTATAATGTTAACAATAATTGTTGCTATTGGTTCAGTTATGTTATACAAATTTGTAGTATTTACTATATTTAATCATACATCATTCTGAGTTGGATTTCTTTATTGTTGAATTGGTCTAATTATTGTTTATTTACTGTTCAAAAGTCAGTGCGTTATGATTTAAATTGACAATTTGCTTTAATTGATTGGAAGCATGGACATGAATGTGTTTACATAAATTTATAAATATCACTACGTCATACTTGTTGTATCTGATGGGTTTTTCCTATTTGGATGAATGTGTTTGATGGATGATTGTATGTCTTTTAAGTAAATGAATTGCAAACTCCACAATTAAATTTCTATAATAGAATGTGTTTATACATCAATAATGTATACATATATATGTGGAAAAAACAATTTGCCGTGTCCGGCCCCATGTCCGTGTCCTACATTTTTAAAAATTGTCGTGTCCCGTGTCTGTGTTTGTGTCCGTATCCGTGTCTGTGTCCGTGTCCGTGCTTCCTAGGTGATGCATATACCAACTACACTTAGAGATAAGGCGCATAGACAAATTGCTAGAAGAAGTTAAAACCTTTACTGGCAGGGCAAGTAAAGGTAGAAATGACAGAGGTAGAGTCACCCTCCTAGTAGCAAAAGCAAGTCAGATGCACCATAAATCAGTGTTTGTCTAAATGGACTAAGCAAAAGCATGTCAGATGCACCCTAAATCAGTGTTTGTCTAAATGGACTAAGGAGAAGACCATAATGGTTATCACTATACAAACTTGTCACCTTATCATACGGTTGAGGCTTATGTGCAAGACTCAATTAGATTTTTAAAACTAATGCGCTAAAGCCTAGTTCCATTTGTGACCCTTCAACAATATCTACAACTTACACCATTCAAAAATGGACTCGTCCCCATGGTATGTGTCAAAAAAATTGTCTTTCTATATCTTAGAGAAGGTAAAGCCATCTCCTATAAATAGGAGGCGGAGAAACATGGAAGAGAATAAGAACCCTAATGTACCTATTATACTTAGGCCTATGTCATAGGAGAAGTAAAATGGAAAAGATAAAGTAGGAATTATAAGAATACAGAAGCTATATAAAAAAATATATCCTAATAATCCCCCTCAAGCTGGAGCATAGATGTCAATTATGCCCATCTTGCAGCACAGTTCCTCAACTCACTTGCTAGAGAGAGGCTTTGTAAATATATCTACAATTTGTTCATGTATAGGCAGGAAAGGCGTAGTGATCTTCTTGGCCATAACAACACCTTGGAGAAAATGGCATTCCACCTAAATATGATTGGTCCTTTCATGGAATACATGATTACTAGCAATGAAGGTAGCAGCGCGATTGTCAAGATACATAGGGATGGCATATGTGATACAAAATCCAAAGTCAGCAATAATAGATTTGAGCTATAACAGCTCACAGGTGGTATGTGCCATTGCACGATACTAAGATTCTACACTGGATCTAGCAACGACATTTTCTTTCTTACTTTGCCAAGTAACCAAATCATGTCATGCAAAGGTATAATATCCAGAGGTAGATCTCCGATCAAACTTACACCATGCATAATCAACATCAGAATATCCAATAACATCGAGGTGCCCATTTCTTCTACAAAATAGTCCTTGTGCATGTGTGTTCTTCAAATATCTCAATACTCGGCATGCACCTCCTACTGACACTGCCTAGGGCAATCCATAAACTGGCTAAGAACCCCAACAACAAAGCATATATCGGGCCTGGTAACAGTAATTTATAAAAGTTTACCAACCAAACAAAATTTATCTTCTAAGAGATGAGTGGATTCTACTAATAGATCATGTGTTAATCCATAGGGGAGACTACAGGACGACAACCCAAGATCCTGGTTTCAATCAGTAAGCCTAGAGTATACTTCCTTTGAGATAAAGATACTCCATTCTTGCTGTGTGCTACTTTTTTTTTATAATCAGATTAATGTCATTATGGAGGAGCCATATGGTATCTACATGAAGAGGAAGACAAACTAACAAACCACACAATGGTCAAGAACATATTCAACCCACGACAAAAGCTCATGTCAGAATCAATAAGAACAATGATGCACAAACCCCTCTTCCACTTCGTTGGCTAATGCAGCTTTCCATGAAGGATACCTTCAACTTGAGCATGTATTTGTGGTAGAGTAACTGCACCAAACCGTTGTTCCAAAAGGATATCACCTACGCACTTGTTGCCATACAACTACGCAACAAAATTGACCGAGAAAAAGTAACCTACTATGAGGAGAGAAAGAAGTGTCAATTACGATGGGACGAAACAAAACCAAAAAGCAACCTAGTCAAAATAGAAAACAAGTAAAACAGAAAGGGGGAAGGAAACTCATAGCTGGACTCAACAATAAGAAGGAAGAAGACAGCTGCCTCCAAAAGCACCACACACCAGCCACCAAGCAAGGTTAGACAATCAAAATGTGTCCCAAGAGTAGAACAACCTTCGAGACGCCCAAGATCCAAACCTAAAAGTCTAGAACAAACGCCTCCACTGCCCTAAGAAGCCAGAGGAGAAACGGCCACACCTCGCAGAAAAGAAACCCTACCGACGTCGAGCGAGAAGAGACCAAGGGGGAGGGGGTGCCAGCTTTGCAGCGGCCAAAAAACCCTTCCCCCAGTCAGCCGTCGTCAAAGAGAAAAACAAAGCCTCGCTAAGGTAAGGGGGAGCAGAGCGGTTGTGGGCTAATGCTAGCTCTTGTTGTGTGCTACCTCAATGCCAAAGAAATATTGTAGACGCCCAAGGTCTTTGATTACAAAATGTTTCATAAGATATCTTCTTCATATCAGTAATCCACGTGTCATCACTACCAGACAAGATGATGCCATCCACATAAACAATGAGAATAATAATACCAGTACTGGTTTTAATAAACACATAATGGTCGCACAGAGGCGGTGTGAAATCAAATTTATACAATACAAGGGATAACTTATCAAACCATGTTGTAGGACTCTACTTGAGGCCATAAATAGCTTTCTTAAGAAGGCAAACTTTCCCAAAATACTCCCCATGAGCAACATTTCATGGAGGTTGTGACATATAGACGGTCTCCTAAAGCTCTCCATATAGAAATGCATTCTTGACATCTATCTAATATAAGAGCCATCCTTGATTAACATCCATAGAAATAAGAGTGCGTACAAAGTTAAGACGAACAACAAGAGAAAAAACTTTGAAGAAATTAACTCCAGATTTATGTGTATCCCTTAGTAACAAGTATGGCCTTTAGATGCTCAATTGTCCCATCAGGCAAATATTTCACCGATAGACATGATTGCTACCCAGAGGAAAATTAACAAGGTCCCATGTCCTACGGGATTGAAGACCATCCATCTCCTCATCCATAGCTTGTTTCCACCCAGAGTGTAGCAATGCCTCCTGAACATTCTTTAGGATAGAAATTGTAGATAAAGTAGCAGTATACTGAGCCATGGAAGAATTAAGATGAGATTTAGAAACATGTACAGAAATACAATATTTGGTGCCATACCATTGTGCTTTTCATAATACAATAGGAATGTCAGAATCAGAAGTTGTAAGGAATCAGTAGTATTACCATTAACTTGTGGTGGATTATCATTCTCAAAAGAGGCAATAGTTGGGGATACCGGATACCTCAGGTAGAGTCTGTCGTCTCTTCCGCTCAAACAACTGTAGAACACGGGAGGAGGACACAACCAATAGAAGGGTCGTAGACACAGTAGGATCAGGAATGGGCACAGTAGGAAGTGGCAACATGCTGAGTAAGTTTAGAAAAGAAAAGTGTATCTACGAAAAAGGTGATGTTCGCACTGACTTACAAGCGATGTGCAACACGCTAAAAACATTTATACCCCTTTTTATGTGCGAGAGTAACCAAGGAAACAACAACAGAAAGCACGTGGGGATAGTTAATCACGCCCAGGTTGGTGATTGTAAACAAAGCATAGGCAGCCAAAAACTTTTGGTGGTAGAGCAAAGATTGTTTCATGAGCGTAGAGAAGTTGACAAGAAATTTTATTTTATAGAACAAAAGAAGGCATTCAATTGATGAGACAGTTTACTAAAAGGATGACATTTGCCCAATAAAACTTGGGGACTTTTATTTCGATTAAGAGTGTACGAGTTATATCAAGGAGATGCTTCTTTTACTTTCAACAACGCCATTTTGTTGTAAGTTGTAGAAATAAGAGGTTTGGGGACAATCTAATGTAACCCATGTTGCAAAACAAAACTCAATTCATAATTCAACTCTGCTGGACAATGCCCCCAAGCATGGACTTATTATATAGATAACACGTGAAAAGCCCTAATTGGCTTATTTTTGCTGAAGATCCGACTAAAATCAGAATTAAAAACTAATTAATTAAGAACTTACAAGTAAGTCCCTAACATTACATTTAGATTCTAAAACTGAAACAACTGCATAATAAACCTTAAAACGGGAAAACATAATCCTTATATGTTATGTGACATTCGGATGTGAAAGTGGGACTCTGATCTAGATGTGGAATTTGTCCTGCATAAATCGCTTCCGATGCGAAATATCTCGTCCCAAGTTCAAAATAAAAAGTTGATGATGCAAGCCAATGCCATGTTTGTGTGCAATGATGAGCGGAATGAACATCACGCTTCTGTTGTAAACATTAAAACCAATAGATGTCTTCACGTCGAAAGCTACATACAGGAGTGTCGGGAAGAACGGATGATCACATGCTTGGATAATTGTGACGTCAAAAGCAAGATGCATGAATGGTAGGAAGAACAAATCACATGTTTGGATACTTGTGACGTGCTTTGCTAGTGATGGTGTGACTAGTGGTGGAGCCGGAGCAACATACTCGTCATTGTTTTTTCCGGTATCATCTTTACCAAAGACAAATCAACTGACGTCCTTGGTGATGTGGAGATGTAGTCATGTAGTTCTGTATGTTTTGGTGCAGGTTGCTCTTGCATGTGCTTAAATAATTCACACCTTATGCCGCATGTCTAGAAGCATATTTTTCCAAGCGATCAAAACGACTATCATAATGAATCATGTCGCGCTTCTAATTTTGCAAATCTAGCATCGATCTCCACGTTGTCCATCATGATATGCGTCGATGAAGTTTGTGGCAGTTGGAAGTTTGATTCAAGCCCCCTAATCTACGGATCCAACTTAGCACTGAGTTGGCCGGAAGAAACGTCTCCAATTTCAGGTTCCTAAAGACGTAGAAATTTGCACACATATCAAGGTTGAATCCAGAGAATTTCTAAGTGCAGTAGACGGCTCTTAGATTGGAGAAGGGACGAGGTCTGCGTCTGTGTGACGGTTGGAGTAGTCTACGTGAAGATTAGACGTGCGTCTGCATGAAGGCTACTAGATCATGTGACCTTGACGTACTCCTCGTTGTTGAACGGTCATTGGAATTTGTTGCAAAATCTTATCTTGTGTTGAACTTTCATGGAGTGATATGCATATTGTTCACAGTTGAGGTGATGATGGTACTCGAGAAAGCATAAGCTCAAGTCTATAGACTTGCTTGGCAATGAAGGGTGTGGGAGGCAGGGAAAATCACAGATGTGTGGACAAAAGGGAAATCACAGACGTACGACTGTATACCCTCAGTAGAACGCAAGATTGTGTAACGGTTTGGATCATTCACATCATCCACTAACGAAGACGAGAGTACGTGTTGGATCGGATCGCTGAAAGCAAGATTGCAAGTTTAATGAGTGACGCGGGTGTGTGGGGAAAGAATGGGTGTGGGGTCGCGGCAGAAGGTAACGGTTGGAAAGAGATTGTTGGAGGGTTTCTCTGGGTTGGAAGACGATGCCTTTTAGGCGCTATCCAGGAGAACAGGGGAGTCGGATGGAATTGTCATGAACAACAAACAGGAAGGGTTGAGCGAGAGTTGGGCTTAGGTGAGCATGGCGGAGGAACTTGCATGGAGATGTTGCGGCGCACAAAATGAGAGGGAATCAAACGATCAGCGTGGAGATCGTTCGAAAAAAGAAGTGGCTTGCTGGCTTGCATTGTGAAGGGTTTCTGGATCAGGAAACCACGACCGCAGAAGCAACGAAAGAGGAAGGTTAAGAAAAATGTCATCTTGCGGGAAGGTTTGTGACGAGCGGGGAGAAGAACAATGAACAACAATGCATGAGGAAGATCTAAGGAACAATGTTGGTGGCACACTTATTCACATGTGAAGCGGGAAGAACATCAGTGGTGCACTGTGATGAACAACTTTTTTAATTTTGATAGATGAGTAGGTCAAATTTGGTTGGAGGGATTTATATTACCTTAGGGTTGGGGATTAATCACGGATCTAACCTAGGGTTTGGATACGCTAGATGGTGGATATGGCTCCTAGACCTAGGATTTAGGAACCAACGAGTGGTGGAGGATAGGTGGGTTCGGCCACACCTATGGTTTTGGTCGTCTCCTAGAGTCTTGGGATCTAGACCTGGGATTTAGATCTGAAGCTCTGATACCACATAATGCAACCCATGTTGCAAAACAAAAATCAATTCATAATTCAACTCTGCAGGACGATGCCCCCAAGCATGGGCTTCTGTAACCCTATAAATAAAGCAAGGTGTGCAGCTTGCTATTCGAGCTGCTACACCTTCTTGCTAGGTTTTATTCCATCTCTTCTCCTGCTTGCCTGATAATCTTCACTCGCTTCCGTCTTTTCACTCAATTTCTTATTCCTATTTTAGTGTGGATAAGCTCAATGAAAAGCAAACGGTGCTTGTTAGCACTTTCACCTGATACCCAGTAATAGTCGACGCTTACTTGTTACCCATACCCAACTACATACATGCTAATTCGTTTTTTGAGTGGATTACTTTTAGAGAAATCAAGTCAATATGCTAACTACATATGTCACGCCACACATCGTCGGAGCAGTGAAATCTTATTGCATTAACTTTACACAGGCACTATACCTGGTGTTAATTGTGTATTAACCATATAGATAAGAAAATTCTAGCCGCAACCAGACACCGACTCGTTTGCCCACCCGATATTGGGAATGGTTGCCAGTCAATCGACTTTTTCTGCAACAATAACTCCCTTTCTACAAAAAGAAAAAAGAGTAGAGAAGTATAGGAAAAAGGAGAAAAGAGAAAATTATTTTGCTCATAACTCTCAATCCACAATGAATTTTTTTCCCAGACTAAAAACCAATAGATTTCTTACAAAAAACACTTTTGAACAAGACTAGTATTAACATACTTTGGAGAAAAAATAATATGAGATATATATCTCTTCTTTTGTACTGTACGTATTTGTTTCTGGTACAACACTACAGTGTTTCATTTCACGTTGCTATAGATTTTATAAAATATATAATAAAGTAGATATTATCCCACCACATATCATCCAACGATATTTTTCTGAAGAAATTACAATATATCTTTCCATATTAGCCGTATAAAAGGGAATACGCAGCCTACTTTCCGGTTGCTTCACATCATATTCATGTTTATCCAAGTACTAGGAGTTTGTATACTTGCTCATCTTAGTGGTCTAATATGTTTATGACTTACGTATAACTTTTTAAACCGTTAATAGACATGTCTAAGACGAAGATTGTGTGTAACTCTATTAATGACAGACTCCGGGTCGACATGAAGCCAACTGTTGTGACACTTTCAGCTTCACATGCTACAAACGAGGAGTCACTGCCGCTACACATGCTCATGCATAAAAGCACACGTAATTTTACTATTTTATCGAGTTAATTTTATTGTCTACTCACGTACGTAGCACATGTCTTCCGACTAGTATATAGATAACACGTAGAAAATCCTAATTGGCCTATTTCCTCTGAAACCGAACTAAAACAATAATTGAAACCTAATTAAGAACTTACAAGTCCCTAACATTACATTTAGATCCTGAAACTGAAACGATTGCATAATAAACCTTATAATAGAAAAACATAATAAAGCAACTAATTATCCTAATATGTTATGTGACATTCGGATCTAAAAGTGGCACTTGGATGAGGATGTAGGACTTGTCCAACGCCACAATCCTCTTTGAGATACAAATCTTTTGAAAATCAGGTTGCACATATTCAAAAGCATTATCAGTGCGAATAAACTTAGAAGTAGCAGAAAATAGAGTGTTTTTCATTTAGGAAATTGATGAAAACATCTAGAATTTCAAAACGATCCTTAAGCAAATAAAGCCAAGTCGCACAAGACCAGACATCAATAAAGGTTACAAAATATCACACCTAGTATGATTACTAATATGACATGGTCCACAAACATTAGAGTGAACTAAATAAAAGAAACTTGGACTCCTATTGTAAATACGAGGAGAAAACACTAACCGATCGTGTTTTTCAAGCTGACAAGACTGACATGTAAAACTCTCAGAGGACAAATTGGGAAATAAAGACTTCAACTTAATAGTAGAAGGATGATCAAGCCTCACATGCCATTGATGAAGAGAGGTGGACTGGGTCACAAGTGTAGTAGTAGGAGAGGTTGACGAGGTATGTAGGTAGTACAAACCATCTCCACCTTCTGCATGGAGACAGTGTAAGGAAAGAAGGTTAGACTGCAGTTCAAAGTCTTGGTAATTTTAGTGACAGACATCAAGTGATTGGTACCACTAGAGGCAGATGTAGATTCTCCATCAGCATCGCTAGTTGACACCTGATTGGCCCATTCTGGTTTCCCATGCTTTTTCCAACATTTGTCTTATTTGGTATTAGTCTGCTTGTAGAAATTACAGAAATGAGATTGGGAAGAAGAGAACCCTCTCCCACTATTGTTGAGACCTTTGCCCTGACATTGTGCCCTCGTCCAACAACAACAAGGACATTAGGATCCTCTATAGTAGTAAAAGACTCAGAGGGAGATAGTCGGAGATGGACATCATTTAGCATTGGCAACGGTTCCGATGCAAGAATTTGTTGGCGAACAACTTCATAATTGGGAGGTAGGCACGCCAAAAACTTATATAATTGGACTTCTTGTTGCTTATGCAATTTAGAAAGGTCGTATGACAAGGGATGATGAACTTTGAGTTTGCCCCAGATTCCTTTAAAGTTGTCGAAATGTGAAGCAAATTATGACCTATTTTAAGTTTTAGAGACTGCAAATGTTTGTACGGATTAGATACTTGGGATGTAGACGTTTGTACAGATCAAATACTCGGGATGCATTCCCTTTGCCAGAATACACATGAGCAATGTGATCCATGCCTCCTTGGTTGTATCAGTAAAAAGAAGATTAGTGGAGACATGTGATTCATAGCTATTTAGTATCCAAGAGAGAACCAGAGAGTCATGTTCAGCCCATTTCTTATAATGTCTCTTCTTTTCAGATGTCTCTTCATTAGATGGAGGTGGATCAGTAAGATGCTCCATCCTCACCAAAGAGTGCACACAAATATGAAAGGAGTGTGCCCATAGAATATAATTGGAGCCATTAAACTTCACAGATATTACGCACTTGGGAGTGTCATAGGGATCTCAACGGTCGAAGAAGATGAAGCGGTAACATACCAAAACAAGGTATAATAGATCAGCAGAGATAAGAAGTTTCATGTCCTAAATCTACACCTCGTGTAGATTTTCTTCGCAACAACAACAAAGGGATGGCACAACGTGTCTTGGATCAACACGTTGTGTTGAATGGCACGACAACAGGCTCAGCAAGGCAACGAAGCGTCGTGTCAAATATGACACACTATGTTGAATGTGCAGTAGCAAGTTCAACAAGTCATCAACACGACGTGTTGAAAGCGTAACAGTAGGTTCAGCAAGCCAATGACACGCCATGTTACGTATCGTGGCAGTAGACATGTCGTTGCAAGTGACGAGAACACCCCATGTCAAATCAAGGACACATCATGTAAGGCACTACAAATCAAGCAATGAGATCCATGCCTCCTTTGTTGTATCAGTAAAAAGAAGATTAATGGAGACATGTGATTCATAGCTATTTAGTATCTAAGAGAGAACCAGAGAGTCATGTTCAGCCCATTTCTTATAATGTCTCTTCTTTTCAGATGTCTCTTCATTAGATGGAGGTGGATCAGTAAGATGCTCCATCCTCCCCGAAGAGTGCACACAAATTTGAAAGGAGCGTGCCCATAGAATATAATTCGAGCCATTAAACTTCACAGATATTACGCACTTGGGAGTGTCACAGAGACCTCAACGGTAGAAGAAGATGAAGTCGTAACATACCGAAACAAGGTATAATAGATCAGCAGAGATAAGAAGTGTCATGTCTTGAATCTACACCTCGTGTAGATTTTCTTCGCAACTACAACAAAGGGATGGTACAACGTGTCTTGGATCAACACGTTGTGTTGAATGGCACAACAACAGGCTCAGCGAGGCAACGACACGCCATGTCAAATATGACACACTATGTTGAATGTGTAGTAGCAAGTTCAGCAAGTCATCGACATGTCGTGTTGAAAGCGCAACAACAGGTTCCCCAAGCCAGCGACATGCCATGTTACGTATCGTGGTAGTAGATATTTGATTGCAAGTAACGAGAACACCCTATGTCAAATCAAGGACACATCATGTAAGGCACCAGTGTTCTAAAAAGCGGTAGTCGGTGTACGGGCGGATAGGGCACCGAATAGAGTATATACAGTATGCGGGAGTATAAGCGGGAGAATAATCAGTTTTTTTTTATATTAATTATAAATATATATAAATTATATATTGACCATACACAAGTTTTGCATTAGTCATATATTTAGAATTGTACAACTAAAACTTGAGTAGAATCTTATTGTAATATGAGATTAATCATGTCCTAAAAGTAGGGAGTTAAACTACACTTAGATTGTAACTAAGCATAGATACAAACAAAATGAACTATATCTAAGTAATCACTATAAGGAATATGCATCTAAATCAATATTCAATATGGAGCAGCTAATAATAACAATTAATCATAGACATAATTGCAGTAAATAAGTAATTAGACACGTTGATGACATTAAAGAAGAAAACACTAACAATAAGAATCAATTCAATAACAATTAACTATAAACTTATTGAGAAAACATGGGGAGACGACCAAATATGTGAAGAGGGGGAAGAGAATGTAATTGTAATGACCAATAAGTAGGTTCAATAAAAGCTGCTGTAAATAAAAATTACTGCAACCAGATTTTGAAAATTGCCGATTAATCGGCCGAGTATACCCCCAAGCGGTCGATTAATCGGCCCTGGACCGATTATTGGTCCGATTATTCATGTGCGGAGCGGTAGACTTGCAAAACCGATTATTCGGCCGATTAGACTGATTTTCTGAACACTGGAAGGCACCGCAACAACAGATTAAGGTTGAAAATGACGTAGAATAGGAGGGGAACGTTGTAAATCACCCAAAAGACATAGAGATATGTTCGAGAGATCCAATCATATCAATAGAGAAGTAGATAAAACCCTATAATAGGTGGTCATGGACAACCACAAAAGGAGAACCATACGGCTTTCCAAACAACAGTCTTTAGGGCATAAGACCATCAGAAAGACCGCAAGCCATGTCCCTAAATCCTTTTGTTGGAGAAGAGGATAGGGCTAGAAGGGAGAGTAGATCCCTGAAGGTGTGGGCAGTGGCGGTGGAGAAGAGAGGAAATGATAGGGGAGGAAGGGAGGAGAGATGGTAGTAGTGGGTTGGCGTGGAGAGACTCCAGAGAAGGTTATGCGTCATGCTCTGATATCATGTGGAAAACAGACGTCTTTCTATATCTCAGAATAGGTGAAACCCTCTCCTATAAATAGGAGACATTACAGGGAAGCTAACAAAAATCCCAATGGGCTTATCATACTTAGGCCCGTGTTATAATAGACTTGAGTAAAAGCATGGTTGTATAGGCGGCTAGGCGACCAGGCGTTTATATATACATATATATAGATAGATAGATTAATTTAATGGATACATGTAAAATTTATGAAAAATAAAGTTAAATCAGTAGATGGTTAACTAATATCAAAATCAGTACATAAATAAACACAAATCAGTAGATAACTAAATAAAAATAGTAGCTAAATAAATACAAATAAGTAGATGAGTAAATACAATTAAGTGGATAAATAAATACAAATCAGTTGATCAATAAAGCTACATCAGTAGATGATTATATAATTTCAAAATCAGTACATAAATAAATTTAAATGAGTAGATAACTAAATAAAAAACAGTAGATGAATAAATTCAGTAGATGAATAAATACAAATAAGTAGATGAATAAATACAAATCAGTTGATAAACTAATATAAATCAGTAGATGATTAAATAATACCTAAATCAGCACATAAATAAATACAAATAGTAGATGAATTAATACATTAAATATAAATCAGTTGATAAACTAATATATATCAGTAGATGATTAAATAATTCCTAAATCAGCACATAAATAAATACAAATAGTAGATGAATAAAATACAATAAATACAAATCAGTTGATAAATAGAGTTAAATCAGTAGATGATTAAATGATATCAAAATTAGTACATAAATAAACACAAATCAATAGATAACTAAATAAAAATAGTAATAAATAAAAACAAATAAGTAGATGAATAAATACATAAGTGGAAAAGTAAATACGAATCAGTTGATAAATAAAGTTACATCAGTAGATTCTTACATAATTTCAGAAGCAGTATAAATAAATTCAAATGAGTAGATAGCTAAATAAAAAACAGTAGATGAATAAATTCAGTAGATGAATAAATATAAATAAGTAGATGAATAAATACAAATCAGTTGATTAACTAATATAAATCAGTGATGATTAATCAATTCTCAAATCAGTACATAAATAAATACAAATAGTAGATGAATAAATATAATATAATCAAATCAGTTGATAAATAAAGTTAAACAGTTGATAACTAAAGTTAAATCAGTAGATGATCAAATAGTATCAAAATCAATACATAAATAAACACAAATCAGTTGATAAATAAAGTTAAACAGTTGATAACTAAAGTTAAATCAGTAGATGATTAAATAGTATCAAAATCAATACATAAATAAACACAAATCAGTAGATAACTAAATAAAAATAGTAGATAGATAAATACAAAAAAACATATGAGTAAATACAATTAAGTAGCGCCTGGGCGGGTCGCCTAGCCCGCCTGGGCGGACGCCTAGCCCGCCTGGCCCGCCTAGCACGCCTGGCACAGCCATTGATGCTGGGCGCCCAGATATTAAGACCCCATTGGCCGCCTGGGCCGCCTAGGCGCGCCTAGGCGCCGCCTGGGCGCCCGCCCGTACAACACAGAGTAAAAGGGAAAAGACAAAGCAGGAATAACAAGAATACAACAGCTGTATATAAATATATCTTAATGGTATGCATGCATGCACAAATACATTCACACTAATATGCATACATGCATCTGAGGACTTGCATAATAATGCATGTACACTGACAGTCTTGCACAAGGACTCATGCACATAAATGTGTGCTCCAACAAACATGCTACTAAGAATCCAATTCTTTGCTGCACCATAGTTGAAATTATCAATATTGTATATACTTCTATATCTTTTTCATAACAAATATACATATTATACTATATAGGCGTATAGGAAAATTGTTTCATATACCTTGAAGTCCTTGTAGAAGCACAAACGTATCTCTTCTATATTTCCATGTGAGCAAACCAATAATGGTGATGCTCCTACTGCATTCTTAACCGCATCAATTAGATCGCTTGTTTGATATTTTTCGTCATTAGATGCAAGAAATCCAGCATCATTCAGAATTTTCTGCAGGCAGAAGACGTAACATAAAAAACAGAGTGACAAACCAGATTTTAATAACATAATGCATACAGCCTTAGGTTATATGAGGTACCATGTGTCAGCTTACACTAAACTAGTTTCATATGCCCAATATGTGCATCTAGAATGGCACTAGAACAAAAACTAAGGATATACAGAATTCCGCTACAGAAAGAACATCCCTACTTACATTTTGCCAAACGTCCTCACTTCCAGAGAATTACTATACCGCTTCCACTATTTGTTAAGGAAATAAATTGATATACCAAATGCTAAATAGAAACAGTGTCAATTACCGTGATATTGTATTTAAAGTAAAGATCCAGTGCTGCAGTGAAATACGTATATTCATCCTTGATCACAGGATCCGCGCATGTTCCATGCTTTTCTACAAAAAACACAGCAGGCGCAAAATTGTTATTAGTGGAACAGGAGAAAAATAAAGAAAACGTCTGACATGCCAACAGCTTTTATGTATATATGTAAAACAATGTTTAAGAGATATAATCCATTTCTAAATTTATGTCAGTCTTAAGCTATTAATTTAGGTAAACATGCTCTCACTTGACTGATAAAAAGGCAATATGCATTATGTTAAGCACCAATCGATGCTGCTATAGCCATACAGTATTTCAGATTCAATTAGACTTGTCTGTAATTTACACATGTATTATGCCACTTTTCTTGCTGTACCAAAAAGCATTTTTTCTGAACGTATATGACGTATTTTTATATTCCCTCTGTGTGTTTGAGAAGTCATCTTACATGTGCATACTGGAGATTAGAGATACATATGATAATGGATCTTCCAACATAGATACCCAACCCATACTCGACTTAACACATATATGTCACCTTTCAGAGGTAACCTTTTGATCTTATATTATCATTAAGTGGATTACTATATTCCATTGTAAGCCAGTCTTTACAAGGAAATTTAGTCTCATCTTATCTTTAACGAAATAGCAGCTAATGTGGTCCTAGACTCCTAGTTCGTTCCCCCATCTCCCAATCCTTGTTCATCTTTAGCGGACTAGAAGTGTATTGTGCCCTAAAGGCATTGGACCGATCATCGCTACCAGTTGACACCATTTACTTTAACAAAGAAAGAAGTTGTGCCCTATAGGGGAGTCACGTCCATAGAGTGTTATACCATAGATGTTAGCTCTTATTAGAGGCAGCTTATGGTGTCTGTGTTTTAGAGGTCGTCACTAGTGTGTACCTTCCCAAAACTTCATCGCTAGTATTGTTGTCTGAATAGCTTACAGCGTCGTGATCTTTTGCGTCTTGTATTTGTCCAAAGGGTTATCTCCGAAATCTGTGGTTCATAGAATCGACAATTTTTGCAATGGTCCAAATGAAAGGTGAAGCAGAGTCATTCCTTGGCTGAAGTTTCATTCCACCAGGAAGGTGAAGCATAGTCCTTCCTCGGTTGAAGTTTCATTCCACCCGAAAGGTGAAGTATAGTCATTCCTTGGCTGAAGTTTCATTCCACCCGGAAGGTGAAGTGCACTAATTTTGGCATTGACAAAATGTTCCAGGCCAATTTCACTTGCCTCCTCCAATGGGTGGATGAACCTAGTCTAAATCATATTAAGGACATGGTGTTGGTCATTTTAATAGAGGAGAGGCTCAAGCAATAGATACCATATCTGAAAACTGTATCTATTTGCAGCAACAAGACAAGATTGTTGCAAAATATAGTGAACCCCCCAGTTTCATTCATTCCCTGGGGCTGCAGCATGTCTTCTTGACAAAGCACATCATCCTGAATCCCTTTCATGGTGCAAACCTTACCCCCCGGAGTCCACCCAGGCCACTTGACCATAGTTGTCCTGGTTCTGATCCTACCCACAAGGGGACGTGTCTTCTTGACAGAGCACATCATCCTGAATCCATTTCTCATGGTGCAAACCCCTTGAGTCCACCCAGGCCACATGACCTTAGTTGTCCTAGTTCTGACCCTACCCACCAAGGGGATGTGGAATGGAAGGAGTTTTGAGTCAGATCTGACATCACAAACATTTATGTGGAGAGGTTGTAGGGGTACACTATATGCCTTCATACATGGTTCAACTTTGTAGTATCATGGAAATATATAGTAGCCTACCTCAAGGGTACACTATATGCCTTCATACATGGTTCAACTTTGTAGTATCATGGAAATATATAGTAGCCTACCTCAAGTGTTGTTTGCAAGAAATAACATGATGTATTGTATCCCATTTAGGCCACATGTTCAAATAGTCATGTGATTAGAATGATATAGATTCATGCACGCTAACAATGTGCAATGATAGGCTCATCGAACAAAGACGTGAAACTGAGATGTTATTAATATCCAAGATACAAGCTAAGCTGAATTCAACACAGACAAAAGCACAGG
Organism: Alisma plantago-aquatica; assembly: GCA_963693085.1. NCBI lineage: Eukaryota > Viridiplantae > Streptophyta > Magnoliopsida > Alismatales > Alismataceae > Alisma > Alisma plantago-aquatica. The sequence goes on along the minus strand of OY856415.1, from coordinate 408,416,388 downwards.
ATCAAAATTTGAATCGTTGTGTTGAAGAAATGCACATTTTTGAAAAAACCAGGGTGCCAATAGAGGAGAAATCTTGCTAAAGTTTGGAATAGCGACCCAATGCATTGCACCCACTGAGATCAAGAATCAACACCTCTCAAATGTATTTTTTAATATTAATCTTAGCCTTCATCTTAAGCAACAGATTTGAGAGGTACTGATCTTAATATTAGTGGGGGCGATGAGCAAGACGTCTATCCCAAATTTACACAGGTTTCCTCCATAATTTCAACTGGAAGATTTTTAAGCATAAAAACTCTGCTTCCCATTAGATAATATTGTTGGAGTAAGCATTTAGCATCACTCCGGGACCTACTGATCCTTTATCAAGAAATAGAAGTGGGACTCATAGTTGGGATAGACATAACACAGGGTAGAGAACATAGGCATTGTAATGATTCACAAGGATGATGGGACAGATCAGACATTTACAAGAGTTTAGTTTGTATCAGAGATGATGAATCATCTTATTTGGTATTCTACAATATAATCTTACCTATTTGCCATTGTAGGTGGAATGATTAAGCTTAGTGTTAATATATCTTCACTTTGTATTTATTTCTTATTTTATATTACTGCTGTACCTACATGTAAATTTCCCTTTACTATAAATAGAGAAGAGAACCCTATTGGGTTGCTCACGTTGCATACGTGCAACAACACCACAGCCGCCTCTCCTTTTACATGGTATCAAGAGCAGGTTAGGCTTCCGCAGCCGCCGGCCCTCCCACCCAGCACCGCCCCCCCCCCTCCTCTCTCTCCCTCCCGCCGCCCCTCTCCTTCAGCCGCCGGGCGCCGGCCACCTCTCCCGCCGCCGGCCGCCGCCGCAGCCAGCAGCAGCGGCTGCTGCACCTTGCCGCCGGCGTGCGGCAGGGGCGCGGGCCTTCCGTGCGGCGCCGCTGATCCTCGGTGGCTCGTCTCATGCTGCCGTAGATCCCGTCGCACCGCTCTACAGGCTCCGTCTACGTCTCCGGGCTCTTTTTCAGCCTTTTCGGTTTCTTTTTCGGGCGCCGCTCTTGCTGCTCCGGGATCTCCGGTTGATACAACGGCCTTCTAAAGTCCTACCCGGGGGTCTCGTCTCTTCCAGTGTGGCTTCCTAATCACATCTCCTTCATGTGTGATTAGGAACCTCTCGGTTGAAGGCTGTCGATGCGTCAGTAACGCCTCTCACGAGCACTGACAAAGACTATGCCGAGTGGAAACGACTTGACAGCCTTGTGAAGACTTGGCTGTGGGGTAGCATGGAATCGTCTATTGCTTCGAGGTTCATGTTCTACTCCACTGCTAAGGAGATTTGGGATGCTGTTAAGCAGCACTATGCTCAGGAGAAAAATGCTCTTCGCCAGTTTATGATCTATGATCGTCTGTTTGCAGAGAAACAGGGTGATCGATCCCTTGAAGAGTATTTTGGTGTGATTCAGTCTATTTCCCAGGAGTTGAGCTACTATCATCCCGTGACGGTTGCTGCGCAGATTAAAGACAGAGATGATCTTGTCACTGCCAAATTCCTCTCCGGCCTTAGCTCTTCTTTTGGTTCAGCACGCAGTGTGATTCTTGCATCTGACAGATTACCGAGCCTTGCGGAGGCCTTCTCTAGGATTCAACAGTCCACCTTTGAATCTGTTGATCCTTCTCCGGTTGTTCCTTCTGGAGATTCTCATGCCTCCATTGCTGCAGCAGTTCGCGGAGGACGCCCTGCATCTACTACAGCTGACAGACCTGGCTTTGGCAGAGGACGTGGGTCTCGTCCTCGATGTACTTTCTGTGAAAGACCGGGGCACACTGTTGACAAATGCTGGAAGAAACATGGGCGACCTGCCGCCCCACCTGTTGGAACTGCTAACTGTGCTACTTCTGACTCTACACCTGCGAGCTCGACTTCCTCTGGCATTACACTTACTCAGGAGGAGTATGACCGGTTTATTCAGGCTACTCAACATTGGAGTGTGGGCGCCTCTTCTGCTTCTTCAGCGCATCTTGCCTCTACCGCGGGTAATCAGGCTACATCCTTTATGGCTTCTGGATCCGCAACTCCCTGGGTGGTTGACTCTGGTGCCTCCCAGCACATGACTGGTATGAGGCGACTGCTCCGCACTTTTGACTCATATATTCCTCACCCATCTGTTACCTTGGCAGATGGGTCTGTGAGGAAGGTGGTGGCTAGTGGTTCTGTGTCCCTTACTCCAGATATTGATTTGAAATTTGTTCATTTTGTGCCTGAATTTCCTTTCAATTTACTTTCTGTTGCCAAGTTGATTGACACTATGAACTGCACAGTAACATTTGGGCCTTCTTGCTTTGTCTTACAGGATCTCAAGAGTTTGAAGATGATTGGTGGGGGGCCTAGGAAAGGTGATCTCTACCTCTTTCCTGGTGATTATCTACCTCGTCATCCACCTCCTGCTCCAGTTTCCTCCGCCATGCTGAGTGGTTCCCCCTTGCTATGGCATTGCAGATATGGCCATCCATCCTTAGACAGCTTGAAGAAATTGGAACCCGATCTTGCTCATGTGTCTTCTTTAGAGTGTCAGTCCTGTCAGTTGGGCAAACATCATCGGTTGTCCTATCCTGTCCGTGTCAATAATCGGGCTTCTAGCCCGTTTGAGTTGGTTCACAGTGATGTATGGGGTCCTGTTAAAAACCAAAGTTATAATGGTTTTAGTTATTTCATTTCCTTTGTTGATGATTACTCTCGCATGACATGGATTTATCTGTTGAAAAGTCGGGAGTCTGTACTTTCCATTATCAAACATTTTCATAAACAAATTCAAGTTCAATTTAACTGCAATATCAAAATTTTTCAATCTGATAATGCTCTTGAGTATGTTCAGAAAGCAATGAATGAGTTTTGCAGTTTGGTTGGTATGATTCATCACACTTCTTGTCCTCATACTCCTATGCAGAATGGTGTTGCTGAACGTAAAAATCGCCATCTTTTGGATATCACTAGGTCTATCATGTTTGCATCCAATGTGCCTAAACGTTTCTGGTCTGAGGCTCTTCTCACTGCCTGTTTTTTTATTAATCGGCAGCCCTCTTCTGTTTTGAATGGGCGCACTCCTTTTTCTGTTTTACGCCCTATGGACACACCGTTTCATGTTCCGCTTCGGGTTTTTGGCTGTACATCCTTTGTTCATAATTTTGATCCCAAACAAGACAAACTCTCTCCTCGGTCCTTGAAAACCTTGTTTCTTGGTTACTCTGGTACGAGTAAAGGTTACAAGTGTTATTGCCCCAGTTTGCGTCGTATGTTTGTCTCTAAGGATGTCACCTTTCATGAAACCAGCCCGTATTTTGCACATGCTATGAGCAAGGGGGAGCAATTAAGTGAGGGAGTGCCACCCGCAATTCCAAGTGAGGGAGTGCCACCTATCATTGTTGAAGACATATCGCCTGATCCACCTACCATTCAACCCTATACCCAAGTTTATCATAGGCGAGGTAGACCGGATCCAGATGAGGTAGCGGCACAAGTCCATGAGCCTCCTTCCCCATCTTCTACTCAAGAGATTCCTGCAGCGGCTTCTGATCTTGACCTTCCTATTGCTGTCCGGAAAGGTATACGATCATGTACTATTCGACATCCCATATCCAATGTATGTTGTTTGTCGCACTTATCTACACAGGCTCGTGCATTTGCTGTTGGGATGGATTCTGTTCAAATACCAAGGAACCACTTAGAGGCTATGAAGGACAGTGGCTGGAGGCAGGCCATGCAGGTGGAAATTTCTGCTCTGGTTGATAATGGCACATGGGATCTGGTTTCCTTACCTGCGGGCAAGAAAGTTGTGGGCTGCAGATGGGTCTTCACAGTCAAACACAATCCTGATGGTTCGATTGAGCGGTTGAAGGCCAGATTGGTAGCCAAGGGCTACACACAGACATATGGAGTGGACTTCTTTGAGACTTTTTCTCCGGTTGCTCGTCTCAATTCTGTACGGATCCTTATCTCTCTGGCTACTACTTTTGATTGGCCTCTTTTCCAGCTGGATGTCAAGAACGCCTTTCTTCACGGGGTTCTTCAGGAAGAGGTGTATATGGAGCAACCACCAGGTTTTGTTGCTCAGGGGGAGTGTCAGCAGGTCTGCAAATTGAAGAAGGCTATCTATGGGTTAAAACAATCTCCTCGGGCTTGGTTTGACAGGTTCAGTGCTGTTGTTTTACAGATGGGCTTCTCTCGTTCTATGACTGATCACTCTCTATTTTATTCAAATTCTTCTGGTGGGTCCATAATTATTGCTGTCTATGTTGATGATATTGTGATTACTGGCAGTGATTCTACAGGCATATCACGTGTGAAAGAAGGACTACAACATCATTTTCACACAAAGGACCTTGGGAAACTGAGATATTTTCTAGGGATTGAGGTGCTTAGATCCCATGCAGGTATCAATCTCTCCCAGAGAAAGTATGTGCTTGACTTACTACAGGAAACGGGTATGACTGATTCTAAGCCTGTATCCACTCCTATGGATTATCACATCAAGGAGGTGGAAGATGATATTGCATATTCAGATCCAGGTCACTACAGGAGAATAGTTGGGAAGCTGATTTACCTAACTGTCACAAGACCTGATATTTCTTTTGCTGTTGGAGTAGTAAGTCAACACATGTGTACACCACGACAGTCACATTGGACAGCTGTATGCAGGATTCTGAGATATCTGAAAAGTGCTCCTGGAAAGGGGATCACTTATTATAAACCCAAGAGTCCTCTATCTTCCTTGACTCTTACAGGCTATGCAGATGCAGATTGGGCTGGTAATCAAGTTGATAGACGATCTACATCTGGCTACTGCACCTTTCTTGGTGATCATCTGATTACCTGGAAGAGCAAGAAACAACAAGTGGTGGCACGATCTAGTACTGAGGCTGAGTATCGTGCTATGGCACATGCATGTTGTGAATTACAATGGGTCAAATCTGTCTTATCTGAGTTGAAGATTTTGATTCAAACTCCCATGATTCTCAAGTGTGACAATCAATCTGCTATACATATTGCCAGGAATCCTGTTTTTCATGAGCGCACAAAGCATATAGAGGTTGACTGTCATTTCATCAGAGATCAGATACAGAATGGCAATGTGGTGACGCCATATGTTAAGTCTGAAGATCAACTTGCTGATATCTTGACAAAGCCATTAGGTCCAGCAGTGTTCCAGAATTTATGCGGCAAGCTGGGCATCCACAATGTGTACACTCCAGCTTGAGGGGGAGTGTTAATATATCTTCACTTTGTATTTATTTCTTATTTTATATTACTGCTGTACCTACATGTAAATTTCCCTTTACTATAAATAGAGAAGAGAACCCTATTGGGTTGCTCACGTTGCATACGTGCAACAACACCACAGCCGCCTCTCCTTTTACACTTAGCACGGAAGAGTGTACCATGTCTGGAGTGTACCATGTCTGGAAACATACACTTGATAAATGTATACAAACTTGTGGAGAAAGTGCAGACTACTAGAACTTCTATTGAGCCGCATTCGAGCCATAGAGATAGAAAGACCGGTTGATGACTATGAAGGAATGAGGAGCAATTAGATTAATATAAAACGGAGTACAATGGGTCATATATATATATTGGATTAAGGGTACGTTGTACATGGGAAACATAATATGACAAACTAGATTGACGCAAATGGGCTTTAGGAGAGGCCAATCTAATAAAGCAAATAAATTAGAGTTGATACTTCCCCTCAAGCTAGAGAGTGTACCTCAAGTAGACCTAATTTGCTAGTTGCTAACATATAGTTGAAGGTGGTAGGTGGAAGCGGCTTGGTGAAGATGTATGCGGTGTGTTCTCTAGTCTTCACGTATGGTGTGACAATCTTCTTGGCATGAAGTAGATTTGATACAAAATAGCAGTCGACATCTATGTGTTCGGTGCACTCATGAAACACGGGGTTGTTGGTTTATCATCTTAATTGTCACAATAAGGGATAGTTGGAGAGAAGGGATGAATGGACAGAGCGCAGAGGCGATGAGCCCCTAGGGCTTCCCCGCCGCGAGTGGTTGCGGTGACGCGTGGGGATGCTTCCACCGGGATATCCTCCTCTCAAAGAGGTGTGCGAGTGTGGCGGCCATCTGTGGTGAGTGACAGGTTGGCCTTGGGCTTCCCCGTCAAGCCGCAGGAACGCGTGGGAATCCTCTGCGGGTTCCGATCTCTACTATAGGGGCGACTGTTAGGGGGTGGATCGGGGTGGATCGTTGGGCCTGGGTGCGGTGAGGAAGGCGCAAGGGCGGCTGCAGATCCCTGGCGGTGGGTCGGTCTAGCCTGTCACGATTTGAGCAGCAAGAAACAAAGAATGTCGTCCTCTGGGGGCAGACTGGTCATTGTAATGGCTTCTTACGTCAACGTCGACGGGAGTCATGGTCTTACCTCGTGCCCCTCCAGAGATCCTTCTTCCATCTCGATCTTCAGACAACACCTGAAGGAGGCGCATGTGCACTGGAATCAGTTGGGGGCGTTGGATGCTTGCCTTGGCGTCCCAAGAGGGCATGACACGACTGCAGGTGGTGCCTGTCTGGAGGAAGTCGGCAACAACGTTGTAGGGAACGGGATCGTTGCGGCCTAGTAAAGGAGACGTTGGGAGGGGGGGGTGATCCCTACTATGTTGTTCCGGTAGACCTAGCTTCAAATGGGATTGGTGATGCCCATAGGGTATTCGATGATACGCCTACTGTATCATAATATCTTCAGTGCGGTTGCGGGGGTTCGAGATGTGGTGGGGCGAACACCGCCTGCGAGGGGAGTTTCTTCTTAGTCGAGGCTATTTGCGTTCCCCTGACGGTGGCAACCTCGGGGATCGCCACAAGCCTTGCGCGCGGGGTTGATGGTGGTTTGGTCGGGTCTCAGGTGGCACTTTCCAAGTCGCGAGTTGCCCCGTCTTCTGTTGCAATTGCGGATTTCCACCTGGGCACTCATGTCCCCAGGAACGTCTGCTTTCGGTGCCTGTGACGAGGGCACTGGAGGAACCAATGCTTAGTCGAGACTGTTTGTTATCGGTGTCGAGCTCCGAGTCACCTGGAGCGCGACTGTAAGGCTAATGGACAGGTCGGGAGGCGTCCCCCCTCTCATAGGGATCGGTGCTTTCAATGCCTTTAATGTGGACATTGGAGGCGTCATTGTTCTTCACCGACAACTTGCTTCCGCTGCAAGTTTTAATGGTCATATGGCGAGGGACTGCCTTTTGCGCAACCCGATTGAGCTTGCTATACCATCTCTGTCCAGGGTCCTTTCAGCAACTGAGGTTGAGGTCTCTGATGGGGTGCCCCATGGTGCCAAGGATGACTTCGTTGTGAGATGGATACAAGATTCAGTCAGCACCTGCCGACGTCTGAGGCGTAGTTGCCTCGGAGATTTCTTGGGACATCAATGGGATGACGCCCACATAGGCCTGCGGCCTCGAAGTGTTGATGGATACTGCAGCCACTCGTCTTTCGTGGAGATGGTTAGCAGCCCTGATCGGGATGGATATGCAAGTGAGGTAGATGATGATGATGATGACTTGGCTGATTCTTTAGCTGGCTTCGGCAGTATGAGATGAGGAGTTTCTGAGGGGTGTCTTGTTTTTAGGAGGTCTGGATAGATGTTTAGTTATGTTGCGGGGGTTTGGTTTTTACCTTGGAGGGGCTTTTTTATGGTAAGTGGTCGTTTCTGGTCTTTTTTGTGTGTTGGTCGAGGATGATCCTTTGTACTCTGGATGACATCACTTTGCTTGCTTGAGGGACAAGATGAATGAGATTGACCTTAGTTAATATAAAAAAGGGATAGTTGGAGAGGATACAGGAAGGTCAACTTCTTGAAGAATTGATGTCACCCATTGAATCTCACAGCAAGCATGGGCCATGGCCTGGTATTCTGCTTCAGTGCTAGCAAATCAACTACATATTGCCCCTTACTCTGCCAATTGATGGGATGATCTCCCAACATGAAACAACTCCTTTATTGACACCCTCGGCCCAATCAACATCAACATAACATGTTAGGGACATTTGGAGGAGGATTTTTATAAAAGAGATACATGTTTATTAACTTTTTAGATATTGCAGATTATGTTGTACCTGACTCCAGTGATACACCCAGGGGCTTAGCCATATGTTGACTTACTAAGTTGAGTTACTATGCTGACTGCAAAGGTGATATCTAATTGGGTGATGGTGAGATAATCAACTACCCAACTGTGTCTCAGTATTACTCAAGATCATGGAAGGACTCCCCCTTGGACGTGACTTAGGTGTGGTAGTCCACCAGAGGGAGACATACTTGGAGTTGAGCATGCCCAAATCAGCAAGGGGGTCTATGACATACTTCCGTTGTTAGAGGTAAATGCCACTTTTACAATGTACACTTCAATGCCCAAATAGTGAGTTGTCCTAGGCCCTTCGTGTGAAAATGTGACTTGAAAGATTCCTTCAAGGATAAATTCAAGGATGAAATCCTTGTAGTATCACTATAAGTAATAATGTTATCATCAACATACACAACAAGGATGATGAGATCAGATGCAATGTCAAAGGAGATAAACAATGGTCACCGGAAGATACGGAAAAACCCAAAGGCAGAGTGGAAAATGGATCACTTAGCTCGTTGAACCAAGCCCGGTGATGATTGCTTGAGGTCGTAAAGTGAGCATTTTGAGACGGCGACGTGAGAAGCCTCCCCCTCAGTTATAAGACATGGGGGTTATTGTATATAGACCTTTTCCTCTAGCTGACCTTGGAGGAAGGCATTTCTTTTATATCAAACTGGAATAGGGGCCGATCCATTGTGTTGCTAGAAAACTAACAATGTGGATTGATGCTATATAGGTGATTGGAGAAATAGTCTCAAAGAATTTCAACCATATGTTTGAGTGAAGCCTTTGGCAACTAGACATGCTTTAAGACGTTCAATGGAGCCGTCAAAATTGAATTTGATGTAGAAGATCCAATGGCAGCCTATGATATTCATGTCTGGTGGCAATGTGACAAGATCCCAAGTTCCATTCTCATGCAAAGCTGTCATTTCTTCAAGCATCACGACTTTTCAACCAGAATGTCAAAGAGCCTAACGGTAGGTTTTTAGGATTTGGATGAGTTTAAATGATGGGCAATAGTTCTAGCATTGCGTGAAAGTTTGAAAAGACAATGAGTATGAGAAATGGGATGGCGGAGAGAGCAAGAAAAGATACATTTTCGGGTGCCACTGGATGTGTTGAATCCTCATAATTGGACGATTATGCTGGGTCATGGAATTGGGGATTTTGCCTTGGGCTTCGGTGATAGACATTGGTAAACTCTGAACAGGAAGAATGATAGGGTACATCGGACTTGTAAGAGGATCGGTGGGAAGGGACTCCACCAGAATAGACTCCATTTGATCACATACTGATCTAATTCAACCAATTCGTTGTGAGGCAAGAGAGAAGGCAGGGACGGTGTGGCGAAGAAAATATCGGATTCATGAAAGGTAACATCTACAGAGAGATACATGTGCCTGGTGCTTGGACTATAACACTTATAGCCTTTTTAGAAGGTAGAATAGCCAAGGAAAATTGTTTTGATGGAGCGCGGATCAAGTTTGTCTATCTTTAGATCAAAGCTATGAACGAAGGCAGTACAACCAAAAACAAGAAAAGGGAGATGCATCCAAAATACAAGCAAAAAAGAGATCTTATTCTAGTGAACAGAGGACGAATGATGATATTAAGGTAGTTGGTTGTGAGGGGGACTTCAGAGTTTAGACCAGTATAATTTGGGGGAGCTGAGCGTGGAAAAGAAGAGCCCATGTAATGTCCAGCCATAGTTGTTGAGGCACCCGCCTAGTCGGCGAGGCGCCCAAGGGGGTCGCCTAGCTGGATGCCCAACTCTTAACATTTTGCAGTAGTGAGTGAAGGTGCATCTGGATAAGAAGTATCACGATCATGCCAGAGAATTAGTATGGCAAGAAGGTGGAGCTGCATTGCAATTGAGATGTGGAAGTTATTTGAAACTCCATAAAGGGAGGGTGGGTACTAGGCCGTGAGAGGAAATGTATGGTGGAAAACACCACAGATTGACATTGGCAACTAGACATGTTTTAATTTTTGTATTGAATGTAAAACTTTAATCAAGAGAGTTTAATAAAGATTCACTTGTATCAGGAAACCTTGTAAAATTTAAGGAGATGACAACTCTATTCTTTCGAAAAATCCACATAGGGGAGTTAAAATTCATATCTACAGATAGAGGTCCTTAGGAGGTGAGTAGAACATGGAAGAAATGGGTTATGTGGTTTCTTAGAAACCCCACATTTTCCCATTATGTTTTAGTCTCATTTTTGTTTGTTGTTCTGCATCCATGCCACTGTTGTTCCTAACTGCATCTTCCATTCCTTTTTTTTAGGAATTTTCCTACGAACTTCTATTCAAGTCAAGTGCACACCTGCAATCCTTTGAAGAATGTTGATTTTGGAATCAATTCAAAAGGTTGTACCCATCTTGGAATCCAGATATAGTTTGATTTCCAGCTAAACTTGGCCCCATGGAACAAAATTTCGATCGAAATGTCAAAATTTCGGTCGATTTTTTTTTTTGCAATCGAAAATCAAAACCTATGATCGGACATGCGAACACACACAAATGCAGGGAATGGGATGTAATTTCGCGAAAATTTCGACCTTAGGTGCGAAATTTTGACAAAAATGGGGAAATTTCGCACCAAAAAGCCCAGTTTGGGCCGTAATTTCGCGAAATGGTACAGAAACACAAATTAAATTTTGATATATTTGCTCCAAAAGCTGATAATGCTACATCTTGGGTATTTTGACAAAAAAAAAATTATTCTTTCGCTTCTAAAGGCTATCTTTCTCAATCCTAAGGTATGTTTCCCCTATCCCTAGACCATATACATTACCTTCATCAATTTCTACACTCTTCTATAGAGATATGTAGAAATACTCCAAAAATAACAAAGTTCTTTCTTGAATCTATGCATAAATGTCCCATGTAACTTAGTTAAATGCTAATACTAGACTTGTGCAAATTGTAGTTGGTAAGTTTGGAACTTGTAACTGTAAATTTTAAGTTCTAAGCTGTAACTTGAAGCTTTTAACAGACTAACTGTCTAGCAGAATTGACAAATCTGTTCATTTATGCACTCACTCATCAAGCCCCCAGGATTTGCTGTTACGGTTTTGTTAAGAAACAGGTTGTACCTTGTTTAAGATGCTGACACATGTTAAGTGAGTAAAATCTGCAACCTACCATTCAATGGGCAGGGACACGTGTAAATGGATCACAAAAGGAGCAGCCTACTCCTGAGAGAAACCGTGACAGCAAATCCGAACTCCTCATCAAGACATGTATCCCACCATAACCTCCAAACATATAAATGTATTATATAGTCCAGTGTGCTTATGTCTCAACATTGTGTTTGCAAAATTTCATAAGTTAGTTCCTTCATTTTGCCATCGAAATTCTGTTGAAATTGTTCAGCTTCCTTCACTTACAAATGTGGGAGACCCCCCACCCCACATATCCAATTGAAATATTATTGCATATTTGAGTAGATCTTGGCGTTTAGATCATCCTGGTAAATTTTCATGATTTAATTCGCTTATTTGGTCGTCGAAATCGTTAGGGCCGTAAATATCGAAATTTCGTGCGAAATTTCAAAAAAAATCTGTTTCTGGACCATCTGACACGACATCAAAATCGGACATTTAATTCTATGCTTGGCCCATTCATAATTTCAAATTCCAGCTAACTGACAACTTGCATGACATATCAAAATTTTCATTACTGAAAATCCCTGCAACTTCGTATAAACAAAGATTTCCTCAATTCATAAGCAAATCATTACCTCCTAAAGTTTAACTAAAAGGCCTAATTAGTGGTCAGGTACTTAAAGTGTGGCTTAAGTTTAACAAGACGATGTGTGCGCAACTATAAGGGCTCTTGTTGAATCATTTATCAAACTTAAAGTCTTGAGTTTAGGTGGTTCATTCAAGAAACTTCAAATTACAATAGTCCGCAAATTAACCCAAACAAAGGAAAATCAAATACACCTTCAACACATGGAGGCTTTCAAGTGAAAGCATATAATATACTGAATAACCAATTAAGGAGAGTAATATAATGGACATACCCCACTAAACATGTTTGTCCAGCCCAGTCATGCATGCAGCAAGATGGCAACACAAGCAAAAAGGAACTCTTAGTCATGCATTCTAACAAAACAAAGAAAAGCAATTTTGAAATTATAACCATGATTTATAACAACCTCATGAGCCCAGAAAAGTCCCTTTCCACCATGGCAAACAGATGAAGAACTGCAGCTGAGTGTTGGCCAATATTTTGTGAGTGTTCCAATTAAAGATGAGATCTACACAGAAAGAAATTTATCGGAAAAAAACACATGAGCACATAAAATTGAAAACTAAAGTAAAATGAGCTCAGCACTTTAGTGTTGAGTGAAGAGGAAGACGATGAGAACACCTTCTTTAAATCGAAATAGTTTGTATTGCAACATGAAGGCCAGGTTCCATCATCATAGTCAGTCCACAGTCCATCTGTTATATTGTTTCGGAAAAATAAGCAAGAGTTTCTTGTCTTAACAAATTAAATCCTAAATGCTAGCAAAGTAAAAGGCTACTATTGTCTTGATTACCTACTGAATCTGCTAAACTATGTATTTTGTTCATCTACTTAAAAATGTATATCCTTCAAAAAGAAAACTCAAGGACACCAGAACTAGTAGTTATTATGCTTTTCGATACAAAAATCAGCAAACTGTCCTTGTCTTATTCCTCTTCTCTCCCAGGCTCTTCGCCTTCATTTTCTGATGCCTTCATTCCACTGACCCTTCTCCACCATTGCCAGTGTTGCCTTTGCGCCCACCCATCCAATGTAGCAAAAAGATTCTCCTACTAATTCGGAAAAAATTGCATTTAATGCATACATTATTCATGAGACGTGTCTTATAGTGAATATCTTCTTATTCCAAAGTAACACGTAAATTCAGTAATTCTTTCCATATTAAATACAAATTTAAGTTTTTTAATGTATTACTCATGCAATAATCACACATTCCCTCAACTTCCTCAACTTCCGTACTACTTATACAATGGAAGATTGGCACGAATTATCAATAATCACATATATGTGCGTTGTTAAGTATTTAAGTTTTCATACTATGTTGTGCCTGTTAGATAAATGACACGTTATATGCATGGCAATTAACTATTTCGAGTATCATAGCATGTTGTGCTCGTTAGGTAATTATCATATGTTGTACACAAACATTTATTGTGAATTATATATGATTTTGACCAATTAATACTATTTTTTTGTGAATACCTGAGCCAACCTTTTTCGAAATTTCTGCATGACTCCCAGATTTCGACTTCTTCAATTTAGTTGAACGAGCCCTGTTTACCAAATTTGTGGCTATGCCTTCGGACATTCATGTATTCACCATAACCACCTTCGTTTAGGATGGAGGGATGAGGGCTAGAGAGGAGGAAGGCAGGTTAATGCTCCAAACAGTAAAATGTTTACTTCACTTGAGTTCAGTTCAGATGCCTCTATTTATTTGTTTGTTTGTTTTTTTGTTTTACCTGTACTTTTATTTATATTTCTTTGTTTGTTAACCTCTTTATTAATATATTTATTTAATTATTTATTTTGGGGGTGGTCTTGAAGAAATTTCAAATCAGGGAAAGTTCAGATACCATTGTTTGATTAGGGCGAAATAGATTAGTAAACAAGGATGAAGGCAAACAATGAGTATTTGGATAAGGATTGAGCACTTACGGATGGTAAACTCAGTTAATGGCCCGGACCTGCAAGGTAAAAATTGAGAATAGCCTGTTAGAGCATGGGCGGAAATAGGTCAAACAAATTTATGACACACCAGCAGGAGTGAAATGGGAAGTGATGGCAGCCCACAGTACCACGATAAGCTACTATTCTTTTCACTGTGGGCGTAAGTAACCAGAGGATGAAGCTTTTGCAAAGGGCAAGAGAGGAAGGCCGTCATAGCTTCGTGAAATATAAATCCGGTATGTTTCTTTTCCACACAGTCGACTACACAAGTCTAGAAATAAAAGACGAAAACCGCAGATTACCCAAAGAACAGGCATTCAGTACACGCGTCAAGGTACGGTTCGAGTAAGACCAGAAAATGGAACCCAATCTGTCTCAGACAAGATGATGGCCTTTCCTAAAATCGTAACTACAACCAGTGATCAATCAAACGGACATAGCTGCGAAACTCAGAATGCGGTGGGGGCAGACACGAGATAGCAGCTTAAGAAGCGAGTTAAAGAGACGAACTTGCGGCAGCAGCCGTTGGAAGGGCAGCAATGGCTGGTCTTCTGGCAGTAAGTGCCCGGCCACTGTAGCGCCAGCAAGAAGTAATCGAACTCCTTCTGCTTCTTCCCAAGCTCCAAAGACGAGGATGCGACCGAGACTGAAAGGACGGAGAGGAGGAAGAAAGGCACGAGAGTTCTCGCGGCTGCAAACGCCATGGTTGATTGTTCCGCTGGCGAGTGTCGAGAGCTAGAGCCGGGGGGGTGGAGAATTTATGAGCCTCGAACCAATAGCATCACTTCCGTGTGAAATTGAAGTTTGCATTTTGTGAACGGAAGCGAACACGGTAGGTTCGTAACCGAGCCGGATACTCCTCCTCCCTGACACGGGACACGCGTCGGTGCTCGGTTACTCCGGGCTTCGCTGGTAACGGGATGGGCAGCAGATGACGAGTGACGGAGGATGTTTTGCATGAGAACCAACTCTTGTTGGGATCCAAAAGGGATAAAAAGAGAATATCTCTCAAGTCTCAACTGATGTAGCTCCTGCTTTTGTGCAGGGAGGCGGGATGAATGGACCTCCCTTCTTTAAACCCCCACCCCCCCTCAAAAAAAATCTATTTAAGTCTCAAGTCCCAACTCGTTCGAAAATCCTATGTTGACGCGGCTAGGCCATCACGCGTCCCGGACGCGGCAGTATTCCGGGTCGTTTTGAGTTGAGCGGGTGGTATTGGCGTGGTAGGTGAAGCTGTAATTAATGTACTGTAGCAGGCTGGTAGGTGAAGTTGCAATTAATGCACCGTGCCAACAATTTACAATGTGGAATGGGTGGAAATGGAGGGACAAAACGGATGGAACTGTTGGGCAGAGAACGGAAGTTTTGGAGAACGAAAGTTTTGGAGGGAATTTTGTGCTTGTTCCCCAAGTCTTCATCCTACATCATTAACTTCTCCAACTAACAACACGTTCTCTTCAAGCTTTCATCCCAGCTACATCATTAACTACTTGAACTACTTGCTTGGATGCAAACTGATGCATTTATTGCTTAAGTTCATTAATTTGGCATGGAGTTCGACGATGGTAGGACTTCCATGCATTTATTTCCAAAGTTCCCAAGTTCATTTATCGTGTAAAGTTCCCACATTTATATTATCATATTAAACAATATTTGTAGTGTAACACCCCTGACCTGGGTTATAATCTAACCCTAGAAGTTTTGCCTAAATATGTAATTAAACACTTGTGATTACTCTCTGGCATGTAATTAAGTTCCTCAGGAACATACACTTTCAATTTTGTCATTTTCAAACAAAGTTGTAATGTTGTTTTATAATGCAGGGACCTATGTGCAAATTACCCAGTTAAGGGATTTAACTTGCAAATTGCACAGGTTAAGATGTTTCTCTGATGAAGAGACATCACATGTGTGAATATGATGAGAGGTGATGGATTTCCTAAGCTTGGGCATCCAGATGCAGCTTGTGGAATGATCCTGATGCTTAAAAACCCTAATTTTGGAGTAAAATGTAAATTACCCAAAATGTGGGGTGTAACTTGTAAAATACACCTTCTTGAATATCTTTTATAACTCTTGACATCATTTAGAGTAGAAATGATGAAAGGGATGCTTCAATGAAATAATCAGATAAGAAGAATGAATTTTTGTAGTAAAAACTACCTTGTATGAGTAAGGAGGTCCTTCATATATGTACCCTAGTTTGCATGTTAGTCTTCCTTACTCTTAGATCTTGAGTTTTGATGGAATTTTACCTAAGTTATGATGGTTTGGACGTGCCTTGGGAAGAAGGAGGGACCTAGATGAGAAATCCACAAAGTAGAGGTCCTTATGGTGAGAATTAGCCTAAACTATATAAGCCCTTTCCTTTGCAAACCAAGCAAACATATCTCTTCTCTTCTTCATTTCTTATCTTTCTCAACCGACCAAGGCAGAGCTTAGGAGCTCAAGGAGACGACCAAGTAGTGCTAAGGTGAGAAGAAACCATCTTCTAGCTCAGATTCTTGGATGAATCCCTTGTATAAGGTTGGTTTCATGGTTAATTTACTTAGTTTTCTTGTTCTAGCCGACCATCCCCATCCTTTCCTTGGAGAATCACCTTGGACCAACCTGTGGAGCTCAAGACGCCATGAAAGGCTTGAAGCTTGGAAGCTTGGATCTCTAGGAACAATGTTTAAGGCGGGTTTTATAACTCGAAACTTCTTGCTTTATTATGCATATCTTTGTTCTTGCAAATTGTACTTAGTTCTTCTTCTTCCCCTTTCTTCCTTGCATTCTTGTAAGCAATCCGTGGAGTAACTGACCTTAACAGAGGTTGAAGATGATGGGCGTGATTTCCTAGGCAACTTTATCAAATGACCTTGGACCCTTTTTGTCTAAACGGTTTGCAAACCGTTTGAGACCAAACGGTTTCAAACCGTTTGATCTCATGCGGTCTTGCAAGACCGTTTAGAATCAAACGGTCTCAAGACCGTTTAGAATCAAACGGTCTCAAGACCGTTTGATAGGGTTGACCAAGGGAATATTGTTTAAGGGTCTGCTGTAAATATGTTGAATTTAATTTTTACAAAGAATCATAACCTAATTCCAAACCAATTGCAAGTTGAAGGCACTTCAACCACCTAAACCCTAATCGGGTTGAATTGTTGATTTCAAGGATAGATTTTGGTGAACTTTGGGTTGAAGTACCCAAACGGTCTCAAGACCATTTGGGGGTTCATCCAAACGGTCTCAAGACCGTTTGGTGACAACCTGAGACCGTTTGGAGGTCTAGGGTTGAGGTAATTTGATGGTTTGGGGGTCCAATTGCAATAAGTTGAAGAATTGATAAAAATACTGATTTTAGACCTAATTAGGGTTCAACCCCTATCCAATCGACTTGGTTTTTGATGAACTTTTGGGCAAACGGTCTCAAGACCGTTTGGAGGATGTCCAAATGATCTCAAGACCGTTTGGGCCAAGTTTGGGCTGAATTGGAGGTCAATTGATGGGTTCAACCTTGATTTGATTCATATTGTTGAACATTGATGACTAGCCGATTGAAAACCCTAATTGAGTTGGATTCAACCCTAATTGGTTTTCAATTGAGGGTCAAATTGGTGTACAGTTGATTAATCCTAACCCTAATTAACTCAATTTACAAGTGGTTAACAAGGACATGGCCAATTGAAGGCTTCAACATAATATTTTCCAACCATCTATAACCTTTGATCCACTTTTGAGGTCCAAACGGTTTGAGCCCATTTGGACCAAACGGTCTCAAGACCGTTTGGGCTCAAACGATCTCAAGGTCGTTTGGACCAATCGATCTTAAGATCAAACGGTTGCAAACCGCATAAGCTCAAATGGTTTGGAGGTCAACCCTCCCCAAACGGTCAACGCACCCAAACGGTCTCAAGACCGTTTGGAGGTTGTATGTGTGTAATCGTTTAGAGGTTTTAGGGCTGAGATTGTTTACTTCTTTGAAGGTTCTAATTGGTTCAATGGTGGTCCAATCTAAACCTTAAAGGTACCCTAGGATATTAAGGGGCTAAGTGACTAATGAATTGACCCATGATGGTGATCAATGGGGCGTTTTACCAATATACCCCTGAACGGTACAATTGAGTGATACCTTGTTTTAATCAAACCCTAATGACTTGAAAGTGGTGTTTTGGCTTATGTTAATCAATGAGGACTTAACCCAACTCGGTTTAGGGTGGTGTAATCACCATCTATTAATGATAGGAGAGAGAATATCAACACCTACTAGTAGCAGGAGAGAGAAAGTACCAGTTATGACTGAAACTCAAGTAAAGCACTTTCAATGTATATGGATGTGCATGATTAGGGTATGATCCACCTATGTGAGATCATGGAAACCCTAATTATGATAATTGATGAATCTTAATCTAATCCAAGATAATTAATAGTGATGTTTCTCACACATGATGATGTTATGAGTTCAATTTTCCATGAAGTGAATAGTAAACCCTAATTCTAGGGTGATCACATGTTATATGAATAGTAAACCCTAATTGATAAGAATCAGGGAATCTAACTCTTGTGAAGAGTATGAGGGTACAATTCTTGAAATGAATTGCTTTACTTTTATCAGTTGAATTAACCATGTAGGTTCTTATATAATGGTGATCAAATCCAGGTAAGGATTATGATGCCATATTCATTGAAAGCATGTATTAGCTTTATGAATAGTGACATATCCTGTTTACTCAGAAAGTGGCATCCTATGAGATGATAGGTTGTAAGAGCCATGAGTATCATTAAGGTCATGAGATGACTTGTGATAAGATGATTGAGAAATGATAATTGATGTGAGTTAGACTTGTTACATTTAGTATTCTACTTTCATAGCTGCTATGCTAATGATTAATGTTTGAGAACATGTATGTTGTTAAAAGAATACTAAAATGTACCTAACTAATCAAGTATAATCATACCATGTAGAGCCCTAATCATAGACCCATCATAGTCAGAAGTTATATGATGGTGAAACAGGTTTTCCTAAGGGAATTCCTGGATCACATACTTTTGAGTATGTGGGGTATATGGATGTGTAAATCCTTACATCCTAGTGTAGGAATTGATGTAGATATATCTTAATCCATCAACCCTTCACTATATGTTTATACCAGGGTGATGTAACATTATTCTCCTGAGGGTAAATCTTGTATACCACATCGATGAGAGATAAATAAAAAATCTTTCGATAGCGAAGAGAGTGCAAAATGCCACTGTGACTCTAATAGCGAAGGACCAGAATACCCTGGTAAGCTATAGTAGCAGAGACACTAGATGTCTTACATGTTTATCCTCACTCTGACTGAGGAAGTTGAAGGTCATGAGAATCTGGCTCTTTCGATGACCTAGTATGATACCGAGGCGACTTAACAGTGGTCGGTTGGAGTATGAGCGGTATACCTCAACTCCGCAGGGCTTAAGGATGTTTGTAAAACATAATCAACCACGTAGTATATCTGCTTAAGTTGAACTACGAGATACTCGAATGATATTACACTGCATAGTTCATATGTTCTTCATATATCTTAAATGATTGGTATTCTGCTTAAATATCAGTATGTTGTTGATTGCTCTAAAATTTGTTATTACTTATGTTGTTCTTTGATTGCTTTAATAAAGCTTCTGGCGAAGAGTTATAACTCTCGCTGGGACAATTATTTAAAATTGTCTCACCCCGTAGATTTCAACTTTTTAGGTGGTCGTTGAGGAAGAAGGAACCAATCTTCAGGTGACCAATACCACCAGCAGCAGCACTAGGAGCAGCAGTAAATCTCAGGTGGAGATTCAGTCTGCTGAGTTGTGTAGTTAGATAGTTAGTCCTATGTCGTCTTTGTACTCTCAGGTCTTTGGAGTTATGGTCTAAGATTTTGATTTCTCTTGAGATTTTGTATCATGTTGTATATAATTACTCGAGAAGTAATTTAACAGAGATGTAAATAGTTTATCTTGTTTCTGTGAAGGAAGTTTTATGGTTTCAATATCTTATCTCAAAAAGTTTTTATTTCCGGTGATTTTTGGTATTCTGCTGCTAATCGAATCGCTTCCGCTAAGTTTACTTCGAGTTTTATGTGTTTATCTCGGGTTTTAGAGATCAGAGCCCACATGTAGTTTGAGAGATATTACTTGTACGTTTTTAACCCTATGTTCCCTCATTCTTGTTAGATCTTGATGTTGAATTCGGAAGTGATTACGAGTTAACATACTCTGATGAAGAAGAAGAAGAGGTCGAAACTGATTTCGCAGAACTTGAGCATGGAAGTCATTGCGAAGAAATTACTGAAGATGTAGATAACCATGGTAGCGAGCAACATGGTAATGCATTTGATCTAAATGTTCCAGTATACCAGGACGAAGATGTGCAAGAAGTACCCCCTAATGATCAAGATAAAAGATTTAACTGTTTTGTAATTCCCAGAACCTTGTTTCGCGTAGTATTTTCAAATATTATTGAGAATGTGCCTACTTAAGACATCAATGTGCCTACTTTAGATGTGCATGCGCCTAATATTCACATGTTTATGTGCCTACTTTAGATGAAAATTCTAGTTGACCCATCAGTGTGCCTACTTTAGACGTCTATGCGCCTACATAAGACATCTATGCGCCTACATAAGACGTAGAAGCGCATACTTTAGATGAACGTGCGTAGTTTACATGTTACTGCGCCTACTATAGACCTATTTGCGCCTACTTTATACGAATGCGCCTATTTCAGATGCTAATGAGCCTACATAATACGTCTATGTGCCTACATAAGATGTCTATGCGCATATTTTAGAAGAACGCGCTTACTTTACATGTTACTGCGCCTACTTTATACGTATATGTGCCTACTTTAGACGAATGTGCCTATTTGAGATGCTAATGTGCCTACCTTATTGATCGATGGCAATGCGCCTAGTTTAGACGTCTATGTGCCTAGTTTAGACGTCTATGCACCTACATAAAAAGTCTATGTGCCTACATAAGACGTAGATGTGCATACTTTAGATGAACGCTCGTAGTGTGCCTACTTTAGACGAATGCGCCTACCTTATTGATCAATGGCCGTGCACCTACTTTAGGCATCTATGCGCCTACATAAAATGTCTATGCGCCTACATAAGACGTAGATGCGCATACTTTAGATGAACGCGCGTAATGCGCCTACTTTACACCTATATGCGCCTACTTTAGACGAATGTGCCTATTTTAGATGCTAATGCGCCTACCTTATTGATAGATGCTTAACTTAATTAGAAATGTGCCTACTTTAGATGTATATGCGCCTATTTCATATGCTAATGCGCCTATTTCAGATGCTAACTTAAATAGAAATGTGCCTATTTCAGATGCTAATGCGCCTACATAAGACGTCTATGTGCCTACATAAGACGTAGATGCGCATACTTTAGAAGAACACGCTTACTTTACACGTTAGTGCGCCTACTTTATATGTATATGCGCCTACTTCAGACGAATGCGCCTATTTGAGATGCTAATGCACCTACTTTAGACGTCAATGCGCCTACTTTAGTTATTTGTGCGCCTTTTCAATGCGAAATGTGCTTAACTTAATTAGAAATGCACCTATTTCATATGCTAATGCGCCTACATAAGACGCCTATGCGCCTACATAATACGTAGATGCGCATAATTTAGAAGAAAGCACATACCTTATTGATAGATGGCAATGCGTCTAGTTGAGACGTCAGTGCGCCTACTTTAGACGTCAATGCGCCTACTTTAGTTATTTGTGCGTCTTTTCAATGCGAAATGTGCTTAACTTAATTAGAAATGCACCTACCTGATTGATATAGGACAATGCGCCTACTTAAGACGTCAATGCGCCTACTTTACTGGTATATACGCCCATCTTTAGTTGAAGCCCCTAACACACTCACCATTCTCATACATTTAAAATATATTTTGTAGTTTTTGTAGATGCAAGTATCCCCTGTGAAGGAATGATATTTGATTCAATTGATGAAGTCAAAGTTTTTTATAGAAGGTTTGGCATATCAAATGGTTTTGGTGTTAGAGTTTTGTCTTCCGGAAAGAATATTCATGGTGAAATATCTAGGATGAAGATGGTTTGTGTTAAACAAGGAGTGAGTAATAGGGCCAAGGATAACTTGTCATTCTCCCAAAGGTGTAGTGCTAGAGAGAACTGTCATGCTTATTTAGTTGTTCATCTAAAGAATGACAAATATATTATTGACAAATATTGTAATGATCATAACCATGTTATGCTTGGTGAGGACCATATAAGATGTTTACCTTCCATGAGGAGTGTATCCGCTATGCAGAAGAAAAGGCTTCTTATTAATGACCAAGCTGGTATATCAACATCACAGTCAATGGCTGCACTTGTTGTTGAAGCCGGAGGGGTTTCCAACCTAAGTTTTACAGAGATCGATGCACACAATTTTCTAAGCCGAGCTAGGAGATTAAATCTTGCGAACGGATATGCCAAAGAAATGCAAGAGTATTTCACAAAAATGCAGAATGTGCATTCGAACTTTTTCTATGTCATGGATGTAGATGACAGAGGTGTATTAAGGAATGTTTTTGGGCTGATTTAAGAGCACGATCTTCGTACAAGTACTTTGGTGATGTTATCTCTTTTGACAATACATATCTCACTAACAAATACAAGATGCCATTTTCACCTTTCGTTGGTGTCAACCGGCATGGGCAAACCATCTTGCTTGGTTGTGGGCTTCTATGTGAAGAGACAACTCAGAAATTTATATGGTTATTCAAAACATGGTTGTTATGTATGGAAGGTGTGCATCCAAAAGGCATAATTACAGACCAAGCACAACCAATTATTAATGATGTAGCTGAAGTATTCCCCAACAGTAAACATAGATTGTGTTTGTGGCATATAATGAAAAAGTTACCCCAAAAGTTTGAGAATTCTGAAGGAGCTCAAAAAGCTATTAAAGGAGCACTGTATGACTCTGTTACGACTGTTGATTTTGAAGCCAGGTGGGCTGAATTGGTAATAGTTCACAACTTACAGCAAAATAGATGGGTTCAACGGATGTACCCTATCCGTTAGATGTGGGTGCCATGCTATGTGAAACTATCATTTTGGGCTGGAATGTCTACAACGCAAAGGAGTGAATCAATAAATGTGTTTTTCAAAGGATATTTCAAAGAGAGAACCTCACTGAAGGAATTTGTTCAACAATTTGAACTTGCTGTAAGTTCCAAGTTCAAGAAAGAAGTTGAAGCAGACTATGAATGTATTCATAAAACTCCAGTTATGCGGACTTCATTTGAAATGGAGGGACAAATTGCTAAATGGTATACTCTGGAAATCTTGAAGAAATTTCAAAGAGAGCTACATGGACTTATGTACTGCAACACAACTAAAACATACTCATCCGGGCCATATACTTGCTTTGAAGTATTGGAAAAGAAAAGGATACTTGTTGATACCAATACTTTTTTGCCACAGACTAAGTCTTTTAGTGTTGTCTTTAACACTCAACTCCAGGGAGCTATTTTCCATTGTTTGATGTTTGAATCATCAGGCATTGTATGTAGACACATGTTTGCAGTATATATTTTCTTAGGAATTGACAAATTGAATGAGGAGTACCACTTGATTGATAGATGGAGAAAAGATGTGAAGCAAATTGTAACCAAACCTGATACCATCGAATCTGTTGACTACTCTAACTCTGTCAATTGGTATAATGTTATTATACAAAACGTTGAGTTGTTAGCAGAAGCAGCTGCCATTTCTAAAGAAAGATTTGATGAAATTATGAGAGGTTTGGAAAAAGTAAAAAGGGACGTTGGTCTAGCAGACACTGTAAGTAATTCCAAATTGTATTTGATTTACAAATTTTGTTGTATTTGATTTACAACTATCATTTTTGGATTATAATAAACAACTATCGTATTTTCTTCTAGGTTAATGAAGCACATATTGATAGATGCATCAAAAATCCAAATATGGCGGGTCAAGTTGGTCGTCTACGTAAGAGAAGGCTCAAGTCTTTTGAAGAAAGGATGCACAAAACACAGAAACGTCAATATAATTAGAAGAAAGGCTCAAGTCTTTTTGAGATAGATAGACAGTGATAGTCTTTTCAAATAGCTACACAGTGATAGCCCAACCACATACACTTATAGATTATATTACAGAAAGATTATACTTAACAGAGATGCAGTGATAGCTCACTAACTTACAGTGCAAGCAGTGGAAACATATTTTCGTATGTGGTGCCATTTTGAAATTTTGTAACTAAATCGCATTAATTTATATTGCAGATCATTTGTTTCATATGTGGTGCCATTTTGTATTTTCAAATACTTACGCCCACTTAAAGTATGTGAATGTGCCTGGATGTGCCTGCATGCGCCTACTTCTGATGTATATGCGCCCACTTCTAATGTATACTTAAAGTATATGTGCCCACTTCTAATGTATATGCACATACTTGTAACTGGAATGCGCCTACTTGAGTGTGAATGTGCCTACTTGGGCGTATGCGCGCCTACTAGTATCTGGAATGCACCTGCTTGAGTCTGAATGTGCCTACTTGAGTGTGAATGCGCCTACTTGACTGTGAATGTGCCTACTTGGGCGTATACGCACCTACTAGTATCTGGAATGTGCCTACTTGAGTGTGAATGTGCCTACTTGAGTGTGAATGCGCCTACTTGAGTGTGAATGTGCCTACTTGAGTGTGAATGTGCCTACCTTGGGCGTATACGCACCTAGTAGTATCTAGAATGCGCCTACTTGAGTGTTAATGCGCCTACTTTAGCGTATACGCGCCTACTAGTATCTGGAATGCGCCTACTTGAGTGTGAATGCGCCTACTTGGGCGTATACACGCCTACTAGTATCTGGTATGCGTCTACTTGAGTGTGAATGCGCCTACTTGAGTGTGAATGCGCCTACTTGAGTGTGAATGCGCCTACTGGAGTGTGAATGTGCTTGGATGTGCCTGGATGCGCCTACTTAAAGTATATGCGACCACTTCTCATTTAACTGAGCTTACTTGTTGTATGAAATGCGCCTACTTTTCCTTAAAAGTAGGCGCATTGAATACTTATGTAGGCGCGTGTGTTATCGATCAAATAGGCTCATCTAGCATTAAAATAGGCGCATTTAGCATTAAAATAGGTGTGTTTACATTGCAAGTAGGCGCATATACATTAAACGCGGCCGGTTAAATGTACAACTACAAATTAGGTGCATTGCCAAAGTTAGGCTTACAAAATATGTTTACATGAAAGTTAGGCTCATTCATCATTGCCGTTGAGTATACTACATTCGTATTTCAATATCTGAATTGCAAATGTCCCTCTCATCCTGTGGATAGTGTTGGTTGTAGTTTCATCACCAATAATGTCCTCGCCATCCATTATTCTTTTTATCCAATGAAGTGTGAAAAAACCACAGTCATTGCTATCACCAGGCTGTTGTGGACAGTTTCTGCAGTACTGCAATTTCCAATCTTTGACATTGTGGTCCAAGCTGGTGCTAAAAGTATCTTTCAACCACTTTGCCTTCAAAAAAATAATTCAAATGTCAGACTGCAAGCAATAGGCACATTATGCACACTACCAAAAGATGTAGGCTCACTACAGCAAGATGGTGCAATACTACTTACTATTTGCATTGCCAGCTTCTCATGCACATTCTTTGGTAGGTGTGCAATGATCTTTTCTTTACAACACGTGCTAAGGATGCACTGTTGTAATGAATTGTAAGCTTTTCTTTCATGCAAATCTCTATCAAATGCCAATGCAAGTTTGAGTGAAGCACCATTACTAGTTTTTATTTGCATTTTATCTCATCCATTCTTCTCTTGAAGTACATGTTTATGTAATCTTCATGACAATTAACTATTGTATGGCACGTGTTAACATGAAATATTACAGGCATAGGACAATCTGCAGTTGGCACGTAATTTTTCTGAAAGATATGAATGATGGATTGTATGTACTGCGTACACCAAAAAAATAATGAATTGTTAGTAATTGTTAGTAATGATTATTTAAGATTTGAAATATACAACTGTAGTTTCATGTTAACATAGTAAATTTCTTACTGTTTCAGATACAAGCCCCTGATATTGTAGTGTTGGAAAGAAGTCATCCGACATCACTCCAACATCTTCATACGACCATAGTGGTTTACCAATAGTATAATTTGATAATATCTCTTGTAGAAACTTTTGATCTGCATCATCAAGGTGTTCTATTGCAGTTTTATGTAGCTTGATATGAAGACGAGTTACTGATTTGTCCTTCCCTATTGGTGAATCTTCTGATATTTTAATAGGTATGATCTGTTTGCTTTGTGAGTTGTATTGCACTAATTCTTCCAACAGGGCAATATCCATGGTGCTTGGAGTGGGCTTATCGTCTGACTTGGTGCATCCTATTTCATAAAGGCGCACATAGTAAAGGCACCACAAGTGAAATATAACTACCAAGTGAAATTAAAGTAGGCGCGTAGAAATACCTATTGTTTCAACAAATTTTTCTTGATGTTGTGGAGATTGAGGTGATGGTTGGAGAATTTCTCCTAGATGCTTTTCATTGTGATTTGGAGACTCCTCTTCATTCCCTTGATGTGACAGAGCGATATCCATTGTAGTTGCCACATGGGGCGACTTACCACATTCTGTTGCATAAAATTGGCATTCAAATTTAAAATAAGCGCACATATTAATTGCAAAAAGTCACTTCTAATTTCAATGAGCCTACTTCCCATATGAAATACGCCTACTTCTAATGTGTATACACCTAATTAAAGTATATGTGCCTACTTCTAACTTCAATGATCCTAATTCTAATGTATATGCGCCTACTACTAAATGGAATGCGCCTACTTGAGCTTATACACGCATACTTCTGATGTAACACGCATACTTCTGATGTATACTCGCCCACATGCCTACTTGAGTGTATACGCGCATACCTCTGATGTATATGCGCCCAATTCTGTTGTGAAATGCGCCTACTTATAATGTATATACGGCGATCGATGCGCTTCAGTAAAGTATAAGCGCCTACTACTAAATTGAATGCGCCTAGTTTAGCTTATGCGCGCATACTTGCAATGTATACTCGCATACTTTTGATGTATATGCACATACTTATAATGTATATGCATCTAATACTAACATGAAATGCGCCTATTGTTATACATTGCGCATTTGAAATGTAACTAGGTAGGAGCACCCAAATACCTAATGTTTCAGTAAAATTTTGTTCATTGTGATTTGGAGACTCTTGGGGCGACTTGCCACATTCTGTTGTATCCGTTATACTTGGCACATGGGGCGACTTGCCACATTCTGTTGCATAAAATTGGCATTAGGCGCACATTAATTGCGAATAGGCGCACAAATTGAAAAAGGCGCAAAGATATACCAGATGTTTCATTATCTTTTACTTCTTGTGATGACTCTTGGGGCGACTTGCCACATTTTTTTGTATCCGTTGTACTTGGCACATGGGGTGACTTGCCACATTCTGTTGCATAAAATTGGCATTAGGTGCACATTAATTGTGAATAGGCACACAAATTGAAAAAGGCGCAAAGATATACCTGATGTTTCATTATCTTTTACTTCTTGTGATGGTTGTGGAGGAGATTCATCATCCCATATGTATATCTTCCGCTTATTTTTCTCTCCATGGTTGGTATTGTCCTCTACAAATGGCTGCGAGTAGTCAATCTCCACAAGCCTGTGCTCCAACACTATTTTGGCAGTGTGCAACTCATCACAATAGTTGTGAAGTTCATTGAGATCAGGTTGCATCTTCAAAAACATTTTTTGTACTATTTTTCTTTATGATCCGCGATACGTTTTTCTATCAGTAGTTCATTCTTCAGTGATGCAATCTCAGCAAGTAGGCTTTGGATTTGGTTAGTAGCCTCTGATGCATGTTCACGGACCTGTTGTGAACTTTTTGAAGTTGGCTGCCCTAAGTGTTGTTCAAATGTCACAATTGTGGACTTTTGCAAATTTTTAGTCGTCATTGTAGCTAGTTGTATGTTCTTTTTTTGTAGTATGACTGAAAGCCGTGTCTTGTATGACCATTTGTTGATGATGAGATCTTCGTCAGGGTAATCTCTTGGAATGAACTTCAGCATCTCCAAAAGCCAAGGCTGCAACAAGAGTTTTCGCATCATAATTCACAACAGTTCAAATTATCAAGCACATTCGTAAGAGTTAAAACTTAAAATTGAATATTACCGTGAGGATGAGTGTGCATCCTTTCATATATCCTCCTCTATCTTTCCGCTCTTTCAAAAACTCAAATCCTTGACAAAGAAGTTCTTGCACAACAACAACCCAACCATAATCGTTTATATGATCCAAATCTTCAACATAAGGATATAGACAGTTCATGATTCGACTAGATCCTCTAGGGAACAGAAAGTGTCCAAACAATGCCACTAACAACAACTTAACTCTGTCCCTTCGCAACTCTTTGTTAATTGCTTGAAGGGTGGTGAACTTCTCTACAATTGCAGGTAGTCTTGGATCGCCGCCATCAAAAAAATTTTGACGTATGTATGAATTTGGTGCCTTAGTCAGGAACCTTTTAAAATGGATCCTCCCATTTGAAATATTAGGCGCCATTGAATTAAGTTAGCAAACTATTATGTTAATGCGCCTACTTGAGTGTGAATGTGCCTACTAGTATCTGGATGCGCCTACTTAAGATGAGTATGTGCCTACTAGTATCTGGAATGCGCCTACTTGAGTGCCAATGTGCCTACTTGGGCGTATACGCGCCTACTAGTATCTGGAATGCGCCTACTTGAGAGTGAATGCACCTACTTGAGTAGGAATGCGTGTACTTGAGCGTATAGGCGCCTACTTCTGATATGAAATGCGCCTACATATGGATGTTTATGCGCCTACATGTGAAATGGATCACCTAGTTAACATGAGAGTGCCTACTTAAGATGAGTATGCGCCTACTAGTATCTGGAATGCACCTACTTGAGAGTGACTGCGCCTACTTGAGTGTTAATGTGCCTACTTGGGCGTATACGCCTACTTGTAACTGGAATGCGCCTACTTGAGTTCCAATGTGCCTACTTGGGCATATACACGCCTACTAGTATCTGGAATGCGCCTACTTGAGAATGAATGCGCCTACTTGAGTAGGAATGCACGTACTTGAGCATATAGGAACATACTTCTGATATGAAATGCGCCTACATATGGATGTTTATGCGCCTTTACTTGTAATGCGCCTACATGTGAAATGGATCGCCTAGTTAACATGAGAGCGCCTACTTAAGATGAGTATGCGCCTACTAGTATCTGGAATGCGCCTAGTTGAGAGTGACTGCGCCTACTTGAGTGTCAATGTGCCTACTTGGGCGTATACACCTACTTGTAACTGGAATGTGCCTACTTGAGTGCCAATGTGCCTAATTGGGCGTATACGCGCCTACTAGTATCTGGAATGCGCCTACTTGAGAGTGAATGTGCCTACTTCAGTAGGAATGCGCGTACTTGAGCGTATAGGTGCCTACTTGAGTGCCAATGTGCCTAATTGGGCGTATACGCGCCTACTAGTATCTAGAATGCGCCTACTTGAGAGTGAATGTGCCTACTTCAGTAGGAATGCGCGTACTTGAGCCTATAGGCGCATAATTCTGATATGAAATGCGCCTACATATGGATGTTTATGCGCCTTTACTTGTAATGCACCTACATGTGAAATGGATCGCCTAGTTAACATGAGAGCGCCTACTTAAGATGAGTATGCGCCTATTAGTATCTGGAATGCGCCTACTTGAGAGTGACTGCGCCTACTTGAGTGTCAATGTGCCTACTTGGGCGTATACGCCTACTTGTAACTGGAATGCGCCTACTTGAGAGTGAATGCACCTACTTCAGTAGGAATGCACGTACTTGAGCGTATAGGCGCCTACTTGAGTGCCAATGTGCCAAATTGGGCGTATACATGCCTACTAGTATCTGGAATGCGCCTACTTGAGAGTGAATGCACCTACTTCAGTAGCAATGCGCATACTTGAGCGTATAGGCGCATACTTCTGATATGAAATGCGCCAACATATGGATGTTTATGCGCCTTTACTTGTAATGCGCCTACATGTGAAATGGATCGCCTAGTTAACATGAGAGCGCCTACTTAAGATGAGTATGCGCCTACTAGTATCTGGAATGCACCTACTTGAGAGTGACTGCGCCTACTTGAGTGTCAATGTGCCTACTTGGGCGTATACGCCTACTTGTAACTGGAATGCGCCTACTTGAGAGTGAATGCGCCTACTTCAGTAGGAATGCACGTACTTGAGCGTATAGGCGCTTACTTCTGATATGAAATGCGCCTACATATGGATGTTTATGCGCCTTTACTTGTAATGCTCGTACTTGAGCCTGGATATATATGCGCCTACTTAATGTTAAATGCGCCTACTTATAATATGAATGTGCCTAATGTAGTTAGAAATGAGAAATGAGCATAATTTACACACAAATGCGCCTACTTGCATTTCAAGTGATAAATTAGACACTATATAGTAGAAAAAGCAGACGATCATTTCATTGAGTAGCTATTCTGCATCATTGAATAGGGCATTACCTTTGACAGGAAGAGGTAGGAGCTCCCTTAGATGGCTTGCCTTGAACTCCACAGTCCTTCAACCAAAATTGAACGCAACCTCATCTTTGTTATAACACGAAGCAAGGTCGTGTATCAGAACTGCGTCGTTGATAGGTATCCTCTTGATTTGTAGGAGTGACTGGAACGGGGTCCTTGCGAAAACATTTTTTTCGTCATCAGTAAGTGTCATGTAACTATTGTGGAAGATCTTCCACGAACACCTTGACTTGACTAGCTTTTGCTTATCCCCAGCTTCATCATCTTCATCACCTTCATCATCCTCTTCGTCTACACTTTCCTGGAGGATCTTCGCCTTCTTTTTATCTTTGGTGGGTGTCAATTCAGCATTTGGTGGCCCTCTTTTTGCAGCAGTTGACGGCCTTCTTGCTTGCGCCCTAATTTCTTCAGTTTGCGCCCTTTTTTCTTCAGTTTGCGCCCTCTTTTCTTCAGTTTGCGCCCGAATTTGCTTGGCGCCCTTCTTGCTTGCGATTTTCTCAGCAGGCCTTGCGCTAATTTCCTTTTCCTTTCCAATTGCGTCCTTCTTCGCTCCCTTCTCAGAAGCTGCAGTAGAACAACTCGGCCCCGCAGTAGTTGTTGTCTTCCTTCTTACCACGAGCTTCAGCGACCTCCTTGCGCTTGCAAGGGTCATCGTCTCTTGGAAGTCGTCGTCGGAGTTGCAAGGATCCATGCGCGGCGCAGCGTCAGAAGTGGGCGGAGGCCTGCTGAGAAAGAGAGGAGGAGCTGGTGCGAGACAGTAGGCGCCGGCGGCCGGGATGTATGCGCGACGCAGCGTCGGAAGTGGGTGCAACCTCAGAAGTGGGCGCAGCGGAAGTCGCCGGGGGAATTGGGCGCAACGGAAGTCGTCAGGCTGGTTTTGGGGGGAAATAACGGGGGGAGAATATTGTTCGAATATCGGGGGGAAATATGAGGGGGAAATATCGTGGCCCGGTTCGATTGGGGTAGTTTAGACCGGCTGGTTCGATTGGGGTAGTTGGCCCGATTCAGCTGATCTGACAAAAGCTGCAGTGGTAGGTGCCCAACTGGGACGCGTGCGAGCGGTTTACCGCCGCGTCTAGGACGTGTGAAACAACCAAGGTGTTTCCAAAACTAAGTCCCAACTGGTTCGAGCACATTGTCATCCAAAACGGAGACATGAAAGTTCTGTGGTTTTAGCTAGGGCCTGTGACTAGAGATCAACGTCCGTGGGACAAATGGGATAAAAGTATTTGGGAGGTTAGTCTAGGGAGGGATGGTTATGTAAAAATACCTTGTATATTTATATTTTGTCATACCATTCACCCAACCAAATAATTTCTTTTATAAAAATAGGTAGTCTAGAACAAGAGTGAAAACTTGAAAGTATATCTTATGCAACGGCAGACGGTGTAACATAGCGAAACTTAGCATCTTGGCTCTAAAAACCCTAATCATGAATAGAAATTTAATATGTTTGGATCTTTAGATTCAACCAAACTATATTAATACGCAATGCTTGTTCACCACTGAACGCTTAGGCCGTATTTACTTGACTGGAAAGGATTAGATTGGGATGTATCAAAGGACTGGATGGAGTGGTAATAATGCAGTATGGAATTTTTATTTTTTCATCCTATCTTTGGATGCAATACAAGGTAAGAATTAGTGATGCCACAAACTACTCTTCTTGGCTCGTAAGAAGATAGTCGCCCGTGTCTTCTCTCTGCTACTTCATAGCTACCAACAAGCCTAACACCATAATCAAAGAAATATACAGTAGCTTCGATGTAGCTTCGATCGTTCGTAATAGAAAAAACACGAGCCTAGAAAAAACGAACTTTAATCATTCATGAATAACAAAACAGTCGTGGCGGTGCAAGAGTTTTGTTCTGGTCTGACGTTTCTATACATATTTAGCAATCAGAACAACACAAACTTGAGGAAGTTTACAAGGTGAGCGATTTCTATGTCTTAGTTGGCGTTTCTTCACTATCGGCTATAGAAGCGTCCGACAGTGTCCCGCCAAACGAGTTGTCCATAAGCTGAGTGAAAATCGTTCGGCGCGAGCCAGTAACTAGTCGCTATTGGAAAACACTCTCCGATCAGTCAACCTATCAAGCAGCCCCATACGGCCACAGTAGAACATGGATGGGGTACTACAGTTCCGGCAACATAACCGTTGGTTTGGGCCGGTTTTTTGGAATCATGTAAAAAAGACAAATAAATTTGTTTAGCTTATAACTTTTGATCTGTAATGAATTTTTTAATGAAACAAAAACCGTTGGTTTCGTTATGAAAAATACAATCTAACAAACCTAATATTGACATATTTTTGAAATTAAAAAAAAGAAAAAAATGATATATATATGTTAATATAACAACGCCTACAAATAGCTAATGGCACACATAAATGGCTAATGACACCCAAATATGATTATTTGACACCTAAAATGGTTCACTGACACCTAAATTTATAACAACGCCCACAAATGTCTAATGACACCCATAAATGGCTAATGAGTTTTTGACGCCTAAAATGGTTCATTGACACTTAAAATTATAACGATGCTCATAAATGACTAATGACACCCATAAATAGCTAAATGACACTCAAATATGGCTATTTGATGCCTAAAAATGGTTCACTGACACCTAAAATTATAACGACGTCCACAAATAGCTAATGACACCCATAAATGACTAATGACATCCAAATATAATTATTTGACGTCTAAAATGATTCACTGACACTTAAAATTATAACGACGCCCACAAATGACTAATGACACTCATAAATTGCTAATGACACATAAATATGGTTATTTGACGTCTAAAATGGTTCATTGACACCTAAAATCATAATGACGCCCATATATAACTAATGACACCTATAAATGACAAATGACACCTAAATATGATTATTTGATGCCTAAAATGGTTCATTGACATCCAGAATAATATATTCATTATATTTTTATATTTTTTTGTTAAAAATATATCAATATTAATCTTGTTTGAATGCATTTTTTATAAAAAAATCCAATGGTCTTTGTTTCATTAAAAAATTCATTACGGTTCAAAAGTTATAAGCAAAACACATTTATTTGTATATTATACAATTCCTACCAGTCTAGCCAATTAAAACATGACATGTCATCACCCCCACCCACCACCAAACCGTTTTCCCCCTGCGCGTGAAGGTGCAAGCGCATCCCTGCACGTAACCAAACTATTTCCGTTAAGTGGTGAGGCAGAAGTGGTGGCGCGCATGGAAAGGGGCCTAATATGAATCGCGGGTCACGAACCGCAGTCTCGTAGATATATATCACCTTAGTACCAAGGGTGCGCAGAACTGAAGAGTCCCACTCGTGCAGGATTGTTGTTTACCTATGACTCAAATCCTGGCACCAATAAAACCATAACAAACATAGGATTTTAGAAAATGGTAGGATTTGAATCCCATCCGACACATTATAATGCTAACTAAACACGGCCTTAATGTACGTAATGTGAATAACTCAAATGTAATATTAACCGTAGATACATGTGACCATGACCATGTTGTAGATAAGTGAACACTAATAAGCTAATATGACTAATTTAATGACTATTGCTGATAATAATGTAATATTATAAATAAATATAAAGATAATGAGCCTAAATCATAATTGTATAAGAACTCACAAAAGAAAATCCAAAATTGAAATATAACTTCAAACTCATATTTATTGGGTTACAATTAGCTTGAATGTCAAGTTTGCGATTAAGTGAATACTCCTAGATGCGCTAATTTTATTTAAAAAATATGAGATAATTCAAAAGTATTAAATAATATAATGGTTATCCTAAAAGTGGAAACTAATCACAAATTTAGATTCTAAATGTCTCAGTTAGCTTAGGTGCCAAATTTCATATTAATTGCACATTAATTGGACCCTCAAACAAAAGAGGAAAGAAAAATACACTTTAAAATACTTAGTATACCAATTATTTGACCCCTATAGCCGACTTCTCAAAACTCACATTTAAATTCCTATCACGTTATAGTTGGGAAGACATGAATTCCTTTCATACAAAGAGTGAATGATGAATTCCTTTCATTCAAAGACTGAATGTGAGTCGCCAGATTCCTATCGTGCGATACTCCTTTTGTCTCCTACCTAGGCCCAAAGATGGAAACCATGTGAACTATGCATCTTTCCCCTTCGATTCTTTCTCTCTTCTCTCCTCCTCCCTTCCTCTTTTTCCTCCAATTTCTTTTCCTTAACCTTCATATTTCCTTCCTACTATTGACAATCCCAAACTTATCCTTATTTCATTGTTTTTTCCCTAAACAAATCCAAGTTATCTGCTTTTCTCCTATTTTCATCATTATTTCCTTCTCTAGGAAACGTTGGGTCCTCAGACCCTTATAAAATGACCCAGAAGCTTTACAAAACTTCGGATAACAATTTTTGACTCTTCATTCAACCTCAAAGTGGTTGCCTATCTTTCCCAAACCGAGCTTGTCTCGATGAAGCCCTAAAGTTCAATACGAGGCCTTCAATGGTCGTGTTGAGCGGAAGAGCTCCATATCCCTCCATGGACTCTGATGAAGCCGATAATGGTTTTGAGACTGTCGAACTAGATGTGGTTACCTATATTTATTCCTTGCTCCTTTATTTGTTGTGATGTTGACTGATTTTTGGGTGTTTCATGTTTTAAACCATTTTGTCCTTGGTTTCTTTTCTATCACCTTTTGTTGTTCTTTCCATACTCATTACCCTTATTAGTTTTCACGGTTACAACTTTTGGGTGGTTAACCTAAGATCTCCTTCTTGCTCCCATAGTGAGAAGTCTTGTAGGCTCATCTGGACATCTCAAAACCCTTGTAAGGGGTCATTGAGATTGCAAGGACTCCAGGAACCCTATGGTGGGATCCTTTGTTGAGTCTTCTTCCTCATGTCAAGTGGGTGATTAGAGTATTGTCATTGTTGTATCAATACCCATCAAGTGACAGGATTCCATGAGGAAGATGATAGTTCGTAAAATTATGCCCCTAGCCCTTATTTGATTTGATATTTGTCATGCCATCAGGAAAATTTGAATTTTGGCCCTCTCCATTTGGTTTTAACCATGTGACTTCAGTTTAGGGAAATTACTTGAAATGCCATGTCACACAGGTATGCCCTGATATGTGGATGCAAGGGTGTATTTGGTCTTTTACGATTGATTCATTTAGTCAAATAAGAAATGCTATTGTCGTAGGTAATTCATAGTAATTTATATGTAAGTCAGAGAATAAAGACAAAAGTTGTTTTGGAATCTTTTGATTTTTCTCTATGTAATAGTATGAATTTCATCATTGAAATCTAATATATTGAATATGTGATGTTTATGGAATTTTCTAATTGGGTAGAATTTCTAAAATGTATTTCTAACAATTTGTAAGTCATAAAAATAAAACAAAATATGTTCTAAAAAATATGTTATGGACTAAGGAAAATACAACATACAAGATAGTATGGTTTTAATAACATAAATCTCTAATGACAAAAAGGTGATATTTAGGTATATGTAATTATTGTGAACTTAACCCTAATTTCATTATTGTTTTTAATATGTGGTTTGGAACCATGATGTGAATCTAGGGTTTAGCTTGGATCTTAATAGCTGAGACATGAGGTATGTTGCATTCTCCTATGACTTATATTGAGCAATTACCCTCTTATTTCTCTCTCTTGAACCTCTATGATGCACTAGTGTGTTGAATTCCTCTTTCATGTTTGGATTGGCCTATTTGGATCTAGTTTACTGAAATAGATCTTTTCGTCTCCTTATTTTCCTGGTTATACTTGTTAGATCCTAATTTGCATCATGTTCAAACTATTCCATTGGTAACCCTAATTTTAGGAGTTTAACTAAATGAATCCAAACTTTCTAGTGGTGGACTTTTTATGATCTTAGGATGCATATTATTTGTGGAGATTATTGAATACTTGTTCATGGGTCCTCTGACCCCACATTATGTTTGTTGGATGTTCTAATCCATTATTTGAGCTTGACTATACATTATCTTGCCTTCCCTATTAGCATGCATGATTGACAAGTCATACCTAGAAGCAGTGGCACCATATATATTTTAGGCATTAAGTTTTTAGTCCTCCTGCCAAGGTGTTGAGGTTTTAGTCCTCCCACAATATATTGCATTTTGGGTGTTGAGGTTTTAGTCCTCCTACCAGGCACTGAGGTCTTAGTCATCCTACCATGTACTAAGGTTTTAGTCCTCCTGGAAAATTCTACTTTTGTTTGGCACTGAGGTTTTAGTCCTCATGTCCCTTGGTATGGAATTTATGGGTTCCTACACTGATTTTTAGCATATGCTTGTCTCCTTATTACTCATCGTGAAGCTATTCATGTTTTGTGATATTACTGATGTGACATTGTTAAAAGGAAAGAAAGTATCTTACTCATTATCTTCTGTACATGTTCTTTATCATATCCATTTGGATGTTCTATTTACTTCCTGGTTTGGGAAGCCTTATCAAGTATATTATTGTCTATTTTCCTAACATTTCTCAACCCTTATTTATATGTTCATACTGGCATTTATATGTTGACAACTTCCATATTGTCTTCTCATGTGGGGTATGCTTCCAACCTTTAGGTGAAGTACATGGTGGACTAGACATGATGAGATGGACTTGGACTATGGAGCTAACTATTGGGAGGTAGACTTGAAATATTTTGGATATCCCTCTACACAGTGAAGAAGTTGTTTCTTTCATGTAAACTGCAATGGGAGATTATTATGTAATCTTATAAAACTAAAAATAGTCATTACATTTATTTCTGTTGTTATTCTTGTATACCATTCTTTTGAGAAATGAATAATACACCTATCCCAACATGCTTGTTATTGTGTCTGAATTAGAGGAGTTTATTCCTCAATTGAGTAAGAAGTGGATACCTTATCGGGTCCCACGTCTTACAAGATGGTATCAGAGCCTTGGTGGTCATTTTTACCTCCCTAGTTAGAACCCTTACCCTAAGTGAAAACCCTGGCGGAGATGTTACCCTAGAATTGACCTAAGTTATTCATGATATGAGGATAGGAATATTTATAATCATATGAAATACACATAAGAATCATGATTAGTAAACCATAATGTGATGAGGATTTGGGTGCTCTTACCCTATAATATTGGTTAGTTGTGAAATGTCTCTTTGGATGTTATGATTTTTTCCTTACATTTGAGTTGGCTACTGCAGATGTGAAGGTATCATGATAAGGAGATCCTAACATGAACATTTTTATTTTGGCTCTCATAATTGAATTTATATCCACCTTTTGTTTTATATCGAATATATTTCTATTTCCAAAAACTATTTTGCAATATAGTAGATTTTATGAATTTTATCGATGGCTTCTCAAACTAAGTCACTAGGAAGATATGTAAAAAGTTTTATCGAGGAACCCTAGAACTAGTTAGAGTAGGAATCTTAAAACCTAATTCTGAGTATGGACCGATAACTATGATGATATGACTTGTCTAAAAGTTTAGTAGACCTACTCTCCTTTTCCCCATTAGGTTGTGGAAGGTTGTACTCTACAAATTTTTGGATACTCATGTGAAAATTAGGGTTGTTAGGTTAGAAACTCAAGGATCTAAAAATCAACCCTAGTAACCATGATCAACTAGTTTGATACATGGCTTATGAACATCATAAACACACTCCTATGATTAATCTATAACCATGATACCTTCAGGAGTTGATTTGATAGACTTATTAGGTCAATAAATTTAAGAGGCGGAGAGTAGTTAGTTGGTAGTGTATGGATGATAAGATAAGGAAGAAATCCTCTTTAAAGGGTGGAGTCTCATAACATATCAAAACCTAGAATCTTGGCTCTAAAATCCTAATCTCGTGGATAGGAGGTTAATATGCTTGTATCTTTAGATTTGAACATACATGGTTAATACACACACTTTTACCTTAATGAACGCTTAGTGCATGTAACATGAATAAATCAAATATAACCCTAACTGTGGATACATGAGACCCTAATCATATTTTAGATAAGTGAACACTAATAAGTTAATATGACTCAATTTAATGAATGTTGATTATAATAATGTAATATTATATATAAGTATACAAATAATGAGCCTAAACCCTAATTATATTAGAACTCATAGAAGTAAAGTCTAAGACTAAAATATACATCTAAAATCATATTTCTTGGGTCCCGATTAGCTTGGTTGCCAAGTTAGAGATTAAGTGAATAATCCTACATGTTGTAATTTCATTTAGAAAAGAAAATGTAAGATGATTTAAAAAATATCAAATAATGTAATGATTTACCTCAAAAGTGAAAACTAATCATAATTTTGGATTCTACATGTCTTAGTTGGCCTAGCTGCCAATTTTGGTATCAATGGATATTCTTTGGATCCTCAAATAGAAGTGAAAAGAAAGATACATTTAAAATACTTAATATTCCAATTATTTGACCCTTAAAACTGACGTCTATAAAGTAGCACAATTAATTTTATGTCATGTTATAGTTGGCAAAACTCGAATCCTTTCGTACATGGATTCAATGTGAGCCATAAATTTCTATCTTGTAATACTCCTTTTATCTCCTACCTTGGCCCAAAGATGGAAATGAGGAACACAATGCCTCTTTCCCCTTCAATTCTTTCTCCCCTATCTCCACCTCCCTTCCTTTGTTCCTTCGATTTCTTTTCCTTAACCTTTCTATTTTCTTCCCGCCACCGCCGACCCTAGACTTGCCCTCATTTCATTACTTTTTCCCCCAATCAGATACAATTTTTTTAAATCCTCTACTTCTCCCCTATTTCTGCATTCACTAGTACATAAACTATCTATGGCACCGGTTAACACAACCCTTTCACGTCAGTTTAAAACCAACACCTAAGTAGGCGATAGTATATCAATAGGTCTACGACATCATTTCTTTGGGGAATATAAAATCGACGTCAGATATCCAATCATCGATTGTGTGGATAAATGAAACTGACACCTATCATTATGTACTAGGTCACATTTATAACTGGTAAAGGACCCTAAATCGTCAGTTTGATAGGAACCACCTATCACGATGGACAGTTTTGATTGTAGCCCAAACAACCGATGATTTTGATTTAAAAGGACAATTATATCTAACAGACTTACACGTATGAAATGCTACCCAGCGAGGACTTGCTATCCAACATGACCATTTTAGTTTGTCCTTTAATGTTGGTTATTTGACTAAAACCAATGACTAATACCTATAGTGTCATTTTTGTTGATACAACTGATGATTAACTTTTGTTTTTTTTTAATGACATGCATGTAGCCTGCTACCCAACTGGTTAGTAGGATGCAGAACTTGCAGTTCATTTCTGAACTGTAGGTTAATAACATCTTGTGAGTTTAGCATAGCAACAAGCCACCAAACCTGCAATAATAAATATAACATGCACATAATTTTATTCATCACATGTGCAATCATAATTCATTCATCTTCACATTCATTCACACACATGTTACTTTATTTACATATATAGCAATTTCATTCTCATGACATGTAGTAACATTCATTCATTCATTCATCTTCACATTCACACATATGTATATAGATCACCATTTACATATGCATGCATCAAATTTAGAGTTGGTAATGTGTACATCAAATTTAGAGTTGACAATATATAGATCAACATTCACATGTATATAGATCATCATTCATAAGCACCACATGCATTATAAAATTCAAAGTTCTTCTTCGTCTTCTTCATTTTCTTCATCTTCTTTGTCCCAATCAAATCAAATCTGACATTCCTTACGAAGGTTTTTGCTCATTGTTCTTGTGTGTCATCTAATTGTTCTCTCGTATAGGGCATGCATATGTCTACTAGCTTTTCTTTGGTAGCAAAGTCTTTCATTTTAAACACATGCAAAGATAATGCCATATATAATTAATAAGTTTTATATGTTCATATTATCTAATGCCCCTTTATACTTATGATGATCAAGACTATATATATGTGGATTACATTAAGTATGTAGTCGATGTCTACTGCCGCATATCTGACAATCATGTCCATATACCGCATCACGTAGTATGCGCACGCCCAACCATTTCCTTGTACATAACACAATAAATTTCAAGATACAAAATGTTAACAAATAAAAGCAAGCATAGTCGGTATACATATGCATTGGAGACTGAAAACTACCTCAACATTCTCCCAAACCATCATTTTCTTTTTAGTGTCCACCTTTCCTCTAGCTTTTTTGAAACAATTTATAGACCTATACATTAATCTAACACATTGAATTGACATTAGGAAATAGTCATGTAATATATATGTTAACAGATATAAATATAAAAATTTATTTATGTGACTAATGCCCTTTTCAAATCGTGTCCCCCATCATCTACTTTGTCGCCCTTAAGATCTAGATAATAAATACTTAGTGCCATGGAGACAACAACCAATAAGACCCAATTTTTATTCTTGAGTGATAAGAAGGAAAAAATATATAACCCAAAATCCAAAATTAAATGTAATTTCTTAAGTCAAAATTATAAGCAAAGTAAGTGAACTTACAAAACACTATATGGATCTAATATCACGCTCTTTTTCTTTTTACCAAAATATTTCAATGCGGTAGAGCAGTATAGGGTAACAAATGTCGGATCTTTAATCACATTGCTAATCAAGGATGGAACTAGAAATCCCACATGGGACATTGAAAACTTTGTATAGACCCTATGTGTGGCTACAAAATATATATCATGTATGCATTAATATATAAGAAAATAGATCACCATATATAAAATGAGGTACATAACTATATAAGATCTCACCATATCCAAAATTCTATCAAAGATATATTCAACCAAGCATAAAAAAACAACTCCAACACATCTTGTGTAAATATACTACTATCATGGCATTGACCTACAACTTCCTACTTCATAGAAACCACCATAGGCAAATCTTCTTCATGTTCACCTATAAATAGTGTCATTGTAAGGACCCTAACCTTCGTTTTGGGTTTACCCTATTTGCTTTGCCTAAACCTTGTGTTTAGATGCTTGCTAATCACCTAAGGTTGTGATTAGGGTTCGTTTGTGCTTTGTTGAAAGTTGGAGGTGCAACTTGCAAATTATCCAAGTTTTAGGGTTGATGTGCAAGTTTGTCACCTTGAGAGATGTTTTCTCTCTCCTTGAATCCTCTAGGGTTGAGAGGATGATTTGGGCTTGTTGCTTGAGTAGTTTCGGGCCTTGATGAGCTTTGATGGGTCTTGCTTTGCTTTGTTTTGCCTTGATAAGGGTTTGTATCGTACATAGGAGAGCTTGAAGCTCTGTGTCACCCAGGGTTGTGTCGCCCAGGAGTGTGTCGACCAGTGGGGTGTGTCTCCCATGTGACCACCTTGACCTTGCCTTGGTTGTTGTCACCATACCTTGGACAAGTGGTCAATCCTTTGTTAGTTGGTGGCATGACATGTGCATGAGGTTTAGCAAGGTGGCATGGATTTGGACAAGTTCCCCTAGGTTGGACGACGCCTTGACTTAGTTTCCTCTTCACCCTCTTCTATATATGCCTCTCCTTTCACCTACTTGGGATCCCTTTTAGCTCCTTAGTTGCCTTACCTTTTCCTTGGTGGACGATACCCCTCTTTGGTGGAGCTTGGTGGCCGATCTCCTTGGTGGAGTCTCCTTCTTCTTCTTCCTCTAGGTGGTGGCCGAACCCTAGAAGGGTCTTGCTTCCTTGGTAAGCATCTCCTCTCTCTCCTTAGCACCTTCTTCTCCTTCTTGCTTGTTTTTCGAACATGGTGGTTATGAGCTTTGCTTCTCTTCTTGTGGTGGCCGAAGGTGGGGTGCTTTAGAGCTAAGAGCTTAAAGCTTGGTGCTTGGAGCTTTGCAGCTTGAGGATCTTGCTTGAGGCAGATTACATAACTCCTAACCCTAGCTATACTACTTCCCTTTTATGTTGCATGTCTATTTTTCATCTTGACCGACCATGCATCTTGTGAGATATGTTTCTTGCTCTAGTATGTACCTTTAATCTTGGGGAGATAGTGGTTATATTGTTGTTGATATGATGTTTATAGTTGTGTGACCTTGGACCTTATTGGTCGAACCTATGAATTAGGGTTTCCTTTGGGGCAATACCCCTTTCTCTCTTTGGTTTTGAGAAGTGAGTTTGAGCTCTAGTGGTGTAGGAAAAACCCCTCTCACTTGGTTGTTGAGAGGTGAGTCTATACTCCAGTTGCTTGGACAACACCCTTCTCTCACCATGGATTTGATAGGTGAGCCTTTGATTGTTGATGATATAGTTGACGATGGAGTGTTTCCCGATATGTGACGGAGGTTGTGTAAAACCCCTCTCACTTGGTTGTTGAGAGGTGATCCAACTCTCTTGATCTTTTAGGGTTTGATGATGTTAGTCTTGAGGTTGAAGATGACCAACCTAATGTGGTTCTTGTGCCCTTGCACGATACCCTTTTTGGTGCTTTGCACGATACCTCTCATCTAGGGTTTGTCTTGGACGATATGCTTAGTTGGGTTGTGTTAACCTTGTTGCCTGATATGGTGCTTGGGGGATGAACCCTTGATAGATTCCCTAGTGTTGACAAATATGTTATGCCTACCTTAGTTGGACGATAGGCCCCTCGGAATCATGGTAGGTGACCGACATGTGATGCCCACATGTTGCCCGATATCATCCACCCTAGAGTGTTGGAAGTGTGTAGGTGTGCCTAGCTTGGGGAAACACCATCGTCAAGTGCCTGGTCAATGCCCCATATGGAGGTGTGTTACCCTTTGACCGATTTGCCTTGCCCATCACATGTCTCCTTTTGGTCAGTTACTCATCATGAATGGGTGGTTGATAGCTTGGATAGATCTAGAGTTAAGAGCTAGGCCGATACATGTGTTGATCATGGATGGTACTTTAGACGATATAAGTTGAAGGCCTGAGTCTTGGCCTATATGTGGACCCAAACCCTAGTTGGACGATAGGGTGTCTTGGGCGACATGGTGGAGGGTAGTAGAATCCCTTGGGCATCATGAAGAGCTTGTTGGGCGTTATGGTTTGATCTTGGCTGACATGACCTTGGCCAATAAGGCCATAGACGATATGGTGATGAGGATGTCCAATAGGTAACCCTAACCCTAGTTGTTGATAGGGTCATGACCGATAGGTGAGTGTGTCCTTGTGCATGATACACCCCTTGGATCAGGTTGCACGATACTGGTCCTAGTCTACTCGTGACCCTTGAACAACTATGCACGACATGATAATGTGATGAGGGACGATATGTGTGGCTAAGTGCCCTAGTCAATAGGCTTTGGGTGAGGGAGGTAACCCTACCCGATACCCCCCTTTAGTGAGGGAC
Source organism: Alisma plantago-aquatica (assembly GCA_963693085.1). Lineage (NCBI taxonomy): Eukaryota > Viridiplantae > Streptophyta > Magnoliopsida > Alismatales > Alismataceae > Alisma > Alisma plantago-aquatica. Next base: position 408,372,541 of record OY856415.1, on the reverse strand, counting down.
AACGTTGTCCGCCACACCTTTGGTGAGGGTAGGCGGAGTCTTTGGTGAGGGTTATTCTTAACCTGGGAAACCCTAGTAATTGAATCAATCATCTTGAGCTTGTATCTTGTTCATGATAAAATGTGGTTGTGACCAGTGATATGGATAGACTGTGATTGGGATATACTCCTTGATTATGATCAATGAGATATTAGGGCATAGTGTATACTCATGGTTTGATAAAAATAATGTAAGTAATATAGATTGTGTTTCATATAATCATGGATGTTGTTCCAAACACGTGCATCCTCAACCCTAATAGCTTGATAATCATAAAGATCTATGTCTGGTAATTTATGTTATCTCTCTTGATATGTATACTAACCATGCAGGTGCATCAAATGAATTCATAGCCAGGTAAGAGCTATGAGGTATATGTGTTTTGAATAACACTGAATAATGATAATCCTTGATTGATGGGATAACATGTATCACCCGTATGATGTGAAAACATATGTTGACCTGATAAAGGCTGAGTCCCTAGTTGAGGTTTTATCCTATGATGTTGAGATAAGGAATTGCTATCCCATGTTGATGATGTAAGCCTTGAGAGGCAGTGGCATTTTGTGATGAGGGATTGAGATCCCATGATAATGTGATAATGACAATAATAATGTAACTCAATGATGTTTATGTTTTATAACTTGGTTGCCTCAACAATCCACTTAAAATATACTAATTAATTACAGTGGAACATATCATGTAGTTTTCCCTAGCCATAGATCCATCATCGTCAGTAGCTGGTGAGGGTGAAATGGGTTCTCCTACGGGTTAACCCGGAAGCACATATTGTTGAATATGTGTAGTTGCTCCTATCCAAAAATAGGAGGATTAGAGTGCAAATTCGGTTGTAGACTCCAGAGCGCGGTTTTAGGCCCGTGGCTCAATATGAAAGAGCATGGTGAACATGCCCATGGCTCAGGATGTGTGATAAGAGCATGGTGAACAGGCCCATGGCTCAATGATTATGGAGCATGGTGAACATGCCCGTGGCTCGGATCACTAGCATTGATACATGTACTAAGGTGGGCTAGGCAGAGGGTAGCCTTGTTGGATCCTAGATGGGTGATTAGATGCTCTAGAGGGGGGGGTGAATAGAGATGAAAGCACTTACACAAAATTCATTAAACCTTAAAATTATATGACAAGATAAGGTTGCTAAATAGGTAATTTGAGTGCAACTAAATCATGCATAGCAAGGATAAGAGAGATTGAACATGCACCAATTAGACAAGCTATTTAGAGTGGTTCCACACTTCAAACTAGAAGTGTGTCAGTCCACTTGCCTAGAGAGGTCAACCTCTAGGACTTCAACCAATTGCACTCTTATATTCATTAATAAGACTTACAATACAAGACCAACAAAGGACTTACCTATCCAATACAAAGAGTCTTCAACCTTACCAAGGACTTACCCACTTTGCAAGAGTCTTCGGCCTTCTCCAAGGACTTACCCACTCTTGCACAAGTCTTCGGACCTGTAGGAATTACCCACTCTTCTTGGATCTTCCACCTTTGACTTCACCTTCACTCAGAGAAGCTTTCCACTAAGGTCTTACCCACTTGAGCTTGAGTCTTTTGCCTTCTCCAAGGGCTTACCCACTCTAACTCCAAGTCTTTGGCCTTGATCTTCACCAAGGGACTCCTTCCCTTGTTCTTCTTCACCTCTCTTGGACAAGAGAGAGAACCTTCATCTTCATGGTTGAAAGAAGAGATAGGAGGTGGTGGAAGTGAGAGCCTCACAAGATATACATATAAGACTAGCTCTCTTACAGATTTCCTACTCACTCTAATGGATGTAGCAAGTGATTAAGCTTAGAGAGAGAGAGGAGGTTGTAGGATCACTCAACTATAGAATAGGAACCTTCATAGTGAATGCTCAACCTTGGAATGAAGCCCAAGGGGTCCTATTTATAGCTGGGGATGCCTCTTAGCCTTTGGGAACACTTGTGAACGAAAACTAGCCGTTTTGTGGCTTACAACGGATCTATTTTCACTTGTTGCAACTCCACAATGGCTAGAAACACTTTTCTGCACTTTTCCGTACAATGCATTCGGTCGAGTTTCTATATGTGTAACTCGACCGATCAAGTAGCAGGCAAACCAATATTCAAGGGATCGGTCGAGTTTGTCCTGAGGAAACTCGACCGACCACTTCAACAGGAAATCGCCCACTACCCAATCGGTCGAGTTCTGTGAGTGCAAAACTCGACCGATGCAATCTTCAGAAAATCGATCAAGGTTTGATCGGTCGAGTTTCAGGGTGGGAAACTGGACCGACCAAGTGCCTGTAATTGATTTTCGAAGTTGCATTAAAAGTGCTCTAATAATCGATCTAAGTCTCCTGGAATTTTTCTAAGCTTAATTACAAGTCATACAATCATTACAAGTGATTTACAACATGATTCTAATGGATATACATCATATTACAAAAACGTGCACTTGTATGACTTTGACTTGTCTTTTCTCCAATTTGAGATGCGCAAGTTAGGGCAATTGGAGTGTGTCTATACCTAATCTGAAATTACTCAAGTAGAAGCATTAGACACCAATATGTGGAATGGTTAGTCATCATCAAAACACGGGTTTAGTCAATTTAGATGTGAGTCAACATTGACCTAATTGACCTTGAGTCAACATTCTCCTCCTTTTGAAGATGACAAACCATTCCATAAATGTATTGAAAGCATTTAAGTAAATTCATACCTTTGGAGAAACCTAGGGGTTTCAATGGAATGGAGTTCATATGCTCCCCCTCAATTGATGCACATGGAGTTTTCATACTCCCCCTCAATTGATGATATTTCTCCTGCATGGTTAGCTTTCATAACATTTACAGAATACTATGTCTTCTACTCATATATGTTATACACATATATGTCTTCTCCCCTTTACCTTCTCCCTTTACATGAACATACTTCTCTTCTTCATGTAAGACATGCCTTCTTCCTCTTTTAAAAGAAGAAATACCTTTCTCCCCCTTTGTCATTTCAAAAAGTGGGGTTATGAAGAAATAAGAAATATCACTTTGTTAAAGAGAAAGGAGATAACACAAATATATATAAGGATAGTAGAAGAGCACAAATAGGGGCTTGTCCAAGCATAGAAAGAAAAGCAAGTTAAATCATATACTTGAACAACCCAAAAATACAATATAAGGTACTGCAGAAAAACAATAAATCGCAATTTTGACCCTCAAGATGATGGAATTTGACCAAAAACCATCAGAGCTCATTGCAATGCAATGAGTCTTTCGCAGAAGGTCGTTTATGCATAAAAAACACTAGTCATGCACCAAAAACTGAAAATGGAGCAAAATCTGCATAAAATCCAAAAATACTCCAATTTCTACATACAATGTAGCTCTATGTGCCCTGCATCACAATGTTATGCAAGCAACTCAAGATAGTAGATATGCAATTCAAGGAACAATCTTGAGCATGTAAAAGACAAGATGCAAGCATAGCATATAGATGAGCAAATATACCAATTATTGACATGGTTAGAACTACATGTCTGTGAGCTACTAGTAGATGATATCACAAGTTAGGACTACTAGTAGGATCTAGATCATAGTAAAGAGATAAGCAAGATAAAGCAAGATATGATAAGATGTAGAGATAAATCCAAACAAAAAGATATGCAAATTTAGAAGCATGAAAGGATATAACTCACTAGATATGCATCCTTACCATAAGATGATTACCCCTATGAACCTCAAGGTTGTATCAAAACAAGATATACACCTAGATAGATGTAGAAAGTTAGAGTACAACGGAAGCGATTTTAGACACAACCAAGAGATCCAAAGAGATCATCATCAAAACCTACAAAACAACTCAAAGAAAGTATTTGCAAGATATAGATATACCAATTTAGAGAAATTAGAGAGATAGAGTTGTAAGCAAGATAGGCAATTTAGAACATGGCAACATGCATATATAAAGATACAAAGGGAGTGCCAAAGAATAAGGCTATTGGTTGAGAAAATCTAGTTTAGAGAGAAATTCTCATCCAATAAGCCAATTGTGTATTCTGTGCACAGTGTTATCGGTCGAGTTCTGTGCATTGACAACTCGACCGATGACAGCTGTTGGCAACACTCTTGGTGCCTATCGGTCCAGTTTCAATAGGGCAAACTCGACCGACAGACCAGCTGTCAAAGAGCACATATATTTCATAAAAACATATTTAAAGGCATTCTAAAAATACAAACCATATCCAGACATGTCTAAGCAAAATGCACTAGAGAAGCATTAGAACCAGTTTTTGAGCAAGAGTGTGAAGAGAATCGCAAAATGCCACTTTTGACTCAAAAACCATATGTATAGTGCACACTAACTTGAAAAAAACAAGTTAGAAATGATTATAAGCAATAAAACCTTTACCTTTGTACTTACCATTGCTTTTCCACTTGTTGTCACCCTCTACACATCTCACCTTTCTTCTTTCATGTGGATTGAGAAGTCAATTTGCAATTCAATAGCTCAAGTCAATCCATTTGCAAGTACCTACAAGAAGAAAGATGAAATGGTCCCCAATCATGTTTTTGGGTCCGGAGGGGTTAGTTTAGCAACCCAAATTCTATTGCTCTTGGGTGCTTTCCTAAAAGGACAACAATTAGAATAATGACCTAATTCATTGCAATAGTTGCATGTGCCCATAGTCTTGGAACTAGAGGATTCTCCATGGAATATTGGAGGTCCTTTATCTTTGTTGTTCCCTTGACTACTATCATACCCTAAACCATGCCTACCAATTTGTTTAGTATTATGGTCTAGGATTTGATTAAGATTCTTTTTAAAAACTAAGAATCTTTGCAAAGAAGATCTCAAACTATCATTAGCATGCTTAAGAGAAGCAGAATACAATTGATTAATATTATCTCTAGCATGCAAAAGATCATTTTCTAAGCAAAGAGCTTTAGTTAAACTAGAATCTCTATCAATATGAAGAGCAGCAACATCATTCTCTCTATTAGAAGAACTAGAACAAGATTCATGCCCATTGATTTTAGAAAGCAAGGAGGCATTTTCTATTTCTAATTCATTCAAAACAAAATCTTTGTTCTTGTTTTCAGATTTAAGAACATCAATATCATGCCTGAGAGAATCAACAAGTAAAGTATGCTCTTCTTTTGAACTAGGCATGAGAGGTTGAGCTTCTAGAAATTTTAATCTTATCAAGTAAACTAGCATTTTCAAGTTTAAGAGAGTCTACTTGGCTAAGACAATCATTTTTATCATTAAGCAAACAAGAATTTGCATGTTCAAGATCATTTAATTCTACATACAAATTATTAACAATTTTAGAAAGCTTTTTCTTTTTCTTTTGAGAAGACTTAAGAGATGCACAAATATCATGAATGAGATCAATCAAGGATTCTTTATCTAAAGAGTCTAGATTTACCTCATTTGAGTCTTCACTTGTTGATGCTACAAGAGAAAAATGACATTATCCTTCATCACTAGAGCTTGATCTTGATCCTTCACGTGAATCTTCACTTGAGCTTGAGTTGGAGGAGCCACTTGAGCTTGAGTGCCATTTCTCCTTGTGAAGATGGGTCTTTTTGCCTTGTGGGCAATCTTCCTTGTAGTGACCCTTCTTTCCACATGTGAAGCATCGGATGGAAGAGGACTTGCCTTTGTAGAGTCTACCCTTGGAGTACATGGCATCTTCTTTAGCTTGAGAGGAAGGAGAGACTTTTTCCATGATAGCTTCAATTTGATCCTTTATTTCAGCCTTCTTCATTCTCTTTAGCTCTTTCTTCTCTAGTCTTTCTACTTCCTCCCTCTTGTCAAGTGTGGCTTCATGTGCTTGTAGATTTCCAATGAGCTCTTCAATAGGAATATCCCTAAGAGACCTTGCTTCTTCAATGGAAGTCACCTTGGATTCCCACCTCTTGGGGAGAGTTCTAAGGATCTTTGAGTTGATCTCTCCACTATACATAGGATGTCCTAGAATAGCAAGACCATTCAAGATGGTGTTGAGCCTTGAGTACATGTTGGCTATGCTCTCCTCCTTTCCCGTCTTGAAGTTCTCAAGCAACCCTTTGAGCATGTAGACTTTGCTTTCCTTCACTTGATCTGTCCCTTCATAAGTGATGCAAAGCTTTCTCCATACCTCATAGGCCATCTCACAAGAAGAAATCCGGTTGAACTCGGTGGGGGTCATGGAGGCATAAAGGATGTGCGTGGCTCTAGAGTTCAAAGTTGCTTTCATCAAGGTGGCTTTCATCAAGGTGGCTTCATCCCATTCTTCAATGTTTGTCTTTGGTAGAATGTATGGGTTGTTCACCATTTGCCACATGTCGAGACTTGATCCTTGGATGAAGAATTGAAGTCTTCTTCTCCAGTAGAGGAAGTTGCTCCCATCAAAGATTGGAAGGCTGGTCGAGAGTCTCCCTCCTAGGTAGTCACCCATCTTCTCCTAGTTGTTGAAGTATGCTTGGAGAAGACCTGCTCTGATACCACTTGTTGGATCCTAGATGGGTGATTAGATGCTCTAGAGGGGGGGGTGAATAGAGCTGAAAGCACTTAAACAAAACTCATTAAACCTTCAAATTATATGACAAGATAAGGTTGCTAAATAGGTAATTTGAGTGCAACTAAATCATGCATAGCAAGGATAAGAGAGATTGAACATGCACCAATTAGACAAGCTATTTAGAGTGGTTCCACACTTCAAACTAGAAGTGTGTCAGTCCACTTGCCTAGAAAGGTCAACCTCTAGGACTTCAACCAATTGCACTCTTATATTCATTAATAAGACTTACAATACAAGACCAACAAAGGACTTACCTATCCAATACAAAGAGTCTTCAACCTTACCAAGGACTTAACCACTTTGCAAGAGTCTTCGGCCTTCTCCAAGGACTTACCAACTCTTGCACAAGACTTCGGCCTTGTAGGAATTACCCACTCTTTTTGGATCTTCCGCCTTTGACTTCACCTTCACTCGGAGAAGCTTTCCACCAAGGTCTTACCCACTTGAGCTTGAGTCTTTTGCCTTCTCCAAGGGCTTACCCATTCTAGCTTTAAGTCTTCGGCCTTGATCTTCACCAAGGGACTCCTTCCCTTGTTCTTTTCACCTCTCTTGGACAAGAGAGAAAACCTTCATCTTCATGGTTGAAAGAAGAGATAGGAGGTGGTGGAAGTGAGAGCCTCACAAGATATACATATAAGACTAGCTCTCTTACAGATTTCCTACTCACTCTAATGGATGTAGCAAGTGATTAAGCTTAGAGAGAGACAGGAGGATGTAGGATCACTCAACTATAGAATAGGAACCTTCATAGTGAATGCTCAACCTTGGAATGAAGCCCAAGGGGTCCAATTTATAGCTGGGGATGCCTCTTAGCCTTTAGGAACACTTGTGAACGAAAACTAGCCGTTTTGTGGCTTGCAACGGATCTATTTTCACTTGTTGCAACTCCACAACGGCTAGAAACACTTTTCTGCACTTTTCCGTACAGTGCATTCGGTCGAGTTTCTATATGTGTAACTCGACCGATCAAGTAGCAGGCAAACCGATGTTCAAGGGATCGGTCGAGTTTGTCCTGAGGAAACTCGACCGACCACTTCAACAGGAAATGGCCCACTACCCAATCGGTCGACTTCTGTGAGTGCAAAACTCAACCGATGCAATCTTCAGAAAATCGATCAAGATTTGATCGGTCGAGTTTCAGGGTGGGAAACTGGACCGACCAAGTGCCTGTAATTGATTTTTGAAGTTGCGTTAAAAGTGCTCTAATAATCGATCTAAGTGCTCCTGGCATTTTTCTAAGCTTAATTATAATTGCAAGATATAGATATACCAATTTAGAGAAATTAGAGAGACAGAGTTGTAAGCAAGATAGGCAATTTAGAACATGGCAACATGCATATATAAAGATACAAAGGGAGTGCCAAAGAATAAGGCTATTGGTTGAGAAAATCTAGTTTAGAGAGAAATTCTCATCCAATAAGCCAATTGTGTATTCTGTGCACAGTGTTATCGGTCGAGTTCTATGCATTGACAACTCGACCGATGACAGCTGTTGGCAACACTCTTGGTGCCTATCGGTCGAGTTTCAATAGGGAAAACTCGACCGACAGACCTGCTGTCAAAGAGCACATATATTTCATAAAAACATATTTAAAGGCATGCTAAAAATACAAACCATATCCAGACATGTCTAAGCAAGTTAGTAATGCACTATAGAAGCATTAGAAATAGTTTTTGAGCAAGAGTGTGAAGAGAATCGCAAAATGCCACTTTTGACTCAAAAACCATATGTATAGTGCACACTAACTTGACAAAAACAAGTTAGAAATGATTATAAGCAATAAAACCTTTACCTTTGTACTTACCATTGCTTTTCCACTTGTTGTCACCCTCTACACATCTCACCTTTCTTCTTTCATGTGGATTGAGAAGTCAATTTGCAATTCAATAGCTCAAGTCAATCCATTTGCAAGTACCTATAAGAAGAAAGATGAAATGGTCCCCAATCATGTTTTTGGGTCCGGAGGGGTTAGTTTAGCAACCCAAATCCTATTGCTCTTGGGTTCTTTCCTAAAAGGACAACAATTAGAATAATGACCTAATTCATTGCAATAGTTGCATGTGCCCATAGTCTTGGAACTAGAGGATTCTCCATGGAATATTGGAGGTCCTTTATCTTTGTTGTTCCCTTGACTACTATCATACCCTAAACCATGCCTACCAATTTGTTTAGTAGTATGGTCTAGGATTTGATTAAGATTCTTTTTAACAACTAAGAATCTTTGCAAAGAAGATCTCAAACTATCATTAGCATGCTTAAGAGAAGCAATAGTAGAATACAATTGATTAATATTATCTCTAGCATGCAAAAGATCATTTTCTAAGCAAAGAGCTTTAGTTAAATTAGAATCTCTATCAATATGAAGAGAAGCAACATCATTCTCTCTATTAGAAGAACTAGAACAAGATTCATGCCCATTGATTTTATAAAGCAAGGAGGCATTTTCTATTTCTAATTCATGCAAAACAAAATCTTTGTTCTTGTTTTCAGATTTAAGAACATCAATATCATGCATGAGAGAATCAACAATTAAAGTATGCTCTTCTTTTGAACTAGGCATGAGAGGTTGAGCTTCTAGAAATTTTAATCTTATCAAGTAAACTAGTATTTTCAAGTTTAAGAGAGTCTACTTGGCTAAGACAATCATTTTTATCATTAAGCAAGCAAGAATTTGCATGTTCAAGATCATTTAATTCTACATACAAATTATTAACAATTTTAGCAAGCTTTTTCTTTTTCTTTTGAGAAGACTTAAGAGATGCACAAATATCATGAATGAGATCAATCAAGGATTCTTTATCTAAAGAGTCTAGATTTACCTCATTTGAGTCTTCACTTGTTGATGCTACAAGAGCAAAATGACATTCTCCTTCATCACTAGAGCTTGAGCTTGATCCTTCACATGAATCTTCACTTGAGCTTGAGTTGGAGGAGCCACTTGAGCTTGAGTGCCATTTCTCCTTGTGAAGATGGGTCTTTTTGCCTTGTGGGCAATCTTCCTTGTAGTGACCCTTCTTTCCACATGTGAAGCATCGGATGGAGGAGGACTTGCCTTTGTAGAGTCTACCCTTGGAGTACATGGCATCTTCTTTATCTTGAGAGGAAGGAGAGACTTTTTCCATGATAGCTTCAATTTGAGCCTTTATTTCAGCCTTCTTCATTCTCTTTAGCTCTTTCTTCTCTAGTCTTTCTACTTCCTCCCTCTTGTCAAGTGTGGCTTCATGTGCTTGTAGATTTCCAATGAGCTCTTCAATAGGAATATCCCTAAGCAACCTTGCTTCTTCAATGGAAGTCACCTTGGATTCCCACCTCTTGGGGAGAGTTCTAAGGATCTTTGAGTTGATCTCTCCACTATACATAGGATGTCCTAGAATAGCAAGACCATTCAAGATGGTGTTGAGCCTTGAGTACATGTTGGCTATGCTCTCCTCCTTTCCCATCTTGAAGTTCTCAAGCAACCCTTTGAGAATGTAGACTTTGCTTTCCTTCACTTGATCTGTCCCTTCATAAGTGATGCAAAGCTTTCTCCATACCTCATAGGCCGTCTCACAAGAAGAAATCCGGTTGAACTCGGTGGGGGTCATGGAGGCATAAAGGATGTGCATGGCTCTAGCGTTCAAGGTGGCTTCCATCAAGGTGGCTTCATCCCATTCTTCAATGTTTGTCTTTGGCAGAATGTATGGGCTGTTCACCATTTGCCACATGTCGAGACTTGATCCTTGGATGAAGAATTGAAGTCTTCTTCTCCAGTAGAGGAAGTTGCTCCCATCAAAGATTGGAAGGCTGGTCGAGAGTCTCCCTCCTAGGTAGTCACCCATCTTCTCCTACTTGTTGAAGTATGCTCGGAGAAGACCTGCTCTGATACCACTTGTTGGATCTTAGATGGGTGATTAGATGCTCTAGAGGGGGGGGGGTGAATAGAGCTGAAAGAACTTAAACAAAACTCATTAAACCTTAAAATTATATGACAAGATAAGGTTGCTAAATAGGTAATTTGAGTGCAACTAAATCATGCATAGCAAGGATAAGAGAGATTGAACATGCACCAATTAGACAAGCTATTTAGAGTGGTTCCACACTTCAAACTAGAAGTGTGTCAGTCCACTTGCCTAGAGAGGTCAACCTCTAGGACTTCAACCAATTGCACTCTTATATTCATTAATAAGACTTACAATACAAGACCAACAAAGGACTTACCTATCCAATACAAAGAGTATTCAACCTTACCAAGGACTTACCCACTTTGCAAGAGTCTTCGACCTTCTCCAAGGACTTACCAACTCTTGCACAAGTCTTTGGCCTTGTACGAATTACCCACTCTTCTTGGATCTTCCGCCTTTGACTTCACCTTCACTCGGAGAAGCTTTCCACCAGGGTCTTACCCACTTGAGCTTGAGTCTTTTGCCTTATCCAAGGGCTTACCCACTCTATCTCCAAGTCTTCGGCCTTGATCTTCACCAAGGGACTCCTTCCCTTGTTCTTCTTCACCTCTCTTGGACAAGAGAGAGAACCTTCATCTTCATGGTTGAAAGAAGAGATAGGAGGTGGTGGAAGTGAGAGCCTCACAAGATATACATATAAGACTAGCTCTCTTACAGATTTCCTACTCACTCTAATGGATGTAGCAAGTGATTAAGCTTAGAGAGAGAGAGGAGGCTGTAGGATCACTCAACTATAGAATAGGAACCTTCATAGTGAATGCTCAACCTTGGAATGAAGCCCAAGGGGTCCTATTTATAGCTGGGGATGCCTCTTAGCCTTTGGGAACACTTGTGAATGAAAACTAGCCATTTTGTGGCTTGCAACGGATCTATTTTCACTTGTTGCAACTCCACAATGGCTAGAAACACTTTTCTGCACTTTTCCGTACAGTGCATTCGGTCGAGTTTCTATATGTGTAACTCGACCGATCAAGTAGCAGGCAAACCGATGTTCAAGGGATCGGTCGAGTTTGTACTGAGGAAACTCGACCGACCACTTCAACAGGAAATGGCCCACTACCCAATCGGTCGAGTTCTGTGAGTGCAAAACTCAACCGATGCAATCTTCAGAAAATCGATCAAGGTTTGATCAGTCGAGTTTCAGGGTGGGAACCTGGACCGACCAAGTGCCTGTAATTGATTTTCGAAGTTGCATTAAAAGTGCTCTAATAATCGATCTAAGTGCTCCTGGCATTTTTCTAAGCTTAATTACAAGTCATACAATCATTACAAGTGATTTACAACATGATTCTAATGGATATACATCATATTACAAAAATGTGCACTTGTATGACTTTGTCTTGTCTTTTCTCCAATTTGAGATGCGCAAGTTAGGGCAATTGGAGTGTGTCTATACCTAATCTGAAATTACTCAAGTAGAAGCATTAGACACCAATATGTGGAATGGTTAGTCATCATCAAAACACGGGTTTAGTCAATTTAGATGTGAGTCAACATTGACCTAATTGACCTTGAGTCAACATTCTCCCCCTTTTTGAAGATGACAAACCATTCCATAAATGTATTGAAAGCATTTAAGTAAATTCATACCTTTGGAGAAACCTAGGGGTTTCAATGGAATGGAGTTCATATGATCCCCCTCAATTGATGCACATGGAGTTTTCATACTCCCCGTCAATTGATGATATTTCTCCTGCATGGTTAGCTTTCATAACATTTACAGAATACTATGTCTTCTACTCATATATGTTCTACACATATATGTCTTATCCCCTTTACCTTCTCCCTTTACATGAACATACTTCTCTTCTTCATGTAAGACATGCCTTCTTCCTCTTTTAAAAGAAGACATACCTTTCTCCCCATTTGTCATTTCAAAAAGTGGGGTTATGAAGAAATAAGAAACATCACTTTGTTAAAGAGAAAGCAGATAACACAAATATATATAAGGAGAGTAGAAGAGCACAAATAGGGGCTTGTCCAAGCATAGAAAGAAAAGCAAGTTAAATCATATACTTGAACAACCCAAAATTACAAGATAAGGTACTGTTGAAAAACAATAAATCGCAATTTTGACCCTCAAGATGATGGAATTTGACCAAAAATCATCAGAGCTCATCGCGAGGCAATGAGTCTTTCTCAGAAGGTCGTTTCTGCATAAGAAACACTAGTCTTGCACCAAAAACTGAAACTGGAGCAAAATCTGCATAAAATCCAAAAATACTCCAATTTCTACATACAATGTAGCTCTATGTGCCCTGCATCACAATGTTATGCAAGCAACTCAAGATAGTAGATATGCAATTCAAGGAACAATCTTGAGCATGTAAAAGACAAGATGCAAGCATAGCATATAGATGAGCAAATATACCAATTATTGACATGGTTAGAACTACATGTTTGTGAGCTACTAGTAGATGATATCACAAGTTAGGACTACTAGTAGGATCTAGATCATAGCAAAGAGATAAGCAAGATAAAGCAAGCTATGATTAGATGTAGAGATAAATCCAAACAAAAAGATATGCAAATTTAGAAGCATGAAAGGATATAACTCACTAGATATGCATCCTTACCATAAGATGATTACCCCTATGAACCTCAAGGTTGTATCAAAACAAGATATACACCTAGATATATGTAGCAAGTTAGATTACAACGGAAGTGATTTTAGACACAACCAAGAGATCCAAAGAGATCATCATCAAAACCTGCAAAACAACTCAAAGCAAGTAATTGCAAGATATAGATATACCAATTTAGAGAAATTAGAGAGATAGAGTTGTAAGCAAGATAGGCAATTTAGAACATGGCAACATGCATATATAAAGATACAAAGGGAGTGCCAAAGAATAAGGCTATTGGTTGAGAAAATCTAGTTTAGAGAGAAATTCTCATCCAATAAGCCAATTGTGTATTCTGTGCACAGTGTTATCAGTCGAGTTCTGTGCATTGACAACTCGACTGATGACAGTTGTTGGAAACACTCTTGGTGCCTATCGGTCGAGTTTCAATAGGGCAAACTCAATCGACAGACCAGCTGTCAAAGAGCACATATATTTCATAAAAACATATTTAAAGGCATGCTAAAAATACAAACCATATCCAGACATGTCTAAGCAAGTTAGTAATGCACTATAGAAGCATTAGAAACAGTTTTTGAGCAAGAGTGTGAAGAGAATCGCAAAATTCCACTTTTGACTCAAAAACCATATGTATAGTGCACACTAACTTGACAAAAACAAGTTAGAAATGATTATAAGCAATAAAACCTTTACCTTTGTACTTACCATTGCTTTTCCACTTGTTGTCACCCTCTACACATCTCACATTTCTTCTTTCATGTGGATTGAGAAGTCAATTTGCAATTCAATAGCTCAAGTCAATCCATTTGCAAGTACCTACAAGAAGAAAGATAAAATGGTCCCCAATCATGTTTTTGGGTCCGGAGGGGTTAGTTTAGCAACCCAAATCCTATTGCTCTTGGGTGCTTTCCTAAAAGGACAACAATTAGGATAATGACCTAATTCATTGCAATAGTTGCATGTGCCCATAGTCTTGGAACTAGAGGATTATCCATGGAATATTGGAGGTCCTTTATCTTTGTTGTTCCCTTGACTACTATCATACCCTAAACCATGCCTACCAATTTGTTTAGTAGTATGGTCTAGGATTTGATTAAGATTCTTTTTAACAACTAAGAATCTTTGCAAAGAAGATCTCAAACTATCATTATCATGCTTAAGAGAAGCAATAGTAGAATACAATTGATTAATATTATCTCTAGCATGTAAAAGATCATTTTCTAAGCAAAGAGCTTTAGTTAAATTAGAATCTCTATCAATATGAAGAGCAGCAACATCATTCTCTCTATTAGAATAACTAGAACAAGATTCATGCCCATTGATTTTAGAAAGCAAGGAGGCATTTTCTATTTCTAATTCATGCAAAACAAAATCTTTGTTCTTGTTTTCAGATTTAAGAACATCAATATCATGCATGAGAGAATCAACAATTAAAGTATGCTCTTCTTTTGAACTAGGCATGAGAGGTTGAGCTTCTAGAAATTTAATCTTATCAAGTAAACTAGCATTTTCAAGTTTAAGAGAGTCTACTTGGCTAAGACAATCATTTTTATCATTAAGAAAGCAAGAATTTGCATGTTCAAGATCATTTAATTCTACATACAAATTATCAACAATTTTGGCAAGCTTTTTCTTTTTCTTTTGAGAAGACTTAAGAGATGCACAAATATCATGAATGAGATCAATCAAGGATTCTTTATCTAAAGAGTCTATATTTACCTCATTTGAGTCTTCACTTGTTGATGCTACAAGAGAAAAATGACATTCTCCTTCATCACTAGAGTTTGAGCTTGATCCTTCACATGAATCTTCACTTGAGCTTGAGTTGGAGGAGCCACTTGAGCTTGAGTGCTATTTCTCCTTGTGAAGATGGGTCTTTTTGCCTTGTGGGCAATCTTCCTTGTAGTGACCCTTCTTTCCACATGTGAAGCACCGGATGGAGGAGGACTTGCCTTTGTAGAGTCTACCCTTGGAGTACATGGTATCTTCTTTATCTTGAGAGGAAGGAGAGACTTTTTCCATGATAGCTTCAATTTGAGCCTTTATTTCAGCCTTCTTCATTCTCTTTAGCTCTTTCTTCTCTAGTCTTTCTACTTACTCCCTTTTTTCAAGTGTGGCTTCATGTGCTTGTAGATTTCCAATGAGCTCTTCAATAGGAATATCCCTAAGCGACCTTGCTTTTTCAATGGAAGTCACCTTGGATTACCACCTCTTGGGGAGAGTTAAAAGGATCTTTGAGTTTATCTCTCCACTAGACATAGGATGTCCTAGAATAGAAAGACCATTCAAGATGGTGTTGAGCCTTGAGTACATGTTGGTTATGCTATCCTCCTTTCCCATCTTGAAGTTTCTCAAACAACCCTTTGAGCATGTAGACTTTGCTTTCCTTCACTTGATCTGTCCCTTCATAAGCGATGCAAAGCTTTCTCCATACCTCATAGGCCGTCTCACAAGAAGAAATCCGGTTGAACTCAGTGGGGGTCATGGAGGCATAAAGGATGTGCATGACTCTAGCATTCAAGGTTGCTTTCATCAAGGTGGCTTCATCCCATTCTTCAATGTTTGTCTTTGGTAGAATGTATGGGTTGTTCACCATTTGCCACATGTCGAGACTAGATCCTTGGATGAAGAATTGAAGTCTTCTTCTCCAGTAGAGGAAGTTGCTCCCATCAAAGATTGGAAGGTTGGTCGAGAGTCTCCCTCCTAGGTAGTCACCCATCTTCTCCTAGTTGTTGAAGTATGCTTGGAGAAGACCTGCTCTGATACCACTTGTTGGATCCTAGATGGGTGATTAGATGCTCTAGAAGGGGGGGTGAATAGAGCTGAAAGAACTTAAAAAAAACTCATTAAACCTTCAAATTATATGACAAGATAAGGTTGCTAAATAGGTAATTTGAGTGCAACTAAATCATGCATAGCAAGGATAAGAGAGATTGAACATGCACCAATTAGACAAGCTATTTAGAGTGGTTCCACACTTCAAACTAGAAGTGTGTCATTCCACTTGCCTAGAGAGGTCAACCTCTAGGACTTCAACCAATTGCACTCTTATATTCATTAATAAGACTTACAATACAAGACCAACAAAGGACTTACCTATCCAATACAAAGAGTCTTCAACCTTACCAAGGACTTACCCACTTTGCAAGAGTCTTCGGCCTTCTCCAAGGACTTACCCACTCTTGCACAAGTCTTCGGCCTTGTTGGAATTACCCACTCTTCTTGGATCTTCCGCCTTTGACTTCACCTTCACTCGGAGAAGCTTTCCACCAAGGTCTTACCCACTTGAGCTTGAGTCTTTTGCCTTCTCTAAGGGCTTACCCACTCTAGCTCCAAGTCTTCGGATTTGATCTTCACCAAAGGACTCCTTCCCTTGTTCTTCTTCACCTCTCTTGGACAAGAGAGAGAACCTTCATCTTCATGGTTGAAAGAAGAGATAGGAGGTGGTGGAAGTGAGAGCCTCACAAGATATACATATAAGACTAGCTCTCTTACAGATTTCCTACTCACTCTAATGGATGTAGCAAGTGATTAAGCTTAGAGAGAGAGGAGGCTGTAGGATCACTCAACTAAAGAATAGGAACCTTCATAGTGAATGCTCAACCTTGGAATGAAGCCCAAGGGGTCCTATTTATAGCTGGGGATGCCTCTTAGCCTTTGGGAACACTTGTGAATGAAAACTAGCCGTTTTGTGGCTTGCAACGGATCTATTTTCACTTGTTGCAACTCCACAACGGCTAGAAACACTTTTTTGCACTTTTCCGTACAGTGCATTCGGTCGAGTTTCTATATGTGTAACTCGACCGATCAAGTAGCAGGCAAACCGATGTTCAAGGGATCGGTCGAGTTTGTCCTGAGGAAACTCGACCGACCACTTCAACAGGAAATGGCCCACTACCCAATCGGTCGAGTTCTGTGAGTGCAAAACTCGACCGATGCAAATCTTCAGAAAATCGATCAAGGTTTGATCGGTCGAGTTTCAGGGTGGGAAACTGGACCGACCAAGTGCCTGTAATTGATTTTCGAAGTTGCATTAAAAGTGCTCTAATAATCGATCTAAGTGCTCCTGGCATTTTTCTAAGCTTAATTACAAGTCATACAATCGTTACAAGTGATTTACAACATGATTCTAATGGATATACATCATATTACAAAAATGTGCACTTGTATGACTTTGACTTGTCTTTTCTCCAATTTGAGATGCGCAAGTTAGGGCAATTGGAGTGTGTCTATACCTAATCTGAAATTACTCAAGTAGAAGCATTAGACACCAATATATGGAATGGTTAGTCATCATCAAAACACGGGTTTAGTCAATTTAGATGTGAGTCAACATTGACCTAATTGACCTTGAGTCAACATTCTCCCCCTTTTTGAAGATGACAAACCATTCCATAAATGTATTGAAAGCATTTAAGTAAATTCATACCTTTGGAGAAACCTAGGGGTTTCAATGGAATGGAGTTCATATGCTCCCCCTCAATTGATGCACATGGAGTTTTCATACTCCCCCTCAATTGATGATATTTCTCCTGCATGGTTAGCTTTCATAACATTTACAGAATACTATGTCTTCTACTCATATATGTTCTACACATATATGTCTTATCCCCTTTACCTTCTCCCTTTACATGAACATACTTCTCTTCTTCATGTAAGACATGCCTTCTTCCTCTTTTAAAAGAAGACATACCTTTCTCCCTCTTTGTCATTTCAAAAAGTGGGGTTATGAAGAAATAAGAAACATCACTTTGTTAAAGAGAAAAGAGATAACACAAATATATATAAGGAGAGTAGAAGAGCACAAATAGGGGCTTGTCCAAGCATAGAAAGAAAAGCAAGTTAAATCATATACTTGAACAACCCAAAAATACAAGATAAGGTACTGCAGAAAAATAATAAATCGCAATTTTGACCCTCAAGATGATGGAATGTGACCAAAAACCATCAGAGCTCATCGCGAGGCAACGAGTCTTTCTCAGAAGGTCGTTTCTGCATAAGAAACACTAGTCTTGCACCAAAAACTGAAACTGGAGCAAAATCTGCATAAAATCCAAAAATACTCCAATTTCTACATACAATGTAGCTCTATGTGCCCTGCATCACAATGTTATGCAAGCAACTCAAGATAGTAGATATGCAATTCAAGGAACAATCTTGAGCATGTAAAAGACAAGATTCAAGCATAGCATATAGATGAGCAAATATACCAATTATTGACATGGTTAGAACTACATGTTTGTGAGCTACTAGTAGATGAAATCACAAGTTAGGACTACTAGTAGGATCTAGATCATAGCAAAGAGATAAGCAAGATAAAGCAAGCTATGATTAGATGTAGAGATAAATCCAAACAAAAAGATATGCAAATTTAGAAGCATGAAAGGATATAACTCACTCGATATGCATCCTTACCATAAGATGATTACCCCTATGAACCTCAAGGTTGTATCAAAACAAGATATACACCTAGATATATGTAGCAAGTTAGATTACAACGGAAGTGATTTTAGACACAACCAAGAGATCCAAAGAGATCATCATCAAAACCTGCAAAACAACTCAAAGCAAGTAATTGCAAGATATAGATATACCAATTTAGAGCAATTAGAGAGACATAGTTATAAGCAAGATAGGCAATTTAGAACATGGCAACATGCATATATAAAGATACAAAGGGAGTGCCAAAGAATAAGGCTATTGGTTGAGAAAATCTAGTTTAGAGAGAAATTCTCATCCAATAAGCCAATTGTGTATTCTGTGCACAGTGTTATCGGTCGAGTTCTATGCATTGACAACTCGACCGATGACAGCTGTTGGCAACACTCTTGGTGCCTATCGGTCAAGTTTAAATAGGGAAAACTCGACCGACAGACCAGCTGTCAAAGAGCACATATATTTCATAAAAACATATTTAAAGGCATGCTAAAAATACAAACCATATCCAGACATGTCTAAGCAAGTTAGTAATGCACTATAGAAGCATTAGAAACAGTTTTTGAGCAAGAGTGTGAAGAGAATCGCAAAATTCCACTTTTGACTAAAAAACCATATGTATAGTGTACACTAACTTGACAAAAACAAGTTAGAAATGATTATAAGCAATAAAACCTTTACCTTTGTACTTACCATTGCTTTTCCAATTGTTGTCACCCTCTACACATCTCACCTTTCTTCTTTCATGTGGATTGATAAGTCAATTTGCAATTCAATAGCTCAAGTCAATCCATTTGCAAGTACCTACAAGAAGAAAGATGAAATGGTCCCCAATCATGTTTTTGGGTCCGGAGGGGTTAGTTTAGCAACCCAAATCCTATTGCTCTTGGGTGCTTTGCTAAAAGGACAACAATTAGAATAATGACCTAATTCATTACAATAGTTTCATGTGCCCATAGTCTTGGAACTAGAGGATTTTCCATGGAATATTGGAGGTCCTTTATCTTTGTTGTTCCCTTGACTACTATCATACCCTAAACCATGCATACCAATTTGTTTAGTACTATGGTCTAGGATTTGATTAAGATTCTTTTTAACAACTAAGAATCTTTGCAAAGAAGATCTCAAACTATCATTATCATGCTTAAGAGAAGAAATAGTAGAATACAATTGATTAATATTATCTCTAGCATGCAAAAGATCATTTTCTAAGCAAAGAGCTTTAGTTAAATTAGAATCTCTATCAATATGAAGAGCAGCAACATCATTCTCTCTATTAGAAGAACTAGAACAAGATTCATGCCCATTGATTTTAGAAAGCAAGGAGGCATTTTCTATTTCTAATTCATGCAAAACAAAATCTTTGTTCTTGTTTTCAGATTTAAGAACATCAATATCATGCATGAGAGAATCTACAATTAAAGTATGCTCTTCTTTTGAACTAGGCATGAGAGGTTGAGCTTCTATAAATTTAATCTTATCAAGTAAACTAGCATTTTCAAGTTTAAGAGAGTCTACTTGGATAAGACAATCATTTTTATCATTAAGAAAGCAAGAATTTGCATGTTCAAGATCATTTAATTCTACATACAAATTATCAACAATTTTAGCAAGCTTTTTCTTTTTCTTTTGACAAGACTTAAGAGATGCACAAATATCATGAATGAGATCAATCAAGGATTCTTTATCTAAAGAGTCTAGATTTACCTCATTTGAGTCTTCACTTGTTGATGCTACAAGAGCAAAATGACATTCTCCTTCATCACTAGAGCTTGAGCTTGATCCTTCACATGAATCTTCACTTGAGCTTGAGTTGGAGGAGCCACTTGAGCTTGAGTGCCATTTCTCCTTGTGAAGATGGGTCTTTTTGCCTTGTGGGCAATCTTCCTTGTAGTGACCCTTCTTTCCACATGTGAAGCACCGGATGGAGGAGGACTTGCCTTTGTAGAGTCTACCCTTGGAGTACATGGCATCTTCTTTAACTTGAGAGGAAGGAGAGACTTTTTCCATGATAGCTTCAATTTGAGCCTTTATTTCAGCCTTCTTCATTCTCTTTAGCTCTTTCTTCTCTAGTCTTTCTACTTCCTCCCTCTTGTCAAGTGTGGCTTCATGTGCTTGTAGATTTCCAATGAGCTCTTCAATAGGAATATCCCTAAGCGACCTTGCTTCTTCAATGGAAGTCACCTTGGATTCCCACCTCTTGGGGAGAGTTCTAAGGATCTTTGAGTTGATCTCTCCACTAGACATAGGATGTCCTAGAATAGCAAGACCATTCAAGATGGTGTTGATCCTTGAGTACATGTTGGCTATGCTCTCCTCCTTTCCCATCTTGAAGTTCTCAAGCAACCCTTTGAGCATGTAGACTTTGCTTTCCTTCACTTGATCTGTCCCTTCATAAGTGATGCAAAGCTTTCTCTATACCTCATAGGCCGTCTCACAAGAAGAAATCCGGTTGAACTCGGTGGGGGTCATGGAGGCATAAAGGATGTGCATGGCTCTAGCATTCAAGGTTGCTTTCATCAAGGTGGCTTCATCCCATTCTTCAATGTTTGTCTTTGTTAGAATGTATGGGATGTTCACCATTTGCCACATGTCGAGACTTGATCCTTGGATGAAGAATTGAAGTCTTCTTCTCCAATAGAGGAAGTTGCTCCCATCAAAGATTGGAAGGCTGGTCGAGAGTCTCCCTCCTAGGTAGTCACCCATCTTCTCCTACTTGTTGAAGTATGCTTGGAGAAGACCTGCTCTGATACCACTTGTTGGATCCTAGATGGGTGATTAGATGCTCTAGAGGGGGGGGTGAATAGAGCTGAAAGAACTTAAAAAAAACTCATTAAACCTTCAAATTATATGACAAGATAAGGTTGCTAAATAGGTAATTTGAGTGCAACTAAATCATGCATAGCAAGGATAAGAGAGATTGAACATGCACCAATTAGACAAGCTATTTAGAGTGGTTCCACACTTCAAACTAGAAGTGTGTCATTCCACTTGCCTAGAGAGGTCAACCTCTAGGACTTCAACCAATTGCACTCTTATATTCATTAATAAGACTTACAATACAAGACCAACAAAGGACTTACCTATCCAATACAAAGAGTCTTCAACCTTACCAAGGACTTACCCACTTTGCAAGAGTCTTCGGCCTTCTCCAAGGACTTACCCACTCTTGCACAAGTCTTCGGCCTTGTAGGAATTACCCACTCTTTTGGATCTTCTGCCTTTGACTTCACCTTCACTCGGAGAAGCTTTCCACCAAGGTCTTACCCACTTGAGCTTGAGTCTTTTGCCTTCTCCACTCTAGCTCCAAGTATTCGGCCTTGATCTTCACCAAGGGACTCCTTCCCTTGTTCTTCTTCACCTCTCTTGGACAAGAGAGAGAACCTTCATCTTCACGGTTGAAAGAAGAGATAGGAGGTGGTGGAAGTGAGAGCCTCACAAGATATACGTATAAGACTAGCTCTCTTACAGATTTCCTACTCACTCTAATGGATGTAGCAAGTGATTAAGCTTAGAGAGAGAGAGGAGGTTGTAGGATCACTCAACTATAGAATAGGAACCTTCATAGTGAATGCTCAACCTTGGAATAAAGCCCAAGGGGTCCTATGTATAGCTGGGGATGCCTCTTAGCCTTTGGGAACACTTGTGAACGAAAACTAGACGTTTTTTTGGCTTACAACGGATCTATTTTCACTTGTTGCAACTCCACAACGGCTAGAAACACTTTTCTGCACTTTTCCGTACAGTGCATTCAGTAGAGTTTCTATATGTGTAACTCGACCGATCAAGTAGCAGGCAAACCGATGTTCAAGGGATCGGTCGAGTTTGTCCTGAGGAAACTCGACCGACCACTTCAACAGGAAATGGCCCACTACCCAATCGGTCGAGTTCTGTGAGTGAAAAACTCGACCGATGCAATCTTCAGAAAATCGATCAAGGTTTGATCGGTCGAGTTTCAGGGTGGGAAACTGGACCGACCAAGTGCCTGTAATTGATTTTCGAAGTTGCATTAAAAGTTCTCTAATAATCGATCTAAGTGCTCCTGGCATTTTTCTAAGCTTAATTACAAGTCATACAATCATTACAAGTGATTTACAACATGATTCTAATGGATATACATCATATTACAAAAAATGCACTTGTATAACTTTGACTTGTCTTTTCTCCAATTTGAGATGTGCAAGTTAGGGCAATTGGAGTGTGTCTATACCTAATATGAAATTACTCAAGTAGAAGAATTAGACACCAATATGTGGAATGGTTAGTCATCATCAAAATATGGGTTTAGTCAATTTAGATGTGAGTCAACATTGACCTAATTGACCTTGAGTCAACAAGCCTGACCCTGTGTGGCTGCGGCCACCTAAGCATGAGACTGCGGTCCTTCTTGTTAAGCACTCATGCACTGACCATTAGGTGGTGAAGTCGTGGAGTCCGGCTCTTCCATTGACCTTGTATGGCACCGGCTTGGGATTCGCAGCCGATGGTTGGATTTGAGCGGTATGACTCACTTCCTCATGGCATGATAATACGTAATCCACCCGAATAGTATATACTACTTAGGGAAAAACACAAAACATTGATTGTGGCCTTACTTGTATAATTGTTCTAGTCATATCTTGCAGTCATTCATACTATCCTTATATTTTGCGATAAGTTCTTATAAAGCTTATCTTGTCAATCATGTTCCATAAAGAATATCTAGTTATATGCCTCCTGGATACCCCAGGTAAGATTGTTAATAAAATAAGTTCTGCTCAGGATGTTGCTCTTATGATCTGCTAATATCAGTTATCTGCTTTACCTGCGTTTTCAAAAGTTTTATAGTTTCAACGGGGAGTTATGTTTCTCGCTGGGACTGTGTGTCTCACCCTGTTGGTTTACAACCTTTTTAGGTGATCGCTCTAGACGTGGTGGTGGTCGTGAGGTTGCGGTCGAGCAACAAGAAGAGCAGTAGGAGGTAAGAGATGGATATTTTGTTGTTTTAGTTGTTTTGTAGTAAAGTCCTAGAGACATCCCTGTACTCTCAGGTCCTCGGAGGTGTTTTGACGATGTTTCACGATGTATAGATGTTGTAGCTTTGTATATCCTTCTTCCGGCCTGATGTGGCTCGTTATGTATGCATAAACAGGTGATGAACTCTTGTGTTGACAAGATAGCTAGTTCCTATAAGCTGTGGACATATATCAAGGCTTGTAATTATTTATATAACATGTTTCGTTGCAGGATCTGGATGTAATAGTTCTCTTTTACCTTCTTTCCGCAATCGGTTTTAATTAACCCGTGTTTTCGGTAATATGTGGTTTATGGTGTTACCACATGTTTTCGCGTGGCATTTCATTGTCTGTGTGATAGCAGGATGTCACAATAGTTTTTGGTATCAGAGCTCTAGGTTCGCTGAGTCTATAGGGATCTAGGACTAGGGTTGTATCTGTTCTTATGAGTTTTCCAAATTTTCTTACAATAACCTTATGCCCTCAACGAAAGATAAAGCTTAAAGATGTCTGGAAACCATGAAGAACATGCTGCAGAGAGCAACGATGCTGCATTCGTTGATGGAGCAAGAATGCAGGCACATGAAGATTGGGTGCCTGAGGTCCCCCAACTTGACCCAACCATTCTTGAAAACCCTACCTATGAACAGCTTATGGGGCAGTTAATGGCTACAATGAATCTCATGGTGGAAAGGTTGCCAGTGCCTCTGCCAAGAGCACATGATCCTCATGGTGAAACATCGGGTATTGGGAATACCTTTGAGCGGCTTCGCCGAGTCGGAGATTTGGATTATGCTGGAACGGCTGATCCAACGGATGCAGATCTGTGGCTGATAGGTTTTGAGAAGGCCTTCCGGGTCCTTGACATCCCCAAAGCAGACAAAGTCAAGCACGTTGTCTACCTTCTGAAAGGTAGTGCTGGACACTGGTGGGCCATCGAGGAGGAGAAGTGACCCGGTGAGGTGATCTGTTGGGACATCTTTCGACAGGAGTTTGTGAGTTGATACTTCCCGAAGACGTATCTGAACGAGAATATCAACCAGTTTGAGCATCTACGCTAAGGATCGATGAACAACACTGAGTATGAAGCTAAGTTTATGGACCTGCTGAGGTTTTGTCCTCACATGGCGACAACAGATTACGAGAGAATCAGATGGTTTGAGAACGATTTGAGCGCTGAGTTGACAACACTTGCTGCTGCTTTGGAGAACCAGGAGCGGTTTGCCACATTTGTGGAGTCTGTCTGAAGGATAGAATGGTCTGTCAAGGATAAGAGAGAGTACATGACCAAGAAAAGGCATGCTCAGTTCCTGAGGCAGAGGTCTGATGGCTTCAAGAAGCTAAGGTTTTCAACACCTTCTGTGATACAAGGTTCCAGTGCGCCATCACAGTGGTCTCTGGGTAAGGAAGAGGGTGTGTATTTTCGCCATCCAAAGCCCACAATACAACTTCAGTGGCAGTGACAGGGCCATCTAGGCCACAATAGAGAGACCACTCATGTCATCTTTGTGGTCAGGTTGGGCATTTCAGGACAAATTTCCCAAAGAGAGATGTTGAAGTGACACAGAAGCTGAGGCAGAATCAGCAAGGGTCAGATAGATAGCAGTCTAGTGGTAACAGAGGGCGAGGAAACGATCAAGCATCGCAAGAAGGATTGTCTGCCCAAGGAAGCAGAGGACGTGGATGACAACAAGCAACAAATCAATTCTATGCTATGAGTCAGTCGGAGGCGATAGTCAACCCATGAGTGGTGGCAAGTCAAATGGAGTTATTTCATTCTGATTTGTCTTCTTCTTGCTTTATATCAGTTCTGGTTGACCCGGGTGCTACACACTCTTTTATCGGAAGTAGTATGTTTGATAGTTGTCTTTTACCTGTTAACTGTAAGAAAGATAGCTTGTTGTTAGAAACCCCTCTTAATAGTTCCTTGATGTTTTGAGAGGAGTGTCCATCTTGTGTTCTATCTTTTTTGGGACACAGTATACAAGTGGATCTTATACCACTTGATATGCATGGATTTGATGTGATCCTTGGGATGGATACCCTAGAGAAGTATAAGGTTGTGTTGGACTGTGGTTCCAAGCAAGCAATGTTTATTGATGGCGGTGAGAGGTGTATCTTCCCAGGAGATAGGAAGATTCTTCCGACATGTTTAGTGTCAACTATGGTGGCAAAGAAGTTGTTGCAACAAGGATGTAAGACATTATTAGCCCATGTTGTGGATACCAAGGCAAAAGGTCCTAGCCTTGAGGAGGTGCCTATTGTCTGAGAGTTTGCATATGTGTTTCCCGATGAGTTCCCCAGTGTTCCCCCACCTCAAGAGATTGACTTTGAGGTCAATCTGGTGCCAGGAACACAACCAGTTGCTCAGACACCGTACATGATGGATCCAGCCGAGATGGCAGAGCTGAAGAAGTAGTTACAGGAGTTGTTGGATAAAGGTTTTTATCAGACCGAGCACATCGTCGTGGGGTGTTCCGGTCCTGTTCGTAAATAAGAAGGATGGATCAATGCATTTGTGCATAGATTACCGACAGTTGAACAAAGTTACAATCAAGAACAAGTACCCGTTATCGAGGATAGACGATCTGTTTGATCACTTGCGTGGAACTACATTGTTCTCAAAGATCGATCTACGGTATGGATATCATCAGTTAAGAATCAAGGATGAGGACATACAAAAGTCAGCTTTTAAGACGAGGTATGGTCACTTTGAGTTCGTGGTTATGCCGTTTGGGATAACCAATGCGTCTGTTGCTTTTATGGACCTAATGAACCGGGTGTTCCGTCCATTTCTAGATCCGTTTGTTGTAGTTTTTATAGATGACATATTGATCTACATTCGGGATAGTAGAGAGCATGAACATCATCTTCGACAAGCGTTGACTCTTCTACACCAACATTAGTTGTATTCCAAGTTTAGTAAGTGTGAGTTCTTGTTGAAAGAAGTAACTTTCTTGGGTCATGTGATATCTACAGAAGGAGTCAGAGTGGACCCTAAGAAGGTGGAGTCAGTTGCAGAATGAGAGCAACCAAAGACACCGACCGAAGTTCATAGTTTTCTGGGTTTAGCAGGATACTATCAGAGGTTTATAAGGAACTTCAGTGTGATCGTGTTGCCATTGACAAAATTGACCAGGAAGGATGTACCTTTTGTTTGGGATGATCGTTGTCAGCAAGCTTTCCAAAGTTTGATGGAGAAGCTGACTAGTGCTCCACTGTTGGTGCTGCCAGATCCTGGGAAAGGCTATGTTGTTTTATGCAATGCTTCCAACAAAGACTTAGGATGTGTGCTGATGTAGGAAGATCATGTGGTTTCTTTTGCTTCATGACAACTTAAGAAACATGAGGAGAATTATCTGACACATGATTTGGAGCTGGCAGCGGTGGTCCATGCGTTAAAGATTTGGTGACACTATCTTTATGGGGAAGTGTGTCAGATCTTTACAGATCATAAGAACTCGAAGTACATCTTTTAAGAGAGTGAGTTGAACATGCGACGTCGTCACTAGATGGAGTTGATCAATGATTATAATTTCACCATTGAGTATCATCCTGGTAAGGCGAATGTGGTAGCTGATGCACTTAGCAGAAAGTCTTCTTCTCTTCCTATGAAGAAGGCATAGTTGAGTTCTTTGGTATGCCATAGGCGAGATATGTTCATCTCTTTGCGGCAGATGAATGTACAGCTAGAAGTCTCCTTGTTAGTAGGATTGTTGGCACAGATGCAAGTAAAGCCTACATTGAGATAGAAGATCAAAGATGCACAGTAGGAAGATGCTTTAGTTCAATTGATCAGATCAAAGTTTGGCAGTGAAAAGTGTGATGGGTTCCATGAGTCAGAGGATGGACTAGTTTGCTATCATGGTAGGATGGTGGTCCCCGATGTTGATGATCTAAGAAAGCTAGTGCTCAAGGAAGCACACACATCAATGTATGCAATGCATCCAGGTGTCACCAAGATGTATCATAACCTGAAGGACCTGTATTTGTGGCCTAGCTTGAAGAGAGATGTAGCCGAGTTTGTGGCTAGGTGTGGAGTATGATAGCAAGTCAAGGCTGAGCATCAGAAGCCGACAAGTACATTGCAACCCATGCCGATACCATAGTGGAAATGAGATCATATAACCATGGATTTTGTAGTTGGTCTTCCAAGGACAACTAAGAATCATGATTCCATTTGGGTGATAGCAGACAGATTGACAAAATCTGCTCATTTCATACATGTGAAGACAACGTATACAACAGAGAAGCTTGCTTAGGTGTATGTGGATGAGATAGTGCGTTTGCATGGTGTGCCCGCAACGATAGTTTCTGACAGAGGTCCCCAGTTTATGAGTCATTTTTGGGAACAGTTGCACAAAGTGTTGGGAATGCAGTTGAGGTTTAGTACTGCTTTCCACCCATAAACAGATGGATAGTCTGAAAGGACTACTCAGACTTTAGAGGATCTTCTCCGAGCATGTGTTCTGCAGTTCCTAGGCAGTTGGGATGTGCATCTCAGTTTGATAGAGTTCGCCTACAACAATAGTTACCAGCGGAGCACCAACATGACTCCTTATGAGGCTTTATATGGAAGGAAGTGTAGATCTCCTCTATGTTGGTATGAGTCTGGTGAGTATCAGCTTTTGGGTCCTGAGTTAATGCAACAGACAACAGAGAAGATCAAAGTGATACGGTAACAGTTGAAAGCGACATAGGACAGATAGAAGTCATATGCAGATAATCGTCGATAACCTTTAGAGTTCCAGGTGGGAGACAAGGTGTATCTTAAGGTCTCACCATGGAAGGGCGTGCTAAGGTTTGTCTGGAAAGGCAAGTTGGCACCCAGGTATATGGGTCCATATCCGGTAATAGCACGTGTTGGCAAGGTAGCTTACAAGTTAGATCTGCCGCCAGAGTTGCACATGTTACATCTAGTGTTCCACGTCAGTATGCTGAACAAAAGTCATCCATAGACAGGGACAGTGATACATCCAGTTGAGGTTGAGCTTGAGGAAGATGTGACCTACGAGGAAGGCCCAGTGATGATTCTTGAAAAACGTGTGAAGAAGTTGAAAAGGAAGGACTTGGTGCTTGTGAAAGTTCTTTGGCATCATTGTGGCATTAAGGAAGCCACGTGGGAGCTTGAGGAAGAGATGAGGAGTAAGTATACCTCACTTTTCTCTCAACAAAAAGATAACCACTATCTCCCCAAGATTGAAGGTACGTACTAGAGCAAGAAACATATCTCACAAGATGCATGGCCGATCAAGATGAAAAATAGACATGCAACATAAAAAGGAAGTAGTATAGCTAGGGTTAGGAGTTATGAAACCCCCCTCAAGCAAGCTCCTCAAGCTACAAAGCTCCAAGCACCAAGCTTTAAGCTCTTAGCTCCAAAGCACCCCACCTTCGGCCACCACAAGAAGAGAAACAAAGCTCATAACCACCATGTCCGAAGAATAAGCAAGAAGGAGAAGAAGGTTCTAAGGAGAGAGAGGAGATGCTTACCAAGGAAGCAAGACCCTTCTAGGGTTCGACCACCACCTAGAAGAAGAAGAAGGAGACTCCACCAAGGAGATCAGCCACCAGGCTCCACCAAAGAGGGGTATCGTCCACCAAGGAAAAGGGAAGGCAACTAAGGAGCTAAAAGGGATCCTAAGAAGGTGAAAGGAGTGGCATATATAGAAGAGGGTGAAGAGGAAACTAAGGCAAGGTGTCGTACAACCTAGGGATACTTGTCCAAAGCCATGCCACCTTGCTAAACCTCATGCACATGTCATGCCACCAACTAACAAAGGATCAGCCACATGTCCATGGTATGGTGACACAACCAAGGCAAGATCAAGGTGGTCACATGGGCGACACACCCCACTGGTCGACACACTCCTGGGTGACACAGCTCTGGGCGACACAGAGCTTCAAGCTCTCCTATGTACGATAATAACCCTTATTAAGGCAAAGCAAAGCAAAGCAAGGGCCATCAAAGCTCATCAAGGCCTGAAACTACTCAAGAAACAAGACCAACTCATCCTCTCAACCCTAGAGGATGCAAGGAGAGAGAAAACATCTCTCAAGGTGACAGACTTTCACATCAACCCTAAAACTTGGATAATTTGCAAGTTGCACCTCCAACTTTCAACAAAGCACAAAGGAACCCTAATCACAACCTCAGGTGATTGGCAAGCATCTAAATACAAGGTTTAGGCAAAGCAAACAGGGTAAACCCAAAATGAAGGTCAGGGTCCTTACAAGCTATAAACCTCTACAAAGGGATTTCGCCCCCAAAATTTTATGATGTTGGTCTTGAGGTTGAAGATGGCCAACCTAATGTGGTTCTTGTGCCCTTGCACGATACCCTTTTTGGTGCTTTGCATGATACCTCTCATCTAGGGTTTGTCTTGGACGATATGCTTAGTTGGGTTGTGTTAACCTTGTTGCCCGATATGGTTCTTGGGGGATGAACCCTTGATAGATGCCCTAGTGTTGACCAATATGTTGTGCCTACCTTAGTTGGACGATAGGCCCCTGGGCGCCATGGTAGGTGACTGACATGTGATTCCCACATGCTGCCGGATATCATCCACCCTAGAGTGTTGGAAGTGTGTAGGTGTGCCTAGCTTGGGGAAACACCAGGGTCAAGTGCATGTTCGATACCCCATATGGAGGTGTATTACCCTTTGACCGATCTACCTTGCCCATCACATGTCTCCTTTTGGTCAGTTAATCATCATGAATGGGTGCTTGATAGCTTGGATAGCTCTAGAGTTAAGAGCTAGGCTGACACATGTGTTGAGCATGGATGGTACTTTGGACGATATAAGTTGAAGGGCTGAGTCTTGGCCGATATGTGGACCCAAACCCTAGTTGGACGATAGGGTGTCTTGGGCGACATGGTGGAGGGTAGTAGAATCCCTTGGGCATCATGAAGAGCTTGTTGGGCATTAGGGTTTTCTCTTGGCTGACATGACCTTGGGCGCCATGGCCTTGGCCGATATGGCCATAGACGATATGGTGATGAGGATAGTCGATAGGTAACCCTAACCCTAGTGGCTGATAGGGTCATGGACGATACGTGAGTGTGTCCTTGTGAGTGATACACCCCTTGGATCAGGTTGCACGATACTGGTCCTGATATACTCGTGACCCTTGAACAAGTGTGCACGACATGATAATGTGATGATGGACGATATGTGTGGCTAAGTGCCCTAGCCGATAGGCTTTGGGTGAGGGAGGTAACCCTACCTGATACCCCCCTTTAGTGAGGGGCAACATTGCCCGCCACACCTTTGGTGAGGGTAGGTGGAGTCTTTGGTGAGGGTTATTCTTAACCTGGGAAACCCTAGTGAATGAATCAATCATCTTGAGACTGTATCTTGTTCATGATAAAATGTGGTTATGACCAGTAATATGGCTAAACTGTGATTGGGATATACTCCTTGATTATGATCAATGAGATACTAGGGCATAGTGTATGCTCATGGTTTTATAACAATAATGTAAGTAATATAGATTACATTTCATGTAATAATGGATGTTATTCCAAACATGTGCATCCTCAACCCTAATAGCTTGATAATCATAAAGATCTATGTCTGGTAATTTATGTTATCTCTCTTGATATGTATACTAACCATGCAGGTGCATCAGATGAATTCATAGCCAGGTAAGAGCTATGAGGTATATGTGTTTTGAATAACACTGAATAATGATAATCCTTGATTGATGGGATAACATGTATCACCTGTATGATGTGAAAAGGTCTGTTGACCTGATAAAGGATGAGTGCCTAGTTGAGGTGTTATCCTCTGATGTTGAGATAAGGGATTGATATCCCATGGTGATGATGTAAGCCTTGAGAGGCAGTGGCATTCTGTGATGAGGGATTGAGATCCCATGATAATGTGATAATGACAGTATTAATGTAACTCAATGTTGTTTATGTTTTACAACTTGGTTGCCTCAACAATCCAGTTAAAATATAGTAATTAATTACATTGGAACATATCATGTAGTTTGCCCTGGCCATAGATCCATCATCGTCAGTAGATGGTGATGGTGAAACGGGTTCTCCTACGGGTAACCCGGAAGCCCATATTGTTGAATATGTGTGGTTGCTCCTAGCCAAAAATAGGAGGATTAGAGTCCAACTTCGGTTGTAGACTCCAGAGTGTGGTTTTAGGCCCGTGGATCAATATGAAAAAGTATGGTGAATAGGCCCATGGCTCAGGATGTGTGATAAGAGCGTGGTGAATAGGCCCATGGCTCAATGATTATGGAACACGGTGAACAAGCCCTTTGCTCGGATCACTAGTGTCGATACCTGTACCAAGGTGGGCTAGGCAGCGGGTAGCCTAACCCTGTGTGGCTGCGACCACCTAAGCATGAGACTGCGGTCCTGCTTGTTAAGCACTCGTGCACTGACCACGAGGTGGTGAGGTCGTAGAGTTTGGTTCTTCCATTGACCTTGTATGGCACCAGCTTGGGCTTCACAACCGATGGTTGGATTTGAGCAGTACAACTCACTTCCTCAGGGCATGATAATATGTAATCCAGCCGAATAGTATATACTGCTTAGGGAAAAACACGGAACATTGATTGAAGCCTTGCTTTTATAATTGTTCTAGTCATATCTTGTAGTTATTCGTATGATCCTTATATTTTGTGATAAGTTCTTATAAAGCTTATCTTGTTAATCATGTTCCATAAAGAATATCTGGTCATATGCCTCCTGAATACCTCGGGTAAGATTGTTAATAAAATAAGTTCTGCTCAGGATGCTGCTCTTATGATCTACTGATATCAGTTATCTGCTTTACCTACTTTTTCTGAAGTTTTATAGTTTCAGTGGGGAGTTATGTTTCTCACTGGGACTGTGTGTCTCACCCCGTTGGTTTACAACCTTTTTAGGTGATCGCGCTAGATGTGGTGGTGGTCGTGAGGTTGCGGCCGAGCAGCAAGAAGAGAAGTAGGAGGCAAGAGATGGATATGCTACTATTTTGGTTATTTTGTAATAAAGTCCTAGAGTCATCCATGTACTCTCAGGTCCTCAGAGGTGTTTTGATAATGTTTTATGATGTATAGATGATGTAGCTTTGTATATCCTCCTGCCGGCCTGATGTGGCTAGTTATGTATGTATAAACATGTGATAAACTATTGTGTTGACAAGACAGCTAGTTCCTATAAGTTGTGGACATATATCAATGCTTGTAATTATTTATATAACATGTTTCTTTATAGGATCTGGATGTAATAGTTCTCTTTTACCTGCTTTTTGCAGTCGGTTTTAATTAACTCGTGTTTTCAGTAATATGTGGTTTATGGTGTTACCACATGTTTTCACGTGGCATTTCGTTGTCTGTGTGATAGCGGGATGTCACAGTCATACACCTACATTAAGGATCTATCAAGTCGAATAGGTCCTTTGCAAGCCAACTGAGTATTTCAAGAGGAGGTGGAGGTGGAGGAGGACAAGTTGTAAGGGGTTTCTTAGGCCCTATGTACAACATATATAATTTCATATCAATTGCCATGTATATACAAATACAAACACAATGTAAATTTACCATACATCATGATCTGTATAGGTAACTCCCGCTTTGGGCCAAGTGACCACGTCGCCTTCTGCTTCACCTATCGTCTCAACGTCGGGGTGGGCATATGGCAGTGGATACTTCTTGCAAGATTCTTTGACAAGCCTCGGGCACACGCAAACCACATCAACGGGTAATGGAACACCATGAGTCATGGCACCTGTAAGGGGTGGGCAAGCATCGACCACAACAATGATATTTTCTTATAATTTTAGATCACATAGCCTCAAATCCTATAAATTTGCATAGAGTTTTACATATTTTTTGTATGTATACCCAGAGAGCCAATCATATGATGATTGTAATGGCATAACATGTAAATAATTTGATTATTGATAAAAGACAAGCTTCCAATTTATTATGTTATATTCAGTTATGAGATGATGATGGAACACTACAAATGTCTAGAGAATGATGTTACTCGATGATATATGTCTTTCAGTTGAGGAACTGAATAATGAGATCATACAAGTGTTAAGAGTATATATACATTTTCATTATGTCCCTAAAGCGGTTATTGTTGTGAAAGGTTAATAGACAACAATAACACATAAGATCAGAGTGTGAGTTGGTTGATGACAAAGTCTCATTATTCATGATATGGAAATATCAAACCAAGTACACATATATATGTTAGAGAACAGTGTATCGGCAGACCACTGTGAGACTGACACATGGAAGCCATCATCATGGAAGTCATAGTCGTCTCTCACAGTGATGGTGCTGGTTTTGGTTCCTAGACTTGAAATCCTTGCACTCTTTACATTTCGTTGGGTACACTTTGACATCATCAAATGCAGTCCTGAAACATGGGTTGTTATATAGGTGATGATTGGGTGACTTTGACACATGGGGATAAACTGTGAATGATAGCTATGGGATTTGTCCCTCCTACAAGAGTATGATATCTAAGGCCTCTTGATTAGAGAGACTGAGAAAAGTATGGCCATACACATGTGAGTCAATATGTGATATTGAGCTTGCATAATTCTCATGCAGTCTACTTTGGTTCAAGGAACAAGATTGAATGATAATGTTGATGACTGCTTCATTCCTCTAATTCAATCTG
Organism: Alisma plantago-aquatica; assembly: GCA_963693085.1. Taxonomy (NCBI): domain Eukaryota; kingdom Viridiplantae; phylum Streptophyta; class Magnoliopsida; order Alismatales; family Alismataceae; genus Alisma; species Alisma plantago-aquatica. The sequence continues at coordinate 408,338,354 of OY856415.1, read as the reverse complement.
GATATTAGTAATAAAGGAACTATACAAACATTGTGACATCATACTCATATTGTAGGTTGAAGCTGCTCCCCAACTTTCCATTCACTTGGGTAGTACGAATGTGTGACTAGACACCACTCATTTCTTGTGATGCCATAAACTAGTTATGGACATTCACTTCTAACGTGATACGAGACCTATAGTGTCACACACATAGGAACTCATCTAGAAGAGGATTTTAATCGTGAACGATAATTGAATTGATTACTAAAGTGTTTAGGTCTATTTCAATTCATGGAACAGATCAGCTGACTAAACCGTGAAAGGATTGGTTCAAGTGTTGAGACAGTTGTTTGGAGTGTCAAGTTGATTGTATTGTGCATTAGGTGGAATTCGTCCTGAAACGGCCTACGAGACACCCGTATGGCTTTGTCCAGATGACCGTCTCAGGTGATGTGAGATGCCCATCTCACATGCACCAAACGGCCTTCTTAGGGGTGCAATTCGATTGCATCAAAGATTGGTGTTGACGTCAAGTTGAGTACTAATTGGAATTGAATTGCCGACATATATGAAAAATTGAAAAGAACGAAACACCCTTCTGTCATGTGATATGACCATCTTGGTTTACGAGACGACTATTTTGGTGCATGTAGGTTGTGAAACTTCCAGAATTGTTGTGAAAATTTGAGATCTTCTTGTCCTTTCCACTCCCACTTTAGTCTCGTATTGGCCGGGGACTGAGAACCCTAACCCTAACCCCTCCTATATATAGAGGGGTATTGGGTGCTTCCCAGAACACAACTGCAACATAGACAATTGAGAATCAATTGCTCTGATAATTGTTGTCCTCTCTGGTTGTGGTAATTACAAGAGTCCAGGCAAGTCCTACCCGACTAGGGAGGGATAGCCAAGGGAGAGAAACAATTGAGGATCATTGTTGTGGAAGAGTAGGTTGGTGCTTAGTTCACCAACGGGAGCGATAATTCCTTCATGTCTATTTTAGCAGAATGATATGAGTTCTAGTTGGTCCGTGTGGACTACAATGGAGGCAGGAGTCCTTTGGCTGCTGCTAAGAAGGCAACGTTAACTCGTAGTCTGTTGCAAGACATGAGGAGCCATTGCAGTAGTTGTCCAAGTCTATTGTTTGTGGAGGAGCATTCAGACAAGTCCCAATACAACTAGGAGCTGTACAAACACCGTCAAAGCTAGAGTGTGCATCTACATCGACGACGATTGTTGTTGGACTTAGATCCAGAGGTATATCTTTGTGAAATCATCCTTCCCATTGCACAATTATTCACATGATCTGTTGGTTAATGGGAAATATGTCTCTAATTTTTTTGTTTCCGCTACCTATCTGATGTTGTATTTCCCTATAGTGGTATCAGAACCAAGTTAATTAATTATGTCATGGTATAATCGATATGAATGGATTTTTTATTTTACTGTGTTTATTTATTACATGCGATGCGAATATTTAAACGAGTTGATGTGCACGCCCATCTTATCACCACATAAAGAACCCAAATGAATATATATATATATATATATATATATATATATATATATATTCATATACTATTTACCATACTAAACACCACCGCTTGTCTCCGTCCTCCATAAACCCGTAAAAAGGTTGGACTCTGCTATGATTGTTAGTTGTATCCGTATTTCCTCGTGATCCAATGAAACTGCTGGACTCTAATTCCAAAAATTGGATGGAGTTTCTATCATACATAGGAACATACATAGGTTTACAAAAGCGGCAACTGTAATATTATAATTTCTTATCCTGTCATTCCCCGAAGTTATGAGAAACCCAAACCATTAATTTCAAAGCACCACTAGTACAGAAATGGGTTATAACGTAACTACATATAGGGTCGGTTTTACCAAATAACCGACTTTATATGTCTAAAAAAATGCGGGCACCACTTAAGACCTCTTAGGTCGGTTTTTTTTAAATAAACCGACCTTGTAGTATAACTCTATAGGGTCGGTTTTCCAAATAACTGACCTTATATGTCTATAAAAAACGCGGGCACCACTTAAGACCTCTTGGGTCACTTTTCTTAAAATAACCGACCTTGTAGTGTATCTCTATAGGGTCAGTTTTCCAAATAACCGACCTTATATGTCTATAAAAAAACGCGGGCACCACTTAAGACCTTTTGAGTCGTTTATTTTAAAATAACCGACCTTGTAGTACATCTCTATATGGTCGGTTTTTCTAAAATAAGCGACCTTATAGACAATTTTTCCCGCGGCAAAAATTTGGTTTTGCGCCTCGATCTATAGAGTCAGTTTTACCTTATAACTGACCCTAAAGGGCTCCTCGGTCGACAAATTCGTCGACCGAATAAGAGCTGAATTTCACGTATACAAGCACCTATAGGGTCGGATTTTTTTCATAACCGACCTTACAATCCTCTTCGGTTCAACACCTCTAAGGTCGATTATCCATACAAAACCGACCTTAAAGGCCACGTCGATTGACAAATTCATCGACCGATATCTATTCTGGATCCAGATAGTTCACGCATGTATACGCACTTCTAGCGTCGGATTTGCACTTATAACCGACCTTAGAGCATTCTCGGTCGACGAATTTGTCGACCATTAAGGAGTCAGTTTTCAAGTGTATAAGCAACTTTTAGGGTCAGTATTTTATTTATAACCGACCTTAGAAGTCTATTCGGTCGACAATATTGTCGACCGAGATAAACTAGGATCCAGTTTAGTTTCACACATGAATAAGTACCTCTAGGGTCGGTTTTATCCTAAAAACTGACCCTATAGGTACACAATCGAATGAAATCTGGCTCAATCTCGGTCGACAAATTCTTCGACCGAATATGAGCTGAATTTCACGTATACAAGCACCTATAGGGTCGGTTTTTTCTTTATAACCGACCTTACAGTCATCTTCGGTGCAACACCTCTAAGGTCGGTTATTTCCTACAAAACCGACCTTAAAGGACTACTCAGTCGACAAAATCGTCGACCGATGTCTATTCTGAATCCAGATAGTTCACGCAGGATTTGCTCTCGGTCGACATATTTGTCGACCGATAAGTACATCTAAGGTCGGTTTTTTCCTTAAAACCGAACTTAAAGGTACTATGCGAAGGAAATCTGGCTCTTTCTCGGTCGACAAATTTGTCGACCGATTTCTATTCTGGATTCAGATAGTTCACACATGTATAAGCATCTCTAGCATCGGATTTGTACGTATAACCGACCTTAGAGCATTTCTCGGTCGATAAATTTGTCGACCGAGAAGGAGTCAGTTTTCAAGTGTATAAGAAACTTTTAGGATCGGTGTTTTCTTTATAACCGACCTTAGTTGTCGACCGAGATATTATGATCCAGTTTAGTATTTCACACATGAATAAGTACCTCTAGGGTCGATTTTATCATATAAACCGACCCTATAGGTACTTAAACGAATGAAATCTGGCTCAATCTCGGTCGACGAATTGTCGACCGAATTGTTTCGGTCGACAAATTTGTCGACCGAATAACGTCTAGAAAAACCAACCGTCACAACGGCTAGAAAAGCAACCGTCATAACGGCTAAAAAAATCAACCGTCGTAACGGCTAGAATTTCAACGGTCATAATGGCTATAAATACGACTGTTGGGCTCCAGGAGAACGGTCCAGAAAACGACCGTTGCGGGAGTCGGTCGACAAATTGTCGACCGAAATTGGCTCTGTTTTGCTATAAATAGTACCCAAAACGATCCATTTCTTCACACCTTCACATTCTCACTTTTCTAGCTCTTCTCTAGTGTATTCTTGTGAAAATCTTCAGCTTCTCTACATCCAATTCTTACTTGCTATTTCTCTATTTCAAAGCAACGAAATGGCTTCATCATCTACGCGCAGAAAGAAGCAAGTTGCAAGTAGGAAAGGAAGGACAGTCTCTTCAACGCTGCCGTTCATAAATGACGTTCCTTTCATCGATGCAGTTGCAGGCGACCGCTACCTCAGGCTCTCGTCAAAACCTCCTCTTCCACGACGGCCAGTCGACGTCATGGACTTCCAAAGCATTGTCGATTTGGAAGAACTTTTCGAGGTGCAACATTTGACTGATTTTCTAAATCCTTCCTTCCATTCCTACTCCTCCAAAGTAGTTAATGAATTCTATGCCAATTTAGCCGAACATCCTGACCATGGTTCCTTCTCCTCTATGGTTGGTGGGTATGGATTCCATTTTACCGAGGAGGGTATTCTTGATATGCTTGACATAGATATAGAAGAATATAAAAAATTTATTGATCTCACTAGAGGAACTCCACTCAACAAACTCTCCCAAGATAACAATGCAATTAGCCTTAGTGATGTCAAAATAGCCATCTTTCAATCCAATACGACTTGTCATGAAGATAGGGGTACCTATTATGCCATAAATTTAAAACCTGAAGCTAGGATCATAAATCTCATTGTTGCCACCAATATCCATCCTAGATCAAACAAATCTGAAGTACCCACCTTTTGTATGTACCTTATCTATGCCATTCGAAAAAGTATTCCCATAAACTTTATTTGTATTATCATTAATAATATGTTTGAGTTTTCTGGCAATCCACCATATGCTGACTTTGTATGCCAAATCACTCAACATTTTCTTAAGAAGAATATTGAGGACGACTTAGGTTACACATGGGATAGAAAACCTCAAAAAATAAGTAAAAATACGGTGGAAAAGATGGGAATTGACTTTGGCCACAAAAGGGCTAGGACTGAAGGGGAGACATCCACCCAAGACATACCTCCACCACCTCCTCCTACCAACCTACCCCATGATCCTATTACAAATACCTTGACATACATTGCTGGCACCCAATATCACCTAAGTAGGCAATTGGATTATAATCACCATGCCATGACTTATTTAAACCAAAGGATGCAAACTCTCTCTCCTAGCCAACCTGATGAATATCCCTATTCCCTTAATCCTGGCATGATAAATCCCTATAATCCTTCCTACAACTACTATCAAATTCCACCTCCACCATACTCAGTTTTCCCCAATTCAACTTCAAGACATTGCTGCCCACTTTCTCTTTGATCGTGTTCCCACCTTCTTGGAGGCTTATGCCTTAACCATGACAGGTGCCTTGGAGTGGCAGACACTGGTCAAATATTATGGAGCTGAGCCCTTTCTTGGAAAAGACCCAGACATTGATGTAATACTTCGGTCTTTCCAGTGAGATTATGAGATATCTTTGTAATGATGTAATGTATTTTTTTATAAAGAAAGTATGTCATGTTTCATCTTATAAAGTGTATGAGCATTAAATTGTTATGAATAAAAGTGTTTTCCATGGCTTCATTTGGACATATACATGTTATATAAGAATATTGTTATTTCAAATGATTGAAAAATAAATTATGGCTAAATTTGACAAAGCATCACTTGGTTAATCTCATACACACACACTTGGTACTTAATTTAAAACATTGAAACATGGTTAATCTCGGTCGACAATATTGTCGACCGAGGATGACTTTAGGGTCGGTTTTTGCCTTGTAACTGAGCCTAGAGCTCTTTCGATCGACAAATAGTCGACCGACATGAAATTTCGAACCAGTTTTCCACGCATCATCGGTCGACAAATATGTCGATCGACAGTTATTCAGTCGACGAATTTGTCGACCAAATGAAGCCATATTTCTTTTCTCAGAAGCACCTCTAGGGTCGGTTTTCTAAAAACCGACCCTATAGATTTTCTCGATCGACAATATTATCGACTGACAATATGAAGTTTAGTTTTTCACACATGTATAAGCACCTTTAGGGTCGGTTTTTGCCTTGTAACCGACCCTAGAGATCTTTCGATCGACAAATAGTCGACCGACAAAATTTTTAAATAGAGTTCAATTCTTTTCAAAACATTATAAAAGCATTGGGATCCCAATCTTTTGTCTCATTGTTGGGAATTCACATCCCTCAATACCACCATCATCACATTTGCTGCTTCTGGGTATTTAAACCCTTAGTTCATCACTAAACATGGTTATCACTTATCAGGTAACTATTACCTTCAGGTCATATCTGACCAAGATATTCAGGATATTTGTTACACAATCATCTCAATTTCATATCAACCATATCAATTTCATATCAAAATCATGCAATACAAAAATAACATCTCTATTCCCTCATTAGGGTTAGAGTTTCCCATCTTTATCAATTAAGGTTTCAAATATCAACATCCCATATTGAAATTTCACATAACATTAATATCCCATATTAGGGTTTTTACACAACACCACCCTATATTAAGGTTTCACATAACATTTCCATATTAGGATTTCACATAACATCATTCCATATAAGGGTTTCACATAACATTATCCCATAATAGTGTTTCATACGACATCACCATATATTAAAGTTTTACATAACATCATTATTAGGGTTTTGGAAGCACTTTAGAGTTCCTCGGTCGACGAATTTGTCGACCGAGATAGAGTCAGATTTCACGTGTATAAGAACCTATAGGGTCAGTTTCTCCTTTAAAACCAACTCTATAACGCCCCCCGGTCGACAATTCTGTCGACCGACATGAAATTTGGAGCCAGTTTTCCACGCATCTTCGGTCGACAAGTATGTCGACCGACAGTTATTCGGTCGACGAATTTGTCGACCGAATGAAGCCAGATTTCTTTTCTCAGAAGCACCTCTAGGGTCGGTTTTTATAAAAACCGACCCTATAGGTTGTCTCGATCGACAATATTGTTGACCAACAATATCAAGTTTAGTTTTTCACACATGTATAAGCACCTTTAGGGTCGGTTATATGAAAAAACCGACCCTAGAGGTGCTTGTACGAAATTTTTTTTGCTCTTTTTCGGTCGACAAATCGTCGACCGAACGAGCCATATTTCTTCGTATTAGCACTTGTAGCGTCAGTTTTACCTAATAACCGACCTTAAAGGTCTTTTCGGTCGATAAATTCGTTGACCGAGTTTGCGTTTGATTTACACAAAAGCTGAAATTTTTGTCTTTCTTTCTCCCGCGAAACCCTTTTCTCTTTTCTCATCTCTCTACCGTGGCACCGCGGAACCCTCTTTTCTTCCGCTGTTCCCGCGAACGCTTCTCTGTGAAGCCGTTGCCGCCTCTCCACGCCGCCAAAAGGATCGTGAAGCTCGTCATCACCGCGAAGAGGATCGTGAAGCTCGTCGTCGCCACCTTCCACTCTTCCTCCAAAAATCCCGTCGTTGCCTTGAAGCTCTCTTCGTTGTCGTGAAGCTTTTCTTTGCCGTGAAGCTCGTCGTCGCCGCCTTCCACTCTTCCACGAAGGTCGCCGCCTCTCCGTGAAGTTCGTCTCTTCCTACACGAAGCTCGCTGCCATTTCTAAGTAAGTTTGAGCTTCCTTCGTTCGTTATTCCCCTTCATTCCCGCCTACCGCCATTGCTGCTTCCAGGTCTATCTCAGTCGACAATTAGTCGACCGAGAGCCCACCTGCGTGCAGCGTCCAGGTCCACTCTCGGTCGATAATTCGTCGACCGAGAGTGGACATGACGCTGCGCGCAGGTGGGCTCTCGGTCGACTAATTGTCGACCGAGATGGACCTGGAACTTATTTAAGTTAAAGCTATAAATGTTTTAATCATATTTGCTGTAATGTTCACAAATAGTTCTGAATATCATAATGATTTCAATCTTTGGACTGTTGGAAATGGCCTTACTTTGCTAATTTGTACAAATATTTTCCATTTATATGATTTGATAACCCAATAATAAAACATGCATGTCTTTTTTCATATGTAATCATTATATAAATATTAGAAATTAATACTAGATTAGACATGTGTACTTCTAGATTGATACTTTAGGGTTGATGCATGATGTTTAACTTAATATATAAATATGAAAATAATGCATTTATATATTAACTTAGAAACCCGTTCAAAATTTACTCATTAGGAGTAAACTTTGGATAGTCCCCAGTTTGGGACTGTTTTTGGATATTTTAATCTCACTTAGGATGTACCTGTATAATGTATGTTTAGTTTTGTAGATTATTTCAGTAGGATTTCTCCATTTGTTCTCTGGGTACATATGTGAGTGGTTATTTGCCATTTACATCGGTGTACTTGGAGAACTTAGGGGAAATGCTGCTAAAATTTTCTTCAAAACTAAACATACATTATACAGTTACTAGTGAGATTAAATATTCCAAAATGGGATAGGTGGTACACTTTCTATCAATAAAAACTTACAGATTATTATAGTATCAATATTAAACTGTTAGTTTTATAATTAATTTTAATGTGATATAGAAAATGGATCAAAGTTGGATGTCTATCAAGAACCGTTGCAGTCCAGAGTTTGCCAAAGGTCTTGATGAATTTATCAGATTTGCCGAGGAACATAGGAAACTACCTACAGATAGGCTATATTGTCCATGTAGAAATTGTTGTAACAATTTGAAAGTTGATACTGGTGAGGAAATTAAGAATCATGTCATATGCAATGGGATCATACAAGGTTATAATGAATGGTATTGGTATGGAGAGAAATTGAATTATGGAGCAGAAAATGTCGATACTAATAGTTGTGGCATAGAAGATATAGATAATGATGATAATGTTAATGATGAACCGATTCAAGATGACCAGATTCAGGATGATATGATTGATGAGATGCTACGTAGTTGTCGGGACAATGTCATTGATCCACCTTCTTTATTTGCAAACATTGTCCATGATGGTGAAAAACCATTATATAAGGGTTGTACTAAGTTCACGAGGTTGAGTGCTGTGATGCAATTATACACTCTTAAAGCTCAAAACCGGTGGAGCGATAAGAGTTTCACTTCACTGTTGTCTTTGTTAAAGGAAATTCTTCCTGAAGGCAACGAGCTTCCAATTTCAACATATCAAGCAAAGAAAATAATGTGCTTAATGGGAATGGAGGCTAAGAAGATTCATGCATGTCCAAATGATTGTGTGTTATTTCAGAAGGACTATAGTAATTTGATAAATTGTCCAAAATGTGGTGCGTCAAGGTATAAGACTACAAATTCAGCCCAGGCTAAAAATGGCTCTCCTGCCAAGGTGATGTGGTATCTACCAATAATACCATGATTTCAACGCTTATTTGCTAATACAGAAGATGTGCAAAATTTGTCTTGGCATGGGGAGTTAAAGGTCAATGATGATGACATCCTACGACATGCATCTGATTCACCACAATGGAAGAAAATTGATTTATTATACCCTCAATTTGGTAAAGAACCAAGAAACCTAAGACTTGGACTCTGTACAGATGGAATGAATCCCTATGGTACATTAAGCAACCAACATAGCACGTGGCCTGTTATGATTGTTATATACAATCTTCCTCCTTGGTTGTGTATGAAAAATAAGTATGTGATGTTGTCAACATTGATATCAGGGCCCAAGCAACCTGGAAATGATATTGATGTTTCCTTCAACCTCTAATTGATGACCTAATGAAACTATGGGAAGAAGGTATTATGACATATGATGCTTCATGTAAAGAGATCTTCAGTTTGTGTGCTATGTTATTTTGCACGATTAATGACTTTCCATCTTATGGAAATTTGTCTGGATATAGCATAAAAGGATACAAAGCATGTCCTGTTTGTGAGGAAAATACTGATTCAATCAGACTGAAACATGGTGGTAAAATCGTATATCTTGGTCATCAGAGATTTCTCCCACCAGTGCATCCTTATCGAAGGCAACACAAAACCAATAATGGGTCAACTGAGGAACGAAGTGCTCCTAAACCTATAACAGGACATGTTGTATATGATAGGGTGAAACATATTGTTAATGAATTTGGAAAGAGTTCAAGTAGTCATACACTCGCATGTGACAAATCTCTATACAAGAAGAGGTCAATATTCTGGGATCTTCCTTATTGGAGATCTTTGGCAATTAGACATTGCATTGACGTCATGCATGTTGAAAAAAATATTTGTGATAGCATCATCAACATGCTATTGAGCATACCAGGAAAGACTAAAGATGGCATCAAATCTAGAAAAGATTTAGAATTAATGGGTATTAGAAAAGAATTATCAGTGGAGATCAGGGGTCGCCGCACATATTTTCCACCGGCTTATTACACTTTGTCAAAGAAAGAGAAAAAGACTTTATGTGAGTGCTTGTATAATATTAAGGTTCCACAATGTACTTTCCTCCTTCATTTTTTGATATCATGGTTCATCTTGTAGTACATATTACAAGGGAGGTGAAGATGTTGGGTCCAATTTTCTTACACTGGATGTATCTATTTGAATGCTACATGAGTGTTTTTAAAGGTGATGTTCGGAATCGTTATCGTCCTGAAGGGAGTATTGTTGAGGGTTACGTGGCTAGGGAGGTGATGGACTTTTGTAATGATTTTTTGAATTGCAATGAAACTTGTACCGATAAAAAAAAATCCCATCACACTGGATCTTATTGTGGCAAAGGAACCCCGGGAGGACGAGTGAAAGGAATCAGTCGTGAGTTGTGGGAACAAGCGCATTTGTATATTTTACACAACATCGATGAAGTTAGTAGCTACATCACAGAACACAATGATCTTATCAAGAGAAATCATATGCGATCCAGTTCAATGTGGCTTGCAAGAGAGCATAATCAAACATTTATTAGGTGGTTTGAAGAGAAAGTATTTAATCAACTATCTAAATCATCAAATAATGTTGCTGAGAACATAAAATGGCTCACCTTTAAGCTAAAAATGGATGTCATGTCATATGAAGGTTATGACATTAACGGATTTTCATACTACACAAAACGTCAAGATGAAAGTAGTGTAGTTCAAAATAGTGGGGTCACTGTTAAAGCTTGTTCATTGTATTTTGCTAGTGCCAAAGATAAAAGACCACGCGAAGCTGAGATGTCATATTACGGCATCATTGAGGACATATGGGAAATGGACTATACAAAATTTTGAGTTCCTATATTTAGGTGTAATTGGGTTGACAATAACAAAGGAATTTTAGTTGATGAGTTGGGTTTCAAATTGGTGAATTTTGAAAAGATTGGTTTCAAAGATGAGCCATTCATCATGGCAAACCAAGAAAAACAAGTATTCTATATTGATGACCCGACAAATAAAAATTGGTCTGTCGTTCTTAATGGAAAAAGACAGTTTACTGTAGATCCTATAAATGAAGAAGAATATTATGAAAAGTATGATGATTCCAGTCCATTCTCAGTTGGTTTGCCAAGTGTAAATGTTGAAGATAACACCGATGAATATTATAAACGTCAAGACCATGCTCAAGGAATTTTCCTTGACTAACAACTCAATCAATACTAAAGGCATGTATTCTTTGAATTATTTATTTTATTATCATGTATACCTTATCACTTGTGCTTTTATTATCACTTATTTTTTTATCATGTATACTTACAGGTTCTAAAATGGTGAGTGAAGATGAACATTTTGAGCATGAGCACCATGAAGATGAACATTCTGAGCATGAGCACCATGAGGATGGTAGTGGTGATGCTAAGAACAGTAGAGGTCCTACATTGATGCGTTGGCTGCAGGAGCTCAGGGCTAAAGGGGATAAATTGCCAGTCCAGTTTGATATGACAGGATCACCTGTTGGGGAACATTCTAGTGCTTTCAAGCATTACGTAGGGGCGACCACGCGCACTAAGGTGCCAATAGATATAGAAAATTGGCATGATGTTCCTAATGCCAAAAAAGACCTCATATGGAAAGATATATCTGTGAGTGGAAGTGATATCATTTTAATATGTTTTTATCTATTGATTCTAATTTAGTTTGCTTGGAATGAATTCCTTTTCAAAACAACATTATTAATTGCTTCTTTTGTATGTATAGGGTGTTTTTCATCTAAATGAAAAAGATCACAAGAAAAAAGTGCTACAACGTTGTGGTGTATGATGGAGTGGTTTTAAGACATATCTTGTAAGGGAATTTATAAATAATCCTAAACAAAAGAAGAAAGCTACAAATGTATATATTTTTATAGATCCTGAGGTATGGGAAAGATTTGTTGCAGATAGGAGATCGGAAGAGTTTCAGGTAATAAAAATTGTGATGTATTGTATGAATATTTAATTTTATACAACTAAGGAGGTGAATCTTTTTATACATGTTTGCCAAGTCTAAATTGTAATACCTCGTTTTAAATGACCAGGCTATTCACCAGGCTCAAAAGGAAAGACGGGCTAAAAATGTGCATGACCATCGCTTGGGGCCCGATGGTTATGCCTTCCGCCGCCAACTGTAAGAGAATCAATCATCTTCTGGAGAAGAATCTAGTACAACTCAAGTAGAGTGACCACCCCGACACATGACATGGATTGATGCTAGAAAGAATCGAGCCAGTGAAATTGTCAACCCTGCAACTAAGGAGGTGGCACAAAAGATGGTAGGTTTATCCAAACTAAGTAAAAAGTAACTCCCACAATCTTAGATTTATTTATATGTAATTGATATTGTGATTTATTATTTTTATTAACTATGAATAGATTGATCTCTACGAGCAAAGGAAGGAAGGAAAGTTCATCCCAACTGGCTACATGGATGAACTAGTAGTTGCTCTTGGTACGAAAGAGCATCCTGGCCGTGTTAGGGGATTAGGAGCTGGCATAGGATTCAAGTCTTATTTTGGCCCTTCGCAAACTAAAAGAGGTCGTGCATGAGGTCTTACACAAGAGGATGTTGAAACATTAGTAGCACAAAAAGTAAAAGAAATAATGTCTTCATATCATTCTACTCAACCTATTCATACTGCGCGTCTCTCAAGTGATGAGGTACAAGCCAATGCTCCAGTTGTAGAAGGTCATGGGAGCACTCCCGATGACCCACCACAACAATCTGCAGTAAGTTTTTGTTCTATATGTTGTGTTATTAGTATGATAAATATATTATAATATATATAGTTGTAACATATATCTGTTCTATTATTTCTTATATAACTTATATTATTTCAATCTAGGTTGGTATGAACTGTAAACTTGTAGTGGAAGTTCCAGAATATAATGTTGTGGCAGCGGGCAAGGTGTACAACCTTGGTGGTACATTGCATTGCCAACAAATTACTGATGACATTTGCCGTGTGTCCATCCATCTTGTGTATGATGGAATGGGAGACAAACCACTACCCATACCTAATCCTGAATATAGTACAGTTGAAAAAGCTGAGGGTGCTATGGTGGGTTGGCCTAGACACGTGGTTATCAATGACAAGGTATACCTTATTTCTACCATATTTTTCATATTTGACTGCATATATGAACTCATGTAATATAAGTATGTAATTTAATTAATAGGTTTGTAAACCAAAAAGTAAAACTTATGGTAATCGTCCTCCTATGCCCAAGCCATCTTTCATTCCCAAAACTACATTCGACAAATTGGGAAGCAAATCGAAATATTTGTGTCGATACTTAGCCAACCAAAGATCAGGATCACATATGTTGGTCAAGTTAACAGAAGATGCAGTTGGGAGGGATTTTGAGAATTTTATTTTTCTTGATGATATTATAGAGTTGTTCTGGTATGATTGGCTGAACACTTCAATAATAGAAGTATGGATAATGTAAGGATCTATCAATATATATAGAAAATTCCAATACACATTTTTAGCTTATTTCTACATTTGAAAATAATTACAAATTGTTTAACAACCATTTATATACCGAAGTCACCAACTTTGATATAAAGAATATTGCATTCTTAGTTCCTTCGGTCACTAGTCTGGTGGAGACAAATATTGAGGATGTGAATGATTACTTCTCTGATGCATTCAAATATTTTGCTAGTGACGGGAAGGAAATTATCCTAATTGCTTTTAATGTCCAGTAGGTATTATTATTCAATATAATTTTAATAATTAATAAAACTATTTATTTTAATGTTTTTTTATTCTTACTCAGAGCTAGACATTGGGAATTAGTGGTGATTTCCCCAAAATTGATGACTCTTTATTATCTTGACCCAATGGGTAAAACAACAAGGAGTCACAAACTGAAATTGCCAGCTATGGAGTAAGTATAAATTTAATCAATTGCTTCAACATGATATTTCTATTTAGAATTTCTATTTTACCAACTATCGTTTTAATTGATAGGGGTATAAAGGCTTTTCGTGAAGCTGGAGGACAAATACCTACAAAATTAAAGACATTGACTTTGAAAAATGTCAAGGTAGCTACTTTGACAACTGTTTACTATTTATGTATTAATTTTCAACTGTAATATGTCAACTCTTATACTCTTATCTCAATTGCTGTTTATAGTAGTTTACTAACATTAAGTATAATTTGTTGTTTGTAGTGTCCTATGCAAAATAATGACTGGGCTTGTGGCTACTATGTAATGAAATATATGCAAACTATAATCAAACAAGCATCACATGACATTCAAACTATAAGTCAGGTAATAAAGAATAACATCATAAATTTACAAGTGATTGTAGTCATTTTATAAAATATTAGCAATTGTTTTTTCTGTTACAGATCTTTACAACTCAGCCTTACACACATGTGGACTTGGATGAATTCCGAGAAGAGTTGTCAGAATGTTTTATAAGTGAAGTCAAAGTAGCATTGGATTAAATTATGTAGGTTTGAGTACGTACTCTTTCATATTTTTACTTTTGTATATGTCATCTCAGACTTGCAATCTATCATTTTGTAAATTATGATATGATTATCATTTTTGTTATGAATGTGTGGTTTTGAATTATGATATGATTATCATTTATACAGAAATTAAAAAAAAGCGTAACTTTTAGCGTCGGTTTCTGGAAAAAACTGAGTCTAAATGTCCTCTATAAGGTTGGTTTTTTGAAATAACCGACCCTAAAGTTTGAATAAAACATTTCGGTGTAAGACTCGGTCGACAAACTTCTCGACCGAATTACTGTCGGTCGACAAACTTGTCGACCGACTGTTACACTGAAATGTTTTATTCAATCTTTAAAGGTCGGTTATTTTAAAAAACCGACCTTATAGAGATTTCTCGGTCGATAATTTTCTCGACCGAGTGTTACCACTGATGTTATTCAATCTTTAGGGTCGGTTATTTCATAAAAACCGACCCTGTAAACGTTTTCGGTCGACAATTTGCTCGACCGAGTGTTACCACTGAAATGTTATTCAATCTTTAGGGTCGGTTATTTCATTAAAACCGACCCTGTAAACGTTCTCGTTCGACAATTTTCTCGACCGAGACCGTTTACAGGGTCGGTTTTTATGAAATAACCGACCCTAAAGATTGAATAACATTTCAGTGGTAACACTCGGTCGAGCAAATTGTCGACCGAAAACGTTTACAGGGTCGGTTTTTATGAAATAACCGACCTTACAGGCTCCATTTTTCTCGTCTAGGTTAGAATTTTTACAACCTTTTGCGTCGGTGTTTACTCTGTAAGGTCAGTTTTATTTAGTTAAATAATCCGACGCTATAGATCAATTTCTGTAGCGACGGCCACCTAGGCGTCGGTTAAAAAGTGACGCTGCAGGCTTTAAAAATCCGACGCTACATACCATTTCTGTACTAGTGCACGTCTTCTAAGAGGAAGATGATCCCGTGGTTATTCTGCTTTACCAATTTGTAGCCTGGAGCATGCTGTTGTTTATTGACATGGGGTTGAGGTGCAATGCGAGTGGCGGGAATAGCATATGGTCTGAAGACTTAGAATACACCTTGCTTCTAGAGGAGCATGATCAAATGCGACGACTTTTAGGCCTATCTAACCAGCACCCGCAAGGAGGTGAGGGCGACAGCTAAACTAACTATAGGAGTTAATTTGAGTGTATAGGGAGGAAGTATGGAGAGAAAGAAAGAGGCTGAAGACTAGAAGAGGGGTTCAGGATATCTACAGTAGTGATGCCACAACGGATGGATTTAGTGCGCTCTTTGGTAATGCCTCAGAATATAATCCAGTTCCGCTATTGTTGCGTCATGCTCTGGTACGTCGACAAAATTAAATTGGTTTCAATTTTTTTAAAGTTATTATATCCAGTACTTTCGGTGACTGTTTCTCATTACTCGATGTATTGTTTACCGCTAGAGTGTAGTCACACTGGTCTCCCAAGGATAGTGCAACACTGAACATACTTTCTACTGCAATCTTCAATTAATGGTTAAAACTAAAGTGCAAATCATTTCAGATCAAGAAGGTGAAAGACTAGTAACTAAATAATCTTGTAACTAGTTTTCTCTTCTAAAATCTAAATCCGTGACTATCAATTAGCACGTTCTTATATAATTTTCAACCACAACATGTTGTAGTGACTGGCACAGCTGGTTGATCGACATTTTATTTTAATGTATTTTCAGAAAGGACACTAGGGGTGCATAGTGACCTAACGTCCCTATTGTTGTTTTCGTGTTAGATGAATACATGATTGGTGCAACTTGTTCTTAGTATCTCTTACGAGTGCATTAATGGACCACCAATACCGTGATGTACATGTTGTCAACTTTTTTCTCCATCCAATTCTATTAAGGTGCTTCAAAATGCTTGATCATGTTTCTTGGTTCAATATTTCATCTTCAAGATCATCAATACATATATCATAATCTACTTGTTCTCCGTGCAGTACATGAATATTGCACATTGGTATGTCTTCCCCAACTTTGGGTTTGCCAATACATATTTTAGTTGCTCTTCTCATGTTTAGGGAGTTTCCAACAAATAAGATGAGATCATTGCCAAGCCGTTAACATATTCCAGGCACCAAAGGATTGAGCTATTTGG
Source organism: Alisma plantago-aquatica (assembly GCA_963693085.1). Lineage (NCBI taxonomy): Eukaryota > Viridiplantae > Streptophyta > Magnoliopsida > Alismatales > Alismataceae > Alisma > Alisma plantago-aquatica. The sequence goes on along the minus strand of OY856415.1, from coordinate 408,321,628 downwards.
AACCATCTTCCCTTGCTATGCCAATGGGCTCAAGATTTTCAACTATGAGATCTGTCCTATGGTCTCATGTGTATTGTGGCGGTAGAGGAGCCATATGGCCGTTGCAATTGACGACTAACCTGCTAGGTGATTGAGTTCTTTAACATGGCTCCTCGTTACTCTATGACTTACGTTATTATTCTGTATACCCTCCATTTCATCATGTCGTACCTTTCACGGGATGTATGTGTGAATAAGCCAATTTTTATGATTATTATACCGATGTTAACATTTTGCTTTAAAGTTTATAGGTAAAATGTGTTGTATACAAGTAGTACTTCAAAGGAAAAAGGGGACCTTTAGTCCCATATGAGTGGGCTCTGAAACCTCCCTCCTCTCAAAATTTCAGTATTTATATAATAATGTAATGTGGAGCTCTTTCTTGGTTTCAAAAAAGATAAAAACAGTTCGACTTGTATGTGCCCATTTGACAGTGAAATGGTTGTTACATCCCGAAAGAGTGACCATTGTCCTCATCTACTGCGGAGGAGTTCATCATCGAGAGATACATAAATACACTTAAAGATATTTTTTCTCACACGCCTCAATGGCCACAACTATTGGTAACATCTAATTTTATTTCTTTGCTTTTTTACTTAGATTTCAAGCATCAAAATCTAGACCCATTTAAGTGAACCACGTGGTTATTTCTCTCCCTCTATATTTTGAATGGTTACTTGGGTGTCCTAGGTTGGTCACATATGAAAAGTTTAGAACTCAGAGTTTCTTGAATTTGTGTGCATGTTTACTAATATAATGTTTTCATGAAAACATATTCGAGTATGGAGAGTAGTATCTTAAGTTTTGTTTCCATATCTGTTGTTTTCCTATTGTCACTAATTGGATATATTTTCACCTCTCATAGTCTAGTGAATGTCTAAGATATACAATCGTTATGACATTTTGATTTCACTTTTAGATTGGAGAGAATGTGGTAGGAGCTCGAGCATATGTTATTTCATATGAAAACGTAAGCAAGATTTACATAGCTTTGAGAAAACTTACCTGATTTGACCCATTGTCATGCCTAGAACAAAAAACACCAAACTCATGTTATCCACCCCCCACTTCATGCAAGGAAAGTTATTTACTTACACCATTTTTCAGGAGGGGATTTATTTACGTTTGTCATGTAGGTTATCCACATATTTTCTACAAAGCGGTGGATACATTTATAGATTTAGTACATTTCATTGCAAATTTTTAGATGTGTAAATGTGTTGTTTTAGTTACATTGGTCTTGTTGTCTAGAACTTGAGTTATCTATATATACAAAATATACCTAAGAGATATACTACGACTTTGGTGTTTATCAAGGAAAACCCTAAATAATATATTTATGTAGTATTAATCCATTGCACATTCTCTTGTGGCAACCGATTCACATGCTTAAACTTGTGGTGATGTTTTGTAAAAAACTTTGATGTTTGAACTTAAGAAGTAATGAAGTAAATAGTTTTCATGCATCATGTTTTTAATATTTTTTTCCAAATGGTTCTGTAATTGAGAAGCTCTTTCGAAATATATTTTATTCATATAAGAATATTATCTTATCTTACAAACATATTTATTCATTTTTTCACGATATAATATATATATATATATATATATATCTTTATATATATACACATATACTTTTGTCTTGTTGTCTAGAACTTGAGTTTTCTATACATAAAAAATATACCTAAGAGATATACTATGACTTTGGTGTTTATTAAGGAAAATCCTAAATAATATATTTATATAGTATCGAGCCATTGTGCATTCTCCTGTGGAAATTGGTTCACATGCTTAAAATTGTGGTGACATTTTGTAAAAAACTTTGATGTTTGAATTTAAGAACATCACTTTGGTCTAACAGGGTAATGAAGTAAATGATTTTCAGTCATCATGTTTTTAGTTTTTTTCCAAATGGTTATGTAATTGATAAGTCCTTTCGAAATCTATTTTATTCATATAAGAATGTGCTCTTATTTTACAAACATATGTATTCATTCTTTCACGATATATAGTGTATATATATCTTTATATATACATATATATATGACAATATAATTCCAAATAACGTGACGGAAACTAGAAGAGGTGCCAATTTACTTTCCTTGATTTGATTATGTACTACAGTAATTTGCTAACTAAATTTTCATTGTAATTGGAATCTAACTAGAAATATAATTCTATAAATATGTAATTGGTGAGTTAGTATTTATCTTATCAATGAAAAATAAGCTTTAGGAAAATAATTAATAAATATTTTGATTAGTGAGATAATAAATTAATTGATATTGCCCAAAAATAGATAAGAATATTATATTGATAGAGCATGATTTTCTCTTATTTTTTCATTACATAAACTGTTTAATTTCTTTGGAAGAAAATTAGTAAAGAAGAAGTAAAATATTGTTAACCTGTTACAATTTTATATTAGCAAATTAGTAAGAAAATGTCATGCATTACATGACTCTTAAAAAACTTTCTGTCATGATTGTGTGTATTGTAGAGATAATAACTCTTTTACTTTGCATCATTATCCTTCCAAGGGTATGTAACATCACCTATCTTTCTAAGGGGGATGTAATTGTAAGAAATTAGTTTAATAGCCCATAGAGTGAATGGTTTATACTTGAAAATTTGTATGAAAAATTGATCGATTTATAGATATATAACAAGGTTTTATAATGTTGTTTTTCAATTCAATATTAAAGACTTTGAAAAATGAATAAGGTAGAATATATATCGTACAAACAATGTGACATCAAAATGAATTCTATGTCCAAGACAATGAACACAACTACATATGATCCATGCCTATCTTAAAATTTAAACCAACAAATGGTTTCATAGAAGTATTGGCTTCAATAATGAAATACAAAATACATAAAAAGTTAAATTATATTACAAAAAGTAATTCCTCATAAAATTAAAATTTTGATTTCAGGCTTTGTGGGGTCCATATTCTCAAGTTTGATGGCCTTTATATTGATTTTTACTCATTGGATAATCAAAATGTTGCAATGATAAGAATCGGGATTCTAGTTAACAATTACGTCATAGATTATAGGAAACTATACATATGGTACCATTATTTTCCATATATTTTACTTACGTGAGCTCTTTACAAATAGTTTCATTATTTAATGATATTAAAAAATGCAGTTTCTCAATTTGAACATCATATAAGAAAGAATATGCTAGCCATAACTTTTAGAACCAATTCCAGTAGAAATGGAGGGAATCTTTGTATGGAATTCACTATACACTTTGTTGGATAAAACACCATTTAAAAGGCAAATTTATAAAATAAATAAGAAATTGTTAATGCTGGTGTTGGAAGTTCTTTTAGATAGCATAAGCCAGCTCAACAAACTTCTGAATCGTGTGTTAGCCTACTACTCTCAATGACTTATGTAGGGCCAATGGTGTCACTTGATATGTTAATGACATCAATGTGATATTGCTTCATAGAAACAACTATGAGACACTCTATCACACTAGACACAACCATCATTATAGAGATTATATGTTATTACCTAATTTTGTGTGTGTAAACAAATAAAGTAAGAGTTTATCATGACAAATAACAATATTGACCTGGGAAAAATAAAATAAAATGTGTCGATGTGCAAGCTATTTGGAAATAATTCAAAAGATTTTATTATCATTTAATATGGGATTTTTTTTCACTAGCATACATCAAGAGATGTACTATATGACTTCATTACAAAACCTCAAGAAAATGACATGCTTCAATCTTAGTTTTAGTGATATTATAAATATTGACATCATCAGAAAGTGATAAAGATTGAAGGACAAATTATAATTGAAATAAAATAGCTATTGCATTGCCACTAGAAAACAAATTAGCAACCCCCTATTTTTGTTGTTGTATTAACAAAGTAATGGCACTAAGACGATTTTTGAACACATGAAAAAATAAGATCTACTGCTGTAATCACAAATTTAAGATCATGTAATACGAATCCATATAGTATGATAATATTTATTTAGTTTATACACCATTTTATTAAAAGAATTGTTCTTCAATTTAAAAAGTATATATTCAAGAAGTATCATTACAAGTTCTAATTACTTTGTTTGATACTAGAAACTATTAGACATTAGCTTGAATTTAGATGACATGTGTGGGTATCAAACCCTCTTTATGAAAGAAGTGAGTGTGGCATGTTCTCATTACATAGTTGAATATTAAACAAATCAAATTTTAACTTCACTTTAGATGATACAATGTGGGTATCAATCCCCACCCCTTTTTGAAGGAAAAACCATTTTTAATTGCTCAACATATTCATTTATATTTTCCATGTATTTTATATAAATAAGATATCTAAATTATCGACTATGTCCGATTCACAACTCTTTGAGTCTTCAATATTATGTTGCCTTGTTTTTTTTCTTCTTCTGTTCTTTGTGACGTGGATGTATTTCGTATTAAAGGATCAACAATTTTGGCCCCTAAAAAGGATATGGCCCAACTCATTTTTCATTCAATATTGCAGTAGAAAACATTTTTCATGAAAACCCACATCTTCCTGTGAGATTATGTTGAGTTTTTTAATATAGAATACACTATCTTTTGTCTAACATGGTACAAAAGGGTTAAGTTTTCATTTACTTGTACATATGCAAGATGGATGGACATTTCATTTAGTTCTTATGATATAATTATCACTTAAATTTCACATATTCATATTATCATAATACATTGCTAGACATTACTATGTTTGCACAGAATATTTTTTTTGTATGTTACCATGTTGTTGTTTCACAACTCATTTTCTAAAAGGGTACACATGAGTGGGTATTCGTTCTATCATCTATATAATGTTGGAAGAATTGACATACATTATATTTTATTGAAATTATATGATGACACCCACATATTGGGCCAATTGAAATCTCACACATTTACTTCCTTGCAACATAATCTTTATAATAATTGTAAAGAGGAGTTGCCTCAGAAAATGCAAGAGATATATTTGTTAATATTTTGAAATATTTAAGATAAAAATAAAACTAAATACATTTTTAAAATTCAAAAATACAGTACATTAAATATAGTCTAATGTTTTATTAGCATAATAATTTTACTTCTATAAATGAAAATGACAAATATTGTATATGTCTTGGCATATATTCATTATTATATTTGCAATATCATGAATAAGTTCACTGTCAAATTTATATACAACAATTATTCAAAGATATCATATTAAACCATATTATTGGAGTGAAAAAAGTTTCCCTGATAAAGAAGAATGTTTGAAGCATACTGCTACTCTGACATATTGTGAATGATTCTAGATCATAGAAAAATTAAGCACATAAAGAAAACACTCAAAACATAAGAAAATTTCCAATAGAGTCCTTCAAGTATATCTATTTTACAATTAAATACAACCAAACCTTTATGATGAATATTTTACGAGATATAATATCATTATTCATTTAATATAGAATTGCCACATGCAATGCACACGCGTTTACTAGTATATATATATATATATATATATATATATATATATATATATATATATATATATATATATATATATATATATATATATATATATATGATACATATGCAATTTACATGTGTCGCCATAAAATCAGTTTTTATGGTGGATGTGAAGCATGTTTATAGCCAAAACCCCAGATATGTGTGTGCATGGTTGCAGTATTTATTCCTATTGTTAATTGATCTGCACACCGAGCCTCTTTCTCCTTTCTAAATGTAAATTGATGCTCTTCTTCTTATTTCCCCTTGAATGTAATTAGAGGTTTTCCCATTTACAATGTAATAAGAAATATGATAGTTTTAATTTATGTTTTGACATGAGATGACAATCTATACAAAGACGAAATGCGTGGCTCGTGAGATGACCTGATCGTTTGTAAGACCAAGGAGACCAAACAATAAGAGGATGAACCAATCGACTGATAGCCCAATCGACCCAACTAGAGGTGTCCAAACACTGCTTGGACCTGAGAACCGGATGACTGCTTTAGAAGAGCCCAACCTAGTGACCAGGAGGCGAGCCGACTGGTTCAAAAGTTGAACCGATCAACCCAGATTGGTTCTAACACAGATCTTCACTAATAACATGTTGCATATGATGTGGACCATAGGTGGTAGTAATTCCTAGTGGCTCTAAGGAATTACATTAGTATGGCCATAACCATTGCTTGTGTATTTTAGTTATTACATGTTCTTGTTTGTGGTTATAGCATGTATAAGATGTGTACTATATATGTGGTGATTGGTTAAAGTATATGCATTTATACACAAACTCCCTCAAATAAAATATTAAGTCTTAAATGCTTTCCAACAACAACCCACATAAAAAGCTTGATCGGCCAAATGTAGTTTACGCCTTTGCGTGATGCGTCGTCTGTCTCGTGGAAGTGTGGTGGTGGATACGTAGTTTTGGCCTTTGAAGGATGCATATCTATCGTGTTGGCTATTGGGTAAGGCTTGACTGGTGATTCTTAAAGTGTCTGGGCCCAGAAGCATGCACATGATTATGGCAAGGGGTTGCACATATCATCTTTCCAAAATTGCATATGATGCAATTGACAAGAGTTGCCTACCTTGATGGTTGACTGTGTTTGCGGTGTTGATCAGGACACAGTTGAATTATCTTGGATATGGCCCACTAAAATATTATACGTTTTAATATTTTGAATTAATATTAAGGGATATCAATTTAAATAAAATAGTGGGAGCGATAGTTAATTAAAGATCTAACTAATATCACCAAATTTATCAAATCAAACCAAATAAAAAATATTTTGAATAGTTGCATATTTTGTTTGTAGAATCAAATGTCAAATACAAACATGTTCAAATTGTGAGCATTCCTCAAGAAGGACAAAATGGATAAAGTTCCATGATTGGTTAACAACTTTGAGACATGTTCTCATCAATGAGTGAAAGCTCTATGTACCAATGCCAGATGAACCCACTCCAAATACGCCTAAGGCTAAATGGATTCTTATTGGAAGCATGCCAATGAAGACATATATATTTGAATACCTAATTCTATGTTGTATGAACTATGAGTTGCATGAAAAACATGATAACATGTACATTCTCAAGATGGTATCACATCTTAAGAATCATGTAAAGCAAAGAAGGTATAATGTCTCCAAATCACTAATTGAGTGCAAACTGACAACAAGATATCTAGTAGAGCCCCATATGCTCAATATGATTGGACATATAGAATGAATGGGATTTATCTTAGGTCAAGAGTTAACCATAGATATGATTATGCAACTATTGCATGAATCATATAGTCAATTTATCAAATGCTTGGCATGTTGATGCCAAAATAAGGAAGAAGAAGGACAAATTTGAGATGATCAGCGAAAGTGAGTCATAGGGAAAAGGCAAGGCTAAGAAGTGTTCAGAGGCTAAGATAAAGTCCATGTCTTCTATACTCAATATATGGAGAAGGATAAGTGTAAAAGGAATATGTCCTTAAAGGATAAAGAAAAGAATGTGCCACCATTGTCACTTGTTTGTACATTGGAAAGGAATTACCCTCTTCATAGAGGATCTTAGGAAGAAGATAGAGATAAAGATCTCCACTTTAGGACCTAAGAAGAAGTAAACTAGAACTATATGGAGCAAGGGTTGCTACCACTATAGTTAAAGGTTTGTCATTCATGGGCACATGATAGAATGAGTGAATTGCTATTGTGTACTTTCCAAACATCATATGTTTTATATGACAAGAACATTATGATCTTTTATGGCAATGCCCTATGTCTCACAAACTATACTTGATAGTTGTAGAGAAAAATGTGTATGACACATATATTGAATGACTTGATAACTCAAACAAACTGAATACCTATAACACTATTATCTAGATCTCATAAATGAGAAATGCATTTCTAGAATCCATATGGTGGTTATCTAGACACTTTTGGTTATTGAACCAATAGAGACATGCATGTCTTATTTACTGGGAAATATGACAAGAGCATCTTCACGAGATGTAGTGGGAGATCGAGTATTCCATTAGGACTAGTACATACTGATGTACGTAGACCTTTTAGAATGAATGCTAAAGGTAGTTACAAGTACCTCATTATATTTAATGATGTGATCAGTGTATATTGAAATTTGTATTTAATGAAATACAAGTATGAATCTCTTGAAGTGTTCAAGAACATTATGAATGAAGATGCAACTCACTTGGTAAAGCATTAAGATACATTGATGTGATCAATGTTGAAATATTTTAACTAAGAGTTTGAGGACTTTCTGGAGAGATCGTGACAATGTTTCATAATAAACTCCACATGAAACATATTGATGTGTCAAAAAGAAAGTATCACACCCTACTAAAACATGGTGAGATTAATCAATAAAATATAACTGATCTTACAATTTCTTTTGGACACATGTTTTACACTAAAAATAATATATCGTCTAAAATGGCTCAAAAGACACCATATGAGATATGGTATGGGAGGAGTTCTGATGTGTCTTTTATCATGATTAGGATCGAAAGCTTGCATAAGAATATAGTTTCTTAAAAGGCTTTATGCACAAATCACATGAATCTTATCTTGTTGAATACTATTTATATTCCAACCCAACAACAAAGTATTTGTTGCTATGATGGTTGAATTCCTAAAATGGAAATCAGCTCCAAAGTAATCAGTGGGAGTAAAAGTAGAACTCAAAATGTTCGAGACAAACAAGAAAACATAGAACCTTAAAAGGTTCAATAGGAACAAGGAGAATCACTAGCTGTTGTGGAATCTCAAGTTCCTTATGTAAACATAGGACTCATAGTTCTAGTAGAACATGCCTTGAGTTTGAAAGATTATGATATCTTATAACTCAAGAAGGCGATGAATTTGTCATAGTGATGAGTCAACAACCTACCTAGAAACTATCGAGGGACCATGATATGAAAAATGTCAAGGTATGACCTTGGTGGATCCACTTGATGGGGTAATTAAAACCCATTGGGTGCATTTGGGTCTCTGTAAGAAGACCAACTTGGAAGGGTAAAGTGGGTGCAAAGAGTTTCAAACTGGTTCAAGGTGCTGAATGCGATGAAGTCTTTCACCATCTACCATGGTTAAATCCATCTGGATCATGCTTGTTCTTGCTGCTTAGTAAGACTATGAGATTTGGCATATGGATGTTAAAACTGCATTCCTTAATTGGAATAATCATAAGGATGTGTATGTGACACAACTAAAGGTTTTATAAATCCATTAATGCAAATAAAGTCTATAAGCTACAAAGAGGATTGAAGCAAGCATATCAGAGCTGGAATCTTCTACTTGATAAGATAGTCAAAGTGTATGACTTGAGTCAAAATGAAGATGCAATATGTGATTATAAAATATTTAGTGGAAGCATATTTATATTCCACATAATGATGGGGAATGATGTCCTTATACTAAAAATGTGTTAAAACCTGACAAGGAAAGTACCTTCTATATGAAGGGTTTAGGCAAAGCATCCTATGAGATAGGGATCGAGGTCAATAGAGATACACTTGAAAAGATTCTTGACCTAAGTAAGAGCACATACATTGGCAAGATGTTGAAGGGTTCAACATGCAAGACTCGATAAGAGAAAACATGTCCATGTTCCATGAAGTTAGTCTTTCAAGAGCCTAGTATCCTAGTTCTTATGAAGAACGCATGGATAGATGCCAAATGCATTCGTAATTGGATCTATCTTGAATGCAATGTAATGTACTTATCCTGTTATCTTGTACGTATAGGACATGATGAGAGGATGACCCATTATCTCATGTGTATTGGACATGACGAGAGGATATACATTATCTTGTATGTATTGGACATGACAAGAGGATATCCAATCATCTCATATGTATTGGACATGATGAGAAGACATATATATACCTATGTAGCAATCTTGTATGTATTGGACATGATGAGAGGGTATATGTCAGATACTAGTGTGAGTCACTGGAATACCATAAAGAACATCCCTAGCTACTTGTAAATTGATTAAAGGATTGGTTTCTTGGTTATGGTAATAAGGAAGAGTTGGGTGTAAAGAGTTACACCAATGCAAGCTTCCAAACTAACAAAATAATTGCAATCTATATTTGGCATTAAACAAAAGCTATATGCTATAAAGGGTTATGAGCTAATGATAGTTGTTCAAATCTACAAAAGAAGTTGGGTATATGTGTGTAATGAAAATAACATAGTGATAACACCAATTTTTGTGATGTTTTTGCCTTGTTTTCTGTTATCAAAACTGCCCTTTTCTGCTATTTTCCTCTCTTTTATAAGCACTTTCGCAATAACTGGCCAAGCAATGCTCTAACTCCAATATTTCCATTCTTTGCAGAATTTTCCATCTTTTTGGTACATTTTGGTACAATAAGGGCCGACCCCCGCCCACGAATAAGTCCAAGTATTTTCGGCCTGCAGACGCCCGATACAACCTTCGCCCGACATGGTGGAGCAACACAATGACACACAACAAAGGGATGCCGCACGACAAGAAATGGACGAACGACACACCTTCTACCCGACAGGGAGCCAAAGCTCGCCTCGACAACCCATCTTGTCGGGTGACACAACCACCCACCGGCAGGCGCACCGCCTGTCACGTGACCGATACCCGACACCTTGCGTCGAGCGATATCTAGTATCAGCCGTCCACCGACCTGTGAATAAGGGGACACATGGCGCTTCGAGCACCATAACTTCCCCAACTGCTGCCTATAACTAGAAGCTACAGGAAGCCGAAAAGACAGTTCGGACAGTTGGGAACCCTGAGCTACCTTCGGAGGAAACTGCGAGAGCAAATGTATCGCGTCCCAGTGCTCGTGTCGGGCGACACTAGGTGAGCTCTTCCTCATCCCGAGAGGGAGGGGATGGTTCACTTAGGACTGTCCCGGGCGACACTGTGGGCCGATATCGGCCAATGTAGATGAGCGACACGGGCGCCCGATGGTAGAACGCGTCGCTCCTCGCCCGACACAATATCGAACCCGATACACTCCGCCCGTCATGCGTGTCGCCCGAGAGGGTGTGCCGCCTGACTTGAGCGTATCGGCCAGGGTCCTTGAGCGATACAGTCGAGCGTCGCAGCGTGCCGCCCGAGAGGGTGTGCCTCCCGACACAGCTGTATCGTGCTAGATCTCTGACCGATATCGGGCAGGGAGAGTCGCTGCAGTCTGTCGACCTTCTACATCAAGAAGGCGACACATAGTTTTAATTCTGTTATTTGATTCTTTATTCCACACAATGTATTAAGACCTTTAATGTTTATGGAAATGGGAAAGTTTAATTACTTGTTGCTCTATGCTTGGTACATATGATTGGATGACTGCTATGTTTGATATCTGAACTCTAGCTTGCATGTTTGGATCGCATTTTGCTTAGCTACCGAATCATGTTTTCCCGTCGTAACAACTTCGAGAGTCGTGTTGTGGCTCTAGCGTTTGGTCCGATTCTGGAGTACGAGAGTGCCTAGAACGGAGTTGTTTCAGTAAAATTCCACTCTGACTTAAGGCCAGCAACCTCGAGAGAGGTGTTGGTACTGGGTTAGAGGTACCCGCTCTGAGAGGAGGGGTGCAAGATGTTACTACTGCCACTTGTTTTACCGTAGTCTTATCCTTCGTACTTTGCTCTGGCTCTAGTTTTATCTTACTGTTTCTGTTGCATGAAAACTCCCAAAAACTGCTAAATGCTAAAACCTTAAATCTTTCTTGTAACTCCAGTTGGAGATAGTTTCTCTTGTTTTATTTGTGACACCTTGCTGATTCCCTTTTGGGAATTTTATCATCTTTTAATACCTGCCGGAGTGTAGCGTGTCGATTCTGGATTCTCAACACTGCCCCTTGTCCCTGTGTTCGACCCCATATGACTACTTCGACCCCATAAACAAAGTTGCGGGGGCCTAGAAGGATTCAGATTTATAAATGTAAAAGCTCGACTACCTCAAATCTGCCTCTACATTTGGATGCGAGATTTAGACCGGTCAAATTTTTGGTGCCGTTTCCGGGGACAAGGCAAAAGCGGTACTGTAGACGAACTCGAATCCACTAACTACACTCCCGTGCCTCAAGATTAGAAATGAGCTTGACAACACTCTTTTTCCTTTTTGTTTTTCTTACTTGTTATTTCTTGCCCAAAAATAATAATTCAATTTTCTAACTTGGTTTTTCGTGACGTTTCAGGTACCTCAGAAGAAAGGGACATTCCATTCGACTGAGCACCTACTCCAACAGTCATACCTCTGTGCGTTGAGCCACTCCAGTCTGAAGGTGAACGCCCGAGGAGGGATAGGCATGATTCGCCTCCTCCTGAGGGTAACGATAGATACATTGGAAATGATCAACAGGAAGATCCAGAAATGGATCAGTCCGAGGAGGACCATCGCCGTGACAGACGTCACCACTGCCGGAATAGAAGAAACAACAACCAGGAATGACGCCAGGAAAGGAGTGATAGGGACGACTCGGGAGAAGAAGAGAAGACTCTAAGGGAGTTAGCCTCCACAAAGGCTAACAATTCCCGGTGCCCGGTAATCGTCCCACGTTTCAACGCCACCAACTTCGAGCTCAAGCCGTCTGTGATTTCCATGATTCAAAATAAGAGTTTTAGAGGGAGCTCCAGGCATGAAAATCCCTATCATCACCTGGATGCCTTTAAGAATATCTGTGATACGATCAAGATGCGAGGTGTACCTCAGGAGGTCATTTACTGCAAGGGCTTCATCTTCTCTCTGGAAGATAAGGCTCTATCGTGGTATTTGGTACTTCCTACCAATCCCTAAATGGATGGGGGGAGCTGGCATACACTTTCATCAATAAATTCTATCTGACTGAGAAGACGGTAAGAAATAGACAAATGATCACCTCCTTTATGCAAGGACCCAATGAGAATCTCCATGAAGCCTGGGAGAGATACCAGGAATATCTGAGGGACTGCCTTCACCACAACTACAAGAAAGGGTTCCTAGTCACCACCTTTTACAACAGTCCGACTCCCGAAGGAAGGGTGTCACTGAATGCTGCGGCAGGAAGTGACTTCCTTGGGAAAAAGCCAAGCAAATCTGAAAGGATAATCAAGAACATGGCCGAGCTGCGAGCCGGGACTGATTTTGATAGATCCAACAGAGGGCAAGGGAAAAAGGCCGGTGAAGGGTCCTCTCTTGAGTCCAAGGCTATGGAGACCAACACATCCCAGATCTAGAGGATCGCGACTGATATGAAGCAGCTAAAGGAGTCCAGTGGAAAAGGAAAGAAGCAAATCGAGAAGGTTATGAAATGCGTTACCTGTGGGGAAGGTGGCCATGGGGTAGACAACTGCGTCTACACCCGACTGAATGCGGATAGCGACTCTGATACGGAGGACGAAGGGAATGAGAACGTCTCCTTCGTGAACTTCAAGAGGCCTGATAACCCCGACTTCAACTACAACAACAAGGACGCAGCTGAGAATTCCCATCAGCTGCACAATTCGTCCAAGCCGACGCAATCCTTTAAAAAGAGAGGGGTGTCTGGCCCATACTCCAAGAGCAACCAGTTCCAGTCAGCAAAGAGGAACTTTCCAGTACAAGGCAATTATCAAGGGACTGGCCGAGAATAAGACAAGGGGACGGGTCAAGCTAACGTGATTGGCCAATTATTTGATTTTGTTAAGAAGCAAGACACGATCAATAATCAGCTGGCGCAGAGTACGCTATCAAATTTTGGTGTTTTGAACTCCCTGCAGGTACAACTGGCTGACATACAAACGCATCAATGCCAGATTGATCAGCAGCTAGCTCAACTAGCCGAAATTGTGAAGAACCCATAGGGTAGGATTCCATCAAATACCGAACCAGTGAAAATATCAGGACAATGACTGCAAGGGCAAAGAAAGATGATACAGAAGAAGCCAAGGGCCGAAGACTGAAAGACCAAGCGCTTCTCGGGAGGCGCCCCGAGCGTTTTTAATTTTCTAGCATAGGATGCATTTTACTTTCAAGTAAAATGAACATTATGAACATTATGGTCTGTAATAAGGTCTGAGGCAGTGCATGCGCCACGTGCACTGACTCTTTTATGGGCCACCGCCTTGATTTTATCTTCTGGGATGGGTAATACCCTCTGAGGCCGGGATTTTAGTCTTTGGCCAATGATGTTTTACTCATCATCTGCCTTTAAACTAGTGTATTTTTGAGCCGTATCGGGAGGCAACCCAACCGACGCTTTGAACGCAGTGGAAGTTAGGGACCGCGAAGCGTCGTGACGGGTGACATAGTTTGGCAGCACATATCGAGAAGATTGGAATGATTATCCTTGAGCCGACTAAAAGACTACCCGTCTCATGCATGAGTCACCCCAACGGCCGAAACACACCCCGACACCCATGATTTCACCCCGGTTGAGTTTGCTATATAAACGAACAAGTTTTCACCGTGTCGGGCTACTTGCCTCACTGTTCTCGCGCTCCCGTATCGTGTTATAACCTGGTGTTTTTGCTCCCATGTCACGTGAGACTCTTTTGCCTTCGTATCGTGCGGAAGTCCTGAACACCGTGAGGTACAACCCGACAGACCTATCGGGCGGCAGTCCATGCCGCCCAACACGATCTCTCTTTTATGTATAGACTATCTGCCTTGTAATCTGAACGGTTTCATATCGCCCGATATGAATATCACGCAATGTATCTTTTAGTCACGATTGCCCGATACACCATGTCAGGCGATAGTCGTGTCATCTATCTTTGTATCGTCCTGGCTGTTTTTGTGCCGGGCGACACACTATTTTATTTTTATGCGAGTCATATCGGGCATCTTTTATCACCCTATCTCTTGTTCGCAACGGGCGATACCCGCCTCTCGTGTCAGTCACATGATCTCACCTACGAATCCTATGTGTCACCCGATACGAGATGAAGGGAAATCTTTGTACAGAAAATAACCAATTATTCATTTATTCTTTGTCTATATTTCTTCCGAAAGTTAACATATTTGATAAAGGTACCTTTCTTATTTTTACAAAAATGGCTCGCGTCAAGACAACCGCCGTCCCAGTTGATGCACAGGGCAGAAGGATCTACCTAGAGACTGCTACTGAAGGGCAGTCTGCCAGGCCCAAGCGCCCAAATCCAGGGCCGGCTGGGACATCAGAAATAAGGAAGAAAGCCAGGGTTGAAGAGGCGGCAACACCAATCCCAACACCTGAGCCTCTAGCAGCCGTGGAACTCCCGGAATTCTTATCGGGGGATTTCAAACCAAGAGACGACGAGCATGCTCGTCGTTATGCTGAGCTGGTAACCAAAGTCTACCGTCCAAGTAGGTTCTGTCATAGAGCCTCATTTGCTGAGCTGGGAATTTTAAAAAGGCTAAAGGACGTACTAGCTGCAGCCGGGCTGAAGAAGATCTGCTTCAGCCGATCTTCCTCATACACCAAGCTGACTATGGAGTTCATTTCCTCCCTGCACCGGGTGAAGAACTGCACTGCAGAGAGGGAAGAATTTGGCGGGTCAGACAGACTCCAAGCCCGACTCTACAACTCAGAGCACACCATCTCCGAGAAGCTGCTGAACAAGATCTTCTCTTCCAATGAGGAGGAAAAGAATATGATGGACAACGGTGAGAAGATCACCGAGGGAGATGGGTTCGACCCCGTGGTGCTCTGGGTCAAGCTAACCGGCAAATCTTTGTTCAAGCCAGGAAAGAAGGTCGTGGCGGTACACTCCTACTTCTGGATGATAGTGCACAAACTGGTGGCGTGCTTGCTATTCAGCAAGAATAAATCCAACATCATCTACACTAAAGAGCTCCACGTTATGTGGCACATAATGGAGGGCCGTGTGATCAACCTCGGCTGGTTCTTGCTGAACATGCTGCACCCAATGAAAGAAGCCACC